>JAPYMA010002771.1:0-443208 GCA_035041965.1 Anisakis pegreffii
CCAATAAGATGGAAAGACGATATTACAAAGAAATTGGGTAACACCTGGCAAAGGAAAGCAAGATCAAGGACCGAATGGAAACGCATTGTGGCCAGCAATGTTACAAACGTTTGATAGCCTGGCCAATCCAGGTAATATAGTTTATGTGTGTCTGTTATTGTTGTTTTTATATAACATGCTGTTGACCAAATTTATTGATATAATATTCGGTGTGCTGATATAGTTTGTATGTTTCTGTTGTTGTTGTTTTTTCACAATATGCTGTTAACTAAACCTATTGATATGACATTCGGTTCACTGACATAGTTTTCGAAAGTGACTGATAAACTTTCGATGATGTTTTTGCTGTTAAGATGTTTTGTTGTGGCCTTTTTTAATGATGCTGTTGTTGTTTTAATGTTGTTTGTGTTCTATTGTTTTAAATTTTTTTAATGTTTAAATATGTCCTATTGTCTTAAAATAAAATTTATTTTCTCGTGAAAATCTACTTTCGTAATGTTCCTCACATTTAATTCAAAAATGCGTGTTGATTAATGAAAATTTTGAATCATTTAGTGGTGTAATGAGGTTTTTAAAGTAGGCGATAGCGATAGCGATAGCAATAGCGGTAGCGATAGCGCTCCGCTATCGATTCGGTGGGTAATAGCGATAGCGGTAGCGGACTAGCGGAAGTCTTTTCGATAGCGGAATAGCGATAGCGCGCTATCGTTCTTCGATAGCGCGCCCAACACTGATTATTATTATCAGTGTTCAGATGAAATTTGCCTCTGGAGTCATGATTTCATTTCACTTTTCCTCTTACGGTTAAAGACTGTACAATTTTATTGCTCGTTTCTACTTTCCTACTCCAATATATATATATATATATATATATATATATATATATATATATATATATATATATATATATATTCTGGTGTAAAAGTAGATGGTGCTATTATTTCAGTTACTAATAACGGATGGAATGTTATCATTTATTACAATTATCACTGCAAACAACACGTATGTTCACAATTACCCAAATTCATGTTCACAATTATTCAAATCCTTTCTCAAAACATAAATTATTTCTGCACATCCTTTCATTGAATATCAAGTTTGGATATAACAAGATAATCGGTAAACAAACAATTTAGGAATGAGATCATTCCAATTTGAATATTAACGGATCAACCGCAAAAGATGTTCATTTCTTTATAACTGACGAACCGAACGTCGAAGTGGCAATATTTCTGGGTGCTACAATCAATTTGTATCGCAGCAGTACTGAACTGAGAAGTGAAAACGAATGAATCGAACGTAACCAAATTGAAATTCTCAGCAACACTCGAAGACAATGACGAAAGGATTCTCAAACATCCAGCTAAACAATATAAACAATGACTGTACAATGACGAAGGCAAAATCACGCAGAATGAGAACAAACAAGAAAGAGATCACTGGAGCCAAATAACGATTATTGTTGATTGCATTCAGTCGGCACGTCAGGAACATCACTCACAGAATCGTTGCCATTGATCTTGAACGAATTGCTGAATACAGATGCAGATGCTAATGCTGCTTGTTTAATCGGAGCGGACGGAGGAATGCTTGATGGGTTCGGTGCGTTACAAACTGCTGTGGGAGTATGAATGCCGACAGCAGCAACAGTATTCTCTGATAGCGTAGGTAACAGTCCCTGACCGTCTTTTTCTGTCATCGACAATGATATATCTTCTGCAAGTGATTCATTCCTTGCAGCAGTTTAGCATTTATGTTATCCTTGTTCCACGTATCGGACATATAGTATATCTAACTAGATATCTCAACAAGTTCCAAAATATGGGAGTACATCACTTAAATCCACCAATCACAAGGAATGAATATCACTTACCTTCCACTTATACTTATATATTATATCAGACTTAAGAAGACTCTCCCCACAAATACCCAATTTAATATTTCAGTCGAGCAACTTTAATAGAGTGTATTTATGAGACATACCTGCATTGTTCGTGTTCGTCACTCTTCTCAGTTCACATTGCAGTGCACTTATCTTCTTATCTCGATTTGATAACTCTCTTTGAAACTTTTTCATACTGAAACAAATAACTGGATATTAATAATAACATGAAAAGGATTAAACATAAACGCCAAGGTCACAACTGTCCACTGGCAGACAGCTTATAGTGATTATCGTTAGGAATATGACCAATTATTGGTAGGATTCGCTCAGTGCGAAACGAACTAATCATATAATTGAAGAAGGTAATAGTTACTGGACTGTTGGCTTCAAAATCAGTTGAGTCAAAGAAAATATATAGTCTCATAAATAGCACACACGATAATGTGAAACAAAATGTATATTTATGAGTAGACGAGTTCATCAATGGATCGCAAAACATGTGAATATGATATGGAACGAATTAACTAACAATTGTTCAAATTGTTTCTTTTCATTACGCAAACACTCCAACTCAACTTCTCGTTCCAGAACATTACCCGATGCTTCTGATTCCTTTTTCCTTCTTCCTAATTCCTTGTGCAATTCCTCCAATAACTTCTGTCTCTAAACAGTTCATTCAAGTATCTATCTATTCATGATGTAATACATATATCTAAACGTTCTTTCATACCATCTAAATGTTCAAACGCAGCTAACTGTATGTTATCACATACTCACACTTAACTGATTCATCAACATTCAACGAATACGAATTTACTCAAATAAATAGAAATGTCCGTTTGTGAAGACCATGTCTGTGGAACGTGCAAAAATGCATCGAAAAGGTGAGTTGATAGTTATGTTGAGTTGCAGAGAATCGATAAACAAGGCTTAAGTGCAGAGAGAGTGGACTAACTTCGGAATCAACGAGAGCAATCTCATGGCGCAGCTGTTGTTCGTTTTCATCAGCTTCGTCACATCGCTTTTCTAACAAGTCAATCTCATTCTTTAGCCACTCATTGCATTTTTCCAATTCAGTCTTCTTCTTCTTCAATTCATCGTATTTTCGTTTACCTTCCATCAATATCTACAACAAAATTAATAAACCACTTTATTTTTTAATCTGATAACAATGAAGTGATACTCACGTCACGAAGATGACTATTCTCGTCGTTTTCTGGACAATTACTCGATTTATCGCCATCTTCAAATTCCACCCTTCTCATCGACTGCAACCTACTTTCAAGTTCAGCCACCTTTCCACGCCATTCATTCCGTTCTTTTTCTCTTTCTGATCTTTCTCTATTTAATTCGTCTCGTAATTCATCCACTGATATTTGCTATAATCAACAACAATGTGCTCAAAGCAATTCATATCCTCAAACACTGTCAACCAACTCACAACATACCATCATTGATCTAACATGCATTTTGAGCGCCGTTATAACTTAATATGATACCGTAACAGTTTTGTCATCAATCAGCTCGATACCACTTACTATCATACCATAATAAAAAAGAGTACGGCAACAGCATCACGCAGATGCTCATTGAACCATTATTGATCACATTTATTTTTCATCAGATTTATAAGTACTTGTTAGGGAAAGAGGGATCGCAAAGCGGAGGAAGGAGAGAATTTGAATCAGGGAAGACTCCCCTACGGGGCCTTTGCTTTTGTGGCAGAGGAATGGAGTCCCTCCCACGTTTTCCAACCTTGCGAACATCATACTATATTAGAGGTGATGGTATTAATACTGATAAGCTCACTTACTTGACAAGTACTAAATGCAATAACAGAAGTTTCATGAAGAGAAATATCGTCTGAATATCGAATATTCATTTTTGTTTCACCATCTGTTTGTTTGCTGATTGCTGTAAGAGCCTCTTCATCGTCATCATCTGCACATTCAGTTATATTCTAAAAATGGTTCATTTAAATACAAATATGTATCACATTAATACATATTCATACAAATGATTATATTATACTTATTCACACTCAGACCATTCTTCCACCAATACTCTGAATTATTATCATTCAACAACACTCATTAGATAATACGCATACAACTGACCTCTTTCGAACACGATTCAGTGATTCTCAATGTAATGTCTTCATTTTTTTCTTCACCTGCACACTGAACTGTCCTCGACTGTTGTAATCCGTCAGAAAGATTTGTATTTTTAGTCTGATCGTTCGCAGTATCCCAACAAGCTGGTTTATCACTTTTTCGATCATCCTCACTGCTATTATTAGACAATGAGTTATCAGTTTCACTATTAGCGAGTACTGCATCAGCCCGATTAATTTTATCAGTAGATGAATTGATTCCATTCGCAAAAAACTCTTGTGTATTTGTGCTGCAGTCTACAGCGGATCGGTTCGTATTAGGAGAGTGCAAGAGTGTTGCAGTTACAAGGCCGTCACTGCTCAACGATAACGCAGTATCCAAGTGATCAACTGTTGCCAATGGCTCATCACTCACTGCAACCAATGACGACAGTGGAAATTTATTGGTCATTTTGTAGTTTTCTAATGCTTTCTTGGCATTGTCGGGTAGTGCTGACGATTCATATGTTCTTTGTATAGAATCATCGCTCTTTCTCGATACATCACCTACTTGTGATGTGTTGTACTGAGTAAGATTACTTCGTGACGCATTCTCAACCAATTCATTACAAGTTGACACATTCATCTTGTTTACACACTCATTTTCCGCGTTATCAATCGATGAGCGAGCACTAGTACACGATGTCGTTTCTTCCTGTATTGGTGATCCGATTATATTCTGCAATTGGTTCATTCAGTGCCAATATTATTTCAGGCTTTCATTTCACCGATAATTCGTAAACTCCTCTCCTCAGTTTGCATTCCATCACGTTCAATCAACATAATCTTTAATTACTTAACGAGTTATAACAAGAGATCTATGACGAGTGTTTCGAACCAAGTCAAAGCATTCTTGCGTTATAAAATGCGCGTAAACTAAGAAGCATTATTTGTACAAAGAAAACTGCAACACTTTAAACTGAAAACCTTGTGGTAGTTGTTTAGTCGTCCGAACGTGGGTGAAAGTCTCATTCGATAAGCGGCTCGAGCACCACCGCCCCATGTCTGTCTTCTAGCTCGACGCCACTCAAATAAATAAACGTTCAAAGAACGAAGTTTTTGGTTGTTCATCTGTTACAGTTCAATTTAATTGTTTTTTGAAGCATTTACTATCAGCAATACGCCGTCAGAAGAAATTGACATTCTATAAAAGCATACGATTATCATATATGGTAAGAGATATTCAAGAAATGAACCTTGTTTTCATCAACAACGGATAATACTCGTTGCTGCTGTTGATGCTGCCCACTAAGAATACAACCTCTCAACTGTCTCACCTCCGCATTCAACTGCTCATTTTGTGCTTCGAGATCACGCTCATGATGCTCTACTCTTTGGTTCTCCTGTAATTTGACACAAATATACATCCACCTGTAATCTATATGCACATGCAATGATAGTATGCCATATGATACCAAATCATTTATCTGCATAAACGGCCGGATGCTATCGTATAAACAAGATGAAGTACATATACCAAACTCCTGTGTTTAACACCAATCAGTTTATTATGTTAATCAGCATTTATCATTTGAACAAAAAGATACGTTGATGATTAATAACAAGCAAATGACCCTTTTATGAGAATATGCAATAAATGATAATAAACCCCAAACATAACAGTCAAAAACAACGACAAAAATAGACAGTGTAATGAACCTCGAGTTGTCGTCGAAGCTCCTCAATAGTACGAAGATATTTGGAAAGAAGAGCGTCATCTGTCATTTTATTCTTCATCGGTTTATTCTTCACGCGTTTGGCTCGAGATGCAAACTGAAATGGTATATATGTATACAGATACATAAACTAAAACAATGAATTCATAACAATCATACCAAATCCAGTCACAAACCTTAAGTGCTTGCGAAGTTTCGGTGAGTGCAACTGGTGATGCAGTACAGATGATCAACGTCTTTGAATTACCTCCCAGTGACGTCTTTAAAAGGCGAGTTAATTTCGAATCACGGAAGCTCACGTATGAACTGAAGTGCCACTATCATTATTTGTATATTATTACTACTATCTTTATTACCACTAGTTTGGATTGTTGTTTGGACACTGAACGGTTGATTTGCCGATCGCTCAATGCGAGCAGCAAAATGTTCGTCATTGTTGCAATTGCTTAATGGACTGATATTCGACTGTATCTGATTATGCAAATTATTTATGGCAACGGGCATTCATCATTGCTTGGTTGTGGAATGCTTGATACGCTGCTTGCCACGGATCTACTCGGTTACATTGATACCGAATAATTACTGATTCATTACTCACACACACTCTAGCTCAGATACAGGCTTCCTGTCCATCCACATTATCACCATATGTGACAGCTATACACTCGCAAGTACGCTAGATACGACATTCTACTGGTGAGGTTCTGCACTTCCAAAATTATACGGTTTACAGTGTATCTATCAGTTTTTAATTGAAACAAATATTTTTAATCAGGACGCTGGAAGTTTGCAACAATTAGATATCAAAGTAGGTTAAAAAGCAAACAAATTCGGTATTTTAAGAGGAAACCTTTTGGATGTGAGTTGTGAAATTACTCTTGATAATGTGAATAAACTGCGATTGACATTAGAACCTTCACGTATGCGAATCTCTTCATTGCCAGATTGCTCAGCATTCTCACTGCCAGCCAAGTCAACTATATTCTAAACAGTTTCATTTAAATGCAGCATCAACACAAGTTGCAATCAATTCAAATCGATGTACATTCTGTATGCCTCCTCTGAAATCATAAATAAGAACATCCGCTGGGGACTATTTCGTGAACCCATTGCAGAAAGATCCTCATCTGAACTGACTTTGATCACTAACCTCCACCAATACTTCTCCGCTCCCATTCGAGATATTAATCTCAACTACTATCTCGATTGCTGATCCTGCACAACCATGAATCAAACCGTGAAAGACGCTCTAATGATATGAAACAGACGAATGCAACATACCAAATAAGCTATGTACGAAGCAGTGCTGTCCTTCTGCGGCTTGTCATCGTAACTCTCAATGATGAAACGAAGTATCGCATGAGAACGAGATGACAGCTCATTCATAGACGTTTCACCGACTGCACGACGTTCTGAAAACATTTCGTATATCCTCATATTAACATTTCCAATGCATTTGTCTACATTTCAACAATAAATAATCTTTTTGTCCAGTTCAATAAACAGTCATTTCACTTGTTTTTCAATTAATGAGCTTATCTCATTTACAATTGGAGCTGCTATTGGTTTGAACTCATTTGCTACCTACTTCTGGATATCTGAAGACCAAATGATATTGCAATGATCTCATGAAATCCTACAGATTCACTCCTACATTACTAAACGAAAATATTTATTAACATGATGATGCAAAGGCAAATAGTAAAGAAATTATACAGGAAAACATAGATGTGACAGACGACATTAATGATTGCTGAAGTGAGCATGAAAGAAGACTTATGTGACTGAATCAATCCATCAATGCGCATAACACAATGGATAAAAGTAAGAATATTGGCAAATAATGCTATACTAACAATGATGATGATATTACCAACTAACCAAAAGCAGCTTGAATTAATAAGTCCACTGCAGAACGATCAGTAATCACCTCCTCAACAATGCCGCTAACAACAACATTTCCCTTTATTTCAAGCAGGGCCAAATCAGTACGATCTGATAATAAATCACGAACGCGTTCATTGTAGATCTCTACGCACGACATACGCAATAAATAACGTCTTGATCCACCCTTAACGATGATAATTTTATCACGGATACGATTACAGTTAACATTTCATTAGAGTATATTATGCAAATAACTTGATGCTTTCCACAATTCACTAGCACCTCCTCTGGTAATAAAGCATTCTTTAACAATGAAATTGTGAACTAGTACGCTTATTCATGCCTTTAAGATGTATCACTAAGTGCTGGACATATCTACAGTAAACCATTACAGTGATTTATGTGAAAAAGAAAATGGTTAATGACACGTTTAAGAACAGGAAGACAGATTTCTTAAAATGGACAAACCGATTCAATGGTGGAAAAGATAGTATCGACAGCCATCTGCACAACACCATCGTTATATTTATCACCAAATATGGTATAAGTTTTACCAGATGCAGTTTGACCATACGCAAATATAGTAGCATTATAACCAGACATTGCCGACTTAACTACTTCCTGAACACAACCGGTGTAGACGTCTTCAGTACGCGACATAGCATCGTAAACATGATCTGTAACAATGAGCCCAAATCATTGAGTAAAATGGAACAAAACATAGGTGCATCACAACTAAATAAACCATCAACAAACCGAACGTGTAACTCTCTTTTCCATCTGTTCTCTGAATTGACTGCCCACATGGGGCACACCAATTTGTTTTGAACATATTTTCTCTGCAAGTAAAACATTTTTAAATCATATTCTATGGGAATATTTTTTCGGATGATACCATTTTCTTGCAAGTATTTTTTGAATACACAATCAACAAGTCTATTCCTTTGAATATATTAATCAGATTTTCGATTATATTTATATTACTACTATCACAACGACGGAGCAACATGCTGCTCTAAATTCTGTCATACGTACATGCGCATATTTTAAAATACTCGAATGCTGAAAGTTTATAATGACGTTAGAGCCACAACAGAAATACAACAAATGCTTGGTGATCATATCCAGCTCAAATTGAATGTGGCCAATGTGAAGCCTCCTTCAACACCAACGAACAGTGTTCCACTAGGCAATATTCGGAAACAATGTCAATGCCATAATTCAGTAGGACATTTGTAGTGAAGAAACCTTTGTATGGGCGGCCTCAACCTAACGACCACTCTGATGGCATCTTCCGTTGTTACATCACCGTCGGATGACATGTTTACCACTCATTCACTGGTTACTTTCTTCAACACCTGCAAATTAAAAAACCAGTGAAATTTCATTGTGCTCTCTTTACTTACAGCTTAAATGCAAAAAACAACGAATTTTTCATTCAGAAGAATCACCAAAATTTATAAATATATCTTCGACGATAAAGGCCAATTGAAGAAGTAAACGGCGCTCTTTTTTGCAAGAGACCTTTAAATTCTTATACTGACGTACAAGAGCTCAGGTTTCATCCACATTACCTTCACTAATGTCATCCAAATTTAGCGGCAGTCACGCGTCTCAATTTATTTCAAGCCGGTTTAAGCAGAAATTTACCACTCTTTCTGTACACGAGCAATAAGTCCCTACAATGAGACGTTGCCTCAGGCTCCATCCATACAGCACCTATCGGTAAATTTCAAATTTCATATGCGCGCCATTTCTTGGGAGTGTGACGTTTCTTCGAAAAGTTGATATTCGCAGATAATTCATTCGTTCAATTTCTACATGGACGCTATAGACTGATTGTTCCACTGTAAATATCGTGCTAAGGGAATAACTTAGCAACAAGTGATGTTGATCAAATCGAAATATGGTGATGGATCAAATTTGGACTTAGGCGAAGGCTAATGCTCATATCAGGCTGAGTTGTCTTTTAATAAACTGGTGGTCCTATCGCACTGCAGTAAGGTTCCTATTCAGTGTGAGCCTAAGCTTGAACCAAATGTAATCTACAGCGGTGTCTTACTTTGATTACCGCCACTCCTGATATATTTTTGGCTTGAATGAGTATCGCTTTTATTAAGCAACATCCCTGAGTAGTGCGTAGCCTACGTATTTGTGTAAGCATCAAGATATTTGATATTATAGCGCAACAGGCTTCAGTACACCGTGAGAAACCGTCAAGTCTGCAGTTTTGGCATAAATTACGATTAGGATTTTGCTGAAGTTAAGCCTTAGGCTGCATGTGGATATCAAATGCCACCTAGTTTCTCTGTGTGTGAGAACTGGTCAGTGTGATTATACATTCATAGTGATGCCGGTACCACTTTGCGTACTTGAACGAACTGTTTTGAGAATATCGCTTTTCGAAGAATCATCAATCAGTAGTATTTCCTTACACTCAGGATCTGCACTTGAAGCAAGTTGTCGAACTGAATTTGCTCGATAGCAAAAAGTGTTAGGATGGTTTCGGTGCAGTGCTATGCTTAACATCAAAGCCACTAAAATCCCCAACAATGTTTCGTTTTATGATTTGCCAAAATTAACAAATATTATCAAAGTATGCGTTTTAATTATTCACAACAGTTGCATGCTTGAACAGAGGAGCGAGCGGAATATCGTTTTAAAGGAATGCGGTCTGTGCAAAAAAATAATCGCAATTGATTTCGTGACACAATGCAAGATCGGGTGCAATAAGTCGTTATTCCAGTGATTTAAGTTGAAAAATTTCGAGGCATGTTTCAAGCTTTGGTTTGTGGGGCCAGGATGTAGTCTTTTGAATAGCAATGCGAGTAAAGTGTTTCCGAACATTCTCAATTAATTTACCACCTGGAAGAAGGAGCGGTAACCAAAGGGCGAATTGTATTGCAATTACCATGAAACCGAACCCGAAAAGCCATGCCTCCTTCTCTGCCCCTTTCTAGCACCCGAAATGCTGCATCGCAAATAGTACTATTGTGTGGATAGTTTCGTAGACATAAGCCTGTTGAAACGATTAGTTGAACTGTGCTAATGAACAAGAAAATAAGTAAATGAACACGACAACAAATAAAATGAACCTCGGTAACGAACTACCCACTACAACTCAGCTCTCAATAAATGAATACCTGTTTATCTATCTATCGTATCCACTCTTCATAATATGCTTAATAATGTTTTAGACGAAGTGTAATTAACTGACAAAACGAAATTTTAATAGAACAGTTCGATTTAATTCATGCGGTGCAAAAATTCAACATAAATCAAAAGCGAAATTATACATGATGAAGATCAGTTTGCCGTGGCCTTTGTTTTGTCGTTATAAATCAGTTTATCCTTGTTGCTATTCTTCTTTCTGCTGTTAATGCTACAATTCTGATTGTTTATCATTAATTTTCAGTGCTATTCATCTTATTAATTTCACTATCATTAAATTGTTATTGGCTTTTGATTCTGCGCATTTACGTTTCTTAGCAATAGCTCTGCATATAACGCATAAGTAAGTTTAAAATGGCACAAACTTGTGAATGTAACCAAGCAAAACACCTCTTCTCAAAATATAAAAACCGAAATACATCACATAAGTTTTTGATTTCTATCTATCAAAATGGATGAAGTCGGCACTCTCAATGGAAATTGTCTCCAACACAATATCGCTCAACACTTTCACGACTTTATTATACGGTAAGCGAATGCGTAAGCATCACTCAATTCAGAACTCTTTACACGAACGAGTGCAGTGCGAGTGGCTGCAGAACATGAAAGATGCCAACAGAAAGAGTGTCATCAAATTATCCACGGCTATGATGATAATGCTAACGCTGTCACAATAATAAAAAAAATACTCTGCTAATAACATACAAGAAGCGAGCTGAAATTCAGAAAAAATTACAAAATGAAACAGTCAGCACAGTTACGTAACATAATAGCATGTTTAAACAATTCATCGAAAGCTGATAACTGAGGACTAAACACATCGACTGTTATGGTACATCGATAGGAGGATAACTTATCGGGTGACGCATCTGAACCGCTTAATACATTCCATGAAAATATTGCGCATTTTATTTTGAAAGTTATTTTCTCGCATTATTTCATCTATTAACTGTAAGTTGTAATGAGAAATGCCAACTGAATGATACGCTTTATTATGCTTTCCATCGTTTACAGATGCAGCCAACGAAAAGATAACACATCACAGATGTCAACAACAAGCACAGCATAAAAAGTAGAAGCACCATCATTTCTTGAATTGCAATATCTGAAGATGCGCTCACAGCAAAAAACATTATAAAACTTAATTTGATAAAACAATACGAATGAACAGCGGTTATATATGTATATGTATGTATATATGAATAACCATTAGGTTTGAAGCAATACCACACGAGCGATGCTTAAGTGCATAAAAATGAATGTGAATTCAATTAGTGTGAATTCAATTCCATATTAATTCCTACTTGCGAATATATCAAATTCGACAACTCCAGATAAGTGATCCAAAACTAGATAATAGCATCTGAATATTCTGAGAGTATGAGTGTCACATATGACACCAAATCATATATCTTATCAATTCAGCTCCTAACTCTTATTTAGCTTATAATTACCACTGTCATATCTTTCGACTTTTGAGAAGATCATTAAAATCTGTGGCTATCACCTAAATAGTTTTGAATTAAATAAGCGCGCAGCCACCGAACAACGCTGCTCATACCGAAATTCAGGTATGGAGAATGCACAGTGCTATTCAAATAGTGAACGAATAGAAAATAGCGAATGGAACAGCTATCGAATTTCTTCGATCAACTTGAATTCTTTGATTCAATTTCCCTTTACGAGCGCAATTAGTCCGTCTTTGTAGGCTCCGGAGCAGTCACCTTTGATCATTGACTCCAAAGACTTTTTGTAGATTTGTTGAAATTGCTGACGAATATCACCAAGATCAATCTCGGAACGAGTCACAACGATGCGTATCAAATCCGTATCACGAGTTCCCAAACCCTGCAATACAAATTCCCCATGATTGGTCCTGCGAAATGTTTCCTCATGAGAACAACCATTTCTGTTCGTACGCATTTCAACAGCCTGCTAACTGAGTTGCTTACCACTCTATCTCTATAGATTACTGGTTCTCATGCTTTCACCCATTTTATAACCTCTGGCATGCAATACTTTATAACCTCTGGGTGTGTCATAAATTGTCATTTTTCTCCTCTGATAACATACGTGATTATCTGTCACCCTAGAACTTGACGAACCTATCATAATACTTGTAAGAAATGAAATCAAAAAGGGCATTCGAAGATCAAGAAGGTTTCTATCAACAGTTCGTTGATGTTATCAAGCGAATTGTTGGAACAAACATTCAAGAAATACTGCTGAAGATCAACGAAAAAACAATCAACAATAATCCATCAACAAAAATCTTTCCTAAAATTCCTACTTCCCAATGAGAACCACTATTGCAGACGGATATACTTATTTTCCGTTTATGTTATAAAAAGAGATTTCACCCAAAATACATACCACCATACTGTTGTAGAGCAATTTCGCGAAATAAGCCGGTCTATTCTGAACGCAAGCAACAACGGCCAAGAGACCATCCTTGATATCACCGCTAAATTCGGCTTCAATCGCTCGTTCAATACCATGTTTTGCAATCTGAAAACAAATTCGACTTCGGTGCAAAAAATAATGTCGTTTCTCATGCTATACTTCGGGATGGCCTGAACAGTTAAACTGAGCAAAGCTGGAAGATGTATTCTGCTCAGAACAACGTTCATAACAAACAATAAAACGCTATTCAATTATTCCATTGTTTGCTCAGATTTTTGCAGGTTAAAGATCAAATATATGTCCTGTTGAGACGCAGTTCATTCTGTTACAAACATTGAAAACTTCATCACCATAGTATGTGACATAACATTATCTCCAAATACAGAAATAAGTTCAACTCATGGTTAAAAATGCATCAGAGCATTCATTGTCCATGAGATGAATGGAAAAACCTTTTGATATTCTTGAAAAACGAGTCGAAGTTGAGCATAGTTTTGGGCGGCAATTATGGCGTTGAAACAGGATTCATCGGTACCCAAACGTCGTTCTCCGGCATTATAAAGAGCTCTCGCATCCTGCAAGAGAAGAAGTAGGAGCATTCATATGATGAGTGAGGTAATATCCTCGAAATCAAAACGGTCATTCAATGAGTATTTTTTCTCGTTGTCACGACATTTGCAAGTGAGAATTCTCAACAGCAGAAAATCTCAAATTTATGAAAAACTTTTGACGTCAGTTCGAAAATGAAAACCAAATCTATAGATGATGAACTAGACGTTACACACGATTGAATGAGAAGAGTGACAGAATCAGCAAAAAAGTAAACATGAACTCTCACGTGGTTTGCTCGAACAGGATCGACATTCATGCTCTCATCACGACCAGCGGCACACATCGATATTAATAAACGCTTGAAGTAGCCGCTCGTTTCACCAATCAAATCTTTCTCCAATTCGTTGCGATACATTTGTCGATAAACGTTCTTTAGCTCAGCTATTTGCGCATTCGTTCGAGAGCACATGATTTCGATGAGAACCGATTCCTTTGTACCGAGACCCTGCAATGGTTCGCTTCATCATTCAACTTCAATCTCATGCTGAAGAGCAATCGAAATTCAAACTTGCATTGAACATTGAGATGGTTCAGTACTACCAATGTGGCTGTGTTAAACAATTAAGCAGTTGATTCCAACTAAACAAAACACCGTAAGATTTGTCTCAGTGAAAATAAAGTGTTCGATAATTTTGCGGGAGGACGACCAACATAGCCGGAATAGTCTTGTGTTGAAGACTGGTTGTGAGCATTATTAAAGACTGATCCTAGATAGAAGAGAAAGCGTAGATTACCTCCATTGCTTTGTAAAGTTGTTGGGCATCATACCGAGCTGGAGGCTCCATCAACGCTATAATCAGATCTTCGAAATCGCCAGTTAACTCACTTTTTAAATCTTTTATCAAATCTTTGCCGTACATAGCTTTGAATGCGGTCGCAATCTGCTGACGCTGAAATCAATGAAAGAAGTTATAAAATCATTACATGAAAAGAAGCAGGTTCATCGACCACATACCAGATATGAGATTAGGGATGCTTAAGAACATTCACGCCACTCATAGGAAGGCAAATTATGAGTTTAGTATCCAACGAAGAAGTGTTGACTATGTATCACGATGAGAGGCCTTAGCTTTGAAATGAGGATATGATTCAGACTTAATCGATAACATCTTAGCATGAGTATGTAACCTGTGCATTTGATCTGGCACACAAAACGGTGATAATCTTCGTCTTATCGCATCCCAAACCCTTCATGGCCTTTCGTAACGTTTCAGCGTCTGCATTCGCATTGAATGCGGGAAATGGTCGAATTGTCGCGTTCCCTTGCATCACTCCTCAACATAATTTCTTTACACAGTTTCGACGGTCAATTATGAATTCATCGCACATATATGTCCTCATCGTTTCAGTTATCCACAAAACACTTCATGAGACATGACTGCACATCTACATATCACTCACTCCCAACCATTACAATCAATCCTCAAACTATCCCAAATGAAGAATTCAAGCTCTCAATGATTTCCCATTCATTCTTTTCAGCTAACTTCGACGCCTGATCAGCTTACGACTGAATCACACCGAATTGCGGTTAGCTGATCGTATGATCTAAAATAAACACCATCAAATTCATAGATCTAAAACTACTCCAATCGAATCTGAATACTCACACCTGCAATAATAGTAAACAATTACGTTCACAAGCCGACCGCATACTGCATGCACATTGCACGACATTATTTATGAATACGGAAATGAGAGTATGATAAATATGATATACAATGCAAATGTCATGTGCAACGCATTCAGAGGGCGTACTCGTCTGTCAACACTGGATTGCCAATGTTAAAGGAATCAATCGCGCGATCTTCATTCCACCGACAAAGGCTAATTGATAAAATGCGCACTCAATGAGTTATTATTGTGAGAAAATTGAATGGCAGAAGTGAAATCGCACTTTTAAATGAAAGATCGTGTTGAATCTGACGGAAATGGACTAACGTTCGGAAAGAGTTGGGATACGTTTAAAAAAGAATGTTTACTAGTCAAATGCGAGCTGCATTCTTCCAACGCGCCTTTCTTAGCTGCGGCGAGAATTTGGTAACTGTTTTATGTCACTCTCGTTTGTAATTATTTAGCATGTTTCCGAACACAATATTTTCGATCAATCTCAGTTTGGAACAATTCTCCGAATGCTCGCTTTCAGGAAAGGGACTGAGCGTGAGTTGAGTACACGAATGAGTTGTTTTTCATGAAAGGAAAAGAAATATGATTCATACCTGCATTATTTGAATTATATGCAGCATCTGGAGGGGCATTCGGATTGTAGTGCGGTGGTCCAGCATTCGGATAGCCAGCTGGAGCAAATCCTTGACCGAATCCTGGATGATATCCACCAGCACCCGTATTTTGACCTGGATGGGAAGGCTGATTATTTGGTAATGCGCTGGGATATGGGAATTGAGGCTGGTGAGTGGGATAAGGTGGTTGAGAATTTTGACTGGAATATGGTTGGGATGATTTGTCAGAATATGGTGGCCGATTTGGTATATTGAAACCTATTTGCGGAGCACTTTGTCCACCGGGATGATCGTTTTGCGGTGGGTAGCCACTTTGTCCCGAGTAACCAGTTTGGTTGGGATAACCGCCGCCTTGACCGGGATAACCGCCGGCTTGGCTGGGATATCCGCCGCCTTGACCGGGATATCCGCCGGCTTGACCGGGATATCCGCCGCCTTGACCGGGATATCCGCTGCCTTGACCAGGATGACCGCCGGCTTGGCCGGGATATCCGCCGGCTTGACCGGGATACCCGCCGCCTTGACCGGGATAACCGCCAGCTTGACCAGGATATCCGCCGGCTTGACCGGGATATCCGCCGGCTTGGCCGGGATATCCGCCGCCTTGACCGGGATAACCGCCGCTCTGACCGGGATAACCGCTGGCTTGACCGGGATAGCCAGACTGTCCACCATGCTGGCCTGAATAACCACCTTGTTGAGGGTTATATCCACCTCCTGGATTGTTCATTGGTGATGGATAATAGCCACCACCTTGCGACTGTTGACCGTAACCGTCGCCTGAAACTAACGTTTATAACTGAGGAATTCATACAAGAATATTTAGGAATTTGCGGTTGAAGGCACAAGTAGATGTAAGTCAAAAACAGTTATAATTCATCGAAATTTTCGTCATACTCCAGTACAAATACGGCTTCCATCGCATCCGTTCGAAATCAATAAACTAGTGCTGGGAGTGGGTGACGTATCATATGCTCCCGTTATGTTTTGGACATCGAAAACCGCATTTTTTCGATACTTTTTTCGACGCATTCGCCCTTACTGGAAGCGAGTATTTCTATTCGACCGTTTAGCAAGACGAACAGTCATCAATTTAGCATTCATAAACTTGATACTCAAAAGTTTCCAGAATAGTCACTAGCATTTCGAACCATCATGCTCTCAACACTGGAATGTGATAAGCTTGGAGAGGGGAAGGCACCCATTTCACTTATTATTTCATGTCTGAGAACAATACAATGGCTCTTTGGAATACGCCACACTCAACACACATCCACTATGCATTATAAATTCGCTCGCAAAATTACTTCTTCATAATGAACGCATTATACATCGATCAAGTGAATGAAGAGCAATTTTTCGTTCCATCAAAAAGGACTTGGAAAAATTTATCGAAAGATCGTTCTGAAAGTGCACCATTCATACTGTTGTTAGCGTGAATCACACGGCGCATTTAGCTCTTGGCTTCGGACAGAAGTGAGAATCGTGAATCTTAAATGAACAAAAAATTTACCGCTGTTTGAGGCGCTCGGTTGATTGCTTTCTCGCTGACTCTGACCCATACTACCAATACCCTGAAAATTTAAGATTTTCCAAACTGAGAACGGAAATAATCTGCTTAAAATGACCATCTCTGAATGATCATCGCTACTGACTCGCTATGTAGAATAAATATTCACTCCGGCTAATCCAGTGGTTCTCATGCTCGGGTGCTTCATTACTCCGTCTACGGTCGGGCAGGCCCTAATTACCCTCCACCCCGTTCTCCTGCGAGAACCTACTATTTCCATATATAACGTCTCATTCATAGATACATGAAATACTTTTCAATGTGCAATCCCAAAACACACTGACCACATGTTACACATTCGTCACAGGCCAGGCGATATCTATGGCACGATTGAGCAACTACATTGCTCAGTTACTATTGAGCAGTTACTAATTGTAAGCAAAAATTCCATTATGTGCACTAATTAGGAAACTCAAAAAAACTTTTCAGTGCAACCGAGTAATCGTAATCGATCACTTCAAAAAACTCGCTCGTCTCGCATCAAACCAGAGACCTTTTCTGCCGTACCGAACAAATTCCATTATGTGCAGTAATTGGGCAGTAAATGTGCTCATAAGAGACCAAGTCAGCCAATGTATTAAAAACTTACGAATAAGTTGTAACTACTTCAAACTAGTAAGTTTTAGGGACGAAAAAAGTCGAAGACGGGGAAAGTCGGAGATGAAATATTGCAATCAAGGATCCCGAAAATACGGTTGGCTCAAAAACGGCGGGACAGGGTCCCCGAAAATGCCCGACCCCCTCAACACACTGCTACAAGCTGATTTTTGTTCAGGCCTAGGCGAGCTGAAAATTCTCAGAAGAAAAGAGTAAAAAAGAGTGTTGTCAATCGCGAGATGCGATTAGATACCCGAATGAAACAATCGCCACAACAACGGTATTTCATTATAACAAAATAACTTCACCAGATATTAGATTCTTTCAATCAATCCCCATTGCTCATGAAAGGCGATGTCAGCCAATACATTAAACAGCTTACGAAATACCTGTGACTACTTTAAACTAACTTTTGTTCAGGCCTAGACGAGCTCATGAAAATAGGAGAAAAAACAGTATTGCCATGATAAAAACAAGTGAAAAAACACCATCACAATGGGTTCGACCATAAAATATCAGCTGTACGAAATATCAATTTGCCAACCCTCTCCGTCAACCCCTGACATCCCAGGATTACTCCCAAGGGAGTAATTTCCCCTCCCATGACAGCCCCCAGGATAACTGAAACAGACAATCTCAACCATTTATGTTCATATGATCTTTTTGATGCTGGCAAAGTAATCCAGTAGGAAGTGTACCTCTTGAACAGAAAATCAACAACAGTTCTTTGTTAGAGTCAAATGAGAATATTGATGGACATGCTGAGTTTTCATTGAACATATTTTCACAGAAACGAATGAACAACGTTGAACACAACTTACTTTTGTCACCTCGCTAAGAATCGTAGAAAAAAGCTGCGATTTAGAAGGCATCCTTTACCCTTCCTCGATAATGGTATCTCGTGATGATCACAACGAATAAACCGATAGACTGATTAGAAAGAAAGGATATGATGAGTAGCTTATATATTGTTTATGAATTGTGCGATGTTTTCGAATTGATACAGGTAGAAGTGACTTGATTATGAATCATCAAAAAATGGCGCAATGAATCATAAGGAACGTTCGTTTAATCGATTGATCTGAAAGAGCGTGGAATTGCGATAACTGAAAGTCGATGGGAGGAACGAGATGATTTGAAAGGAACAGCTGAAGGATAGATAGATAGATAGATAGTTTTATTGATGTGAAGCAGGCAGACGACACCGAATGGAGGTGGAGAGCGCTGTTGGCATGTGTTTATTTTGTGTTTATGTTTGTGTAGTTTGCGTTGAGGAGATGTTATCAGCTGGTTTTTGAACATGTGCATGGCGAGAGTATTGTCTAGAGCGAAATACCCCTACGTCCGACAACCAAACCGCGCATTCTCACTTCGTCAGGCACTCAATCCACAACGAATATTTTCATCGTCTTTCAACGCCGATTTCCTGTTCTCGAAATGCTACGTGCATGTAATCGATTGCGTACAATACAAATCAATCAGCAAACAGAAATGAGTATGTATAGTTCGATGTTGGTTAATACTCATTATAACCACTCAACTGCATCACACAAACACGTTCGTTTGTAGTCATCTGCAAGGTCACTTTACGCAAATATTCGATGTACGAAACACAAAAATGCATCATGAGTAAATTGTACAGTCACATCAACCACCTACTGCATTCATCATCTCACTGCAACTTGTGATGAATTTTGAAGAAAGTTGAATGTGATGGTTGCATTGTTGACTTGATGTTATCTCATTAACGGAACACCAGTTAAAAGTAATCTTCGACATTTCTCTTCTAAGAAAGAATGAGGAGAAATCACCTCCTTAAAGCAAGCAAGCACTTGGAATTGAGAACTAACAGATTTATTTCCATGGTCGCGGAATTTTGAAAATCGATAGCCACGGATAAGGTAACTCTTGAGCGTCGATCGGCTTCGTTAGGTGACCACAGAGACAGTGACAAACATTCGACAAAAGCGAAAAGCACTCGTTGATCGGTAGCCATCGATCAAAATTCGTAGGCTACTGAGTTTCGGTGGCAACATCCAACTCTACAGCAAATAAGACGTCGTTTGCGATACGAATACCTGTCACTGCAACTTCTGATGCTATTACTGTTGTTCATTGCAGGCGAATTAACTGTAATTCGGACCGTGCTCAGAACTTTCGATGACATGAATCAGTTCTTTGAAAATCTGCGTCTAAATTGCTTCCCTATCGACGACCATGTGAAAATACTGTCGAACGATTGATCGACTAATCCTTACTTCTCAATGATTTCGTAATATTCCCTCACTAGTTGATGAAAAGCGATGGGCGATGAAAAGCGCGTTATCGCTAGCTAGCGAAATAGCGAAAAGCTTATTTCGGTACGTAGTGAAACGAAACGTAGCCATAGCGTGCTACTGCCCACCTCTGCTTATAAGATGTGCCTTTCAGAAAGCCCATCAACATAAAAACGTCGACAACTCAATCTATCAATTGACTGACTAATTATATGACCCACCCTCGTGATGAGCACTTTGTGTTCATTGCTGAGCGGTGTTAATTTCTATTCATTCATCCAAATCCAGGTGATTGTTGAAACATACTAAAACTTACCTTTCTCTCGTATAGAGTAGTGTTCGTTGAGGAATGGGGTCCCCATCGGTGACCCCAACGGGAACGCGGCGAGCGTTCCCCCGCGCAATTTGTTCCCCGACTTTTTCTCGGAGAGGACGGGGAACGTGAACCTTCGCAAATATCGCGAACAATCAACTGAAAATAACGAAATACCTCGGCAACACTTTCAGTATTGTCTTGTTATTTGTTCTGAAATGTGAATATAAGGTGTTTGGCTCAAATTCTGTTTGATTAGAGCGATCTGTTGTTTGAATTCTTGAAGTAGCTGAATTTAGAATGCCTAATATGGTAGGTTTGGTTCAACTGTCATTTAAAAAAGAATCAAATATTGCTGAGGGGAAATAGACGATGGCAAATTTTTAAAGGATATAATTATAGAGATCGAAAAATTTGTTAAAAACAATGGTTTCTCAAGTTTCCAACCTGTTATTTATTTGAAAATTCATGATTTTGCACTCATATCAACAGAGTTACTAACCAACTGATTTTGAATTATTCCGATATCAGAAGTTTGAATTCATAATCCAAAAAATCATTGCAATTACTAAATTCGTTTACTCATCAAGCAGTTCAGAAATTCTCACTACGTTCTATACTGATGACGTTTTCGATAATTATTGTTGAGGTATTGGATTATTGGGAGCGTGAGTTATTGTGAAAGTGATACGATATTGGAGATAATAAGATAGGATAAAACTGATAAGATAAAGGTGTGAATAAAATAAAACTAACTTATTGTGAGGTTTTTGAATGGTAGCAACAAGTTATTTAAAGCTGTAGTCGTGAGCGCATTATCACTGTTAAATGATTTCATTTCACTCCCAAAGGTGCACATCTGGAGGGAAATTTCTATTTGAAAAGCTGAAACGGAATTTTCAAAAAAACCACTCAAAAAGAAGAAAAATTTTCAAAAAATTGAAATTCTCTTAAAAAGTTGAGCTGAAATGCCCCTCGTCCTCTCCGTCGAGGAACACGGGAAGCGGTCATTCTCTGACGGGGTCCCCACTCGCGCAATTTGCTCCCCGACTTTTTTATGGAGAACGCCCCCGTCCAGTTTTCTACCCGCCGGGACCCCCATCCGTCCGAAAAACTGCTTCCTGACGAACAATAGTATAGAGACAAGTTTTCTGATAGGATCTACTGCGAATTTCTTTGTGAATTCTAAGAAAGTGCACTGAGCAAGTGCATTCAATCAACTCGCTTATTAATCGATCGATTCTGAAGTGTTTAGTCACCTTCGGCGCGATATCGCGATATCTTTAAGTAGTTTTTTATATGAAGACATTGCATCGAAACTTGATTCTAGTTCGATTACTCCCTGCAACATGTTACTTCTCTTTCGAACAATTCTACAATATAAATGAATTAGTAAACTGATTTTATACTGCAAAATGATGAGAACAATATAAATGTACCAAGTACGCATTGTTGAACGAATGAATTTGTGTATGTATTATAATTGACCATTTACACATCACTAATGAATTCTTTCATTCATTGGATAGTTTCGAGGAGCTAAAAAACTGAAACTAAAGCTGTGAAAGTCGTCCATGATGCAATTCCAATTGATTTTCTGCAAAATAGTACTGAATGAAAGTCAAATTAGGAGCTTTCAATGCCAACCTGATCAAATGAAGAAAAATAGCAGTAAATTCACGACAATAAACTTTCGTTTGCGAGGTCTCGTCGCCTACTAGAGTTAATGAAGTCGAATTGAATTTGTGATATGTTCAGAGACTCGATTGTTTGAAGCATGCAAGTTCTGAGTGATATTTGTGCTTGTGAAAAGTTATAAGTTTAATACAATTTATTGTTAAAATCCAGTTTCACACAATATTTTGGTCATTATTCAGGCGCAGCTTAGTCTGCAAAATCAGTTTGATTGATGTTCGAATACGTATTACTACATCCACGAAGAGAAATTGAGAATTTGCGCTCTGAACACGATTAGGATGCCAAAGAGTATGTGAAGTTGATATTCTCTGTCTAATTCATTCACGAAATACTGATTAAAAAACATTCTAATTGTAAGCTCATTACTGATCATTAGCATCATCTCACTGCCAACCTCTCCGGCAATTCAGTTATTTGATTCAGCTGCTTGAATTGAATGACAACTTATACGGTTCTGAAACCAGCGATCTCACATTTGACATACTGCGAAGTAATGTTAATAAATGATTGAAGGTTACGTTAAGGGAAAGACAAAAATTGTACTTTCTGAAATCGCTGAAAACATTAAAATGTTTTTATGTTTCAAGCTAAAATTCCATTGGAAATGTATTCGTAAGAGAGTAGAGTAGGAACAAGAACGAAGTTTATGCTGGTGTTGTAGACGTAATCGATGGGTTGGTGTAATAAAATCATTAAAAATTTATTGACCATTAAATTTTCCCATTGCATTCACACAGTTATCTTCCCATGCTACCGTATTGTCTATAGTGAAACACCTCACATCAGCCATGTTTTACTGTGCTGGTGTGAGGTGTTCCATTGTGTCATGTTATAGAAAAATTTTTAGAATTCTATCACTCTGTTACCATGTCGCTCGCTTCGTAAACCCTAGTCTGTTTGCACTCCAAACGCCAAATATTACTTGCAGTATAGTTTATCTTTACTTTTCCGCGATTTGGATTTACTGAATTACACGTTCCGTTTATTTTTCACTTAAAATCTTCCCGGTTGTTACATCCAGGATTTCTGGGACATTTTCTGCCAGGAATGTTGGCGAACGAACCTTCACGGAATTTTATTGGGAATCAATAACTTTTTTCTTTTTTTTTAAAACTTTTTTCCGGCTGAATTGGGAATCAATTTTATTGGGAATTCTTAAACATGTAAATATTCAAGAATCTAAAGTTAAGGATAACATTGAATGTTTATTTAAGCGATGAATTAATAATGCTGATTGTGAGTGATAGTGTTCCAAAGTCACTCTGCAGTGCATGATGGAATGTTGTTGTCAGTGTTGTTTATTCACAAAAGAACTCAGCCGATAAAAGATACCTTCCTTTTGGTGTTTGCCTTTTTTTAAAAATTCTTCTTTCTTGTTTTGCTTATCTAAGGAAAGGAAGTGCAGCAAAGATGCTGAATCGGTCAATTCTTAAGCAGAACTGTTTTCTGGCTTGAAGTACAATTCAATACATTATCTCCTTCCATCTTCTACTCTTTGTAATTCATTTTTGTGGTATCAGTTAGGAATGTTTTGATTCGTCTATCGCCCATTATATTGCATTCGATTATTTTATTTCATTTACAGCAGCATTGTCCTGTTGGAAACCAATTTTTTTCGCATTCTAAAGTGGGCGTTTTATTCGCATCCAAATGATCGTTATTTAACGTTAACTGATCTCATTGTCAGCTTGTCGCAGCAGCATAATGGAATGTCTCAAACGTCAACAAATCTGTATTCTGTCTTTTTTCTCTTCCATTTCAACGATTCTAACAACTTTTTATTTGTCAAATATCTGAACAAGGATGATGACTAAAGCGTACACTTTAAACTGTCATCCTTTGAATCATAAAATTCACAGTTATCTTATACTATCGTCAATATTTATACTACTTATTTACACTTATACTTATTTACACTAGTAAACATGAATCAAGAAGAATCGCTTGTGAAATGATACTTCTACACAATAATGCAATAACTCTATGCTTATCGTTAGACATGTATTTGTGATCACGAAGGAAATAAATTCAAAATGACAAAAAATTGGACTGTGAAATGATTTGAAAAGAAGTAGAATGGAGCAGAGCGAGATGTTGCTTGTTCAGTTCGATATGCTAATGTAAGTAATGATCACGAGTAGGAGAATGAAGCACGCCAGCAGATGACTCTGTCATGATGTCACCTCTCATCACATCTAATTAAACCGTCGAAACCGCACAATTATTCATTGCCATCTGACTACAGCCCAGGCCAAACGACTGTTTACATTTTTCTTTTATCTACTAATTTGTTGTTGACGTTGTCGAGCAGCGCTTTTTATAGTTTTATACACTTTTAATCGCGTCGGTTTTTCCATTCGCTTCACTTGCAGATGCCTCGTAAGTCGTATTTTCGTTTCTTTCGCGAGCAACTAATCACTCACACTGCACTTCCTCGAATAAAAACTCTAGCAATGCAATACTCTTTGCGTGTATTTTGCTTAACCTTTTTTTGTTAGCATCTCAATCATAGCAAAACAACAACGAACAAAACTGCTTCAGTTGCGTGCATCTGTTTTCGAATCATCGTAGTTGCTATTTAGCGATGAGTAAATTTTGAACGCTACGCCACGCCTCGTTTGTTCACACTTACCTTTCAGTGCAAATGCACGAATGAGCCAGCAAGCGAATAGCTTCTTCAATCACTATCCATTGGGCTGTCTTCATGTGCATGGTGGCGCGGATTAGAATGCAAATTCCTATGTAATCTTTCGACAACCGTTGTTGATTTTATCGATGATGCTGTTACATTACCTTCCACTTATTCCAGTGAAACTATCTTTTGTCTTCCTGAAACCTTTTTCATCGTCCATTTTCCAACGAAACAAGTTTTCCATTGGTCACTAGTTACGTTCAAGCGACTAATTTCACTTAGCAAAAGATTTGATCAATTGAGGAAGACTAATGACTCGTTACACAGACATTTATTAAGTTCACAGTAAACGTTCGGAATAAGCTTTTATTCAGCGATTGATATCATCACACCTTAAAGGTGTTCTCGTTCAATCTCCGTACTTTTTTCGTCGTTGTTAACTGTTCATTTCCCATCCATTAATTTTACATAATGTACAATTTATTTATAGTGCATTTATTCGTCGAACCATTCGACTATTGCTGTGTTTGTGAGGCTGAATCGGATCGAGTTTTATTCTGTTCTGTTGATTCACTCACATTTCTCTGGTGAAGTGGAGTGTCGCAAGAGGTGATTAAGAACAAGAACATCAAGGTCGAATTCTCCGTTGGGAATCAATTTTTCGCATTTGCGCACTTTCCTCAGCTAACTTCGCGCCGTCGTCGTCATCGCGTAGTTCCTTTCACTGCTCCTTAATCCTATAATTTCTGCTCCTCTTGACCGGGCAACGTTAACCGGAAGTCTCAAACGAACGACGACTAAAAGATGTCCAATGATGTGAAGCAAACTCGATTCAGTGAGGAAAGAAAATGTCGTTCGGTTAGTATTTCTTTCATTTATTCATGCATTTCTGCGCCCGAAATTCATCACAATTTATCTATGATCACATTTAATTTTAATATAAATGTTAATGTTTTCATTTTTGCGATTATCGATGCTAATCATCTGTGTTCATTTCTTTCCACAGTCCCATTCATTCAGCTATTCGTCCATCATTTTTGATTTCTTACTCTCGGTTCAACCATCACTGAAATTGCCGTCGACTATCAGCGCAAAACTTTCAATCGTCCCAAACCTTATCACAAATTGTCAGTGTAGAGATTCAATGGCTTTTTTCTCTGTTTCAGTTTGTTTATTGGTTATTAGATTATTCTGTGCGATATGTAATGATTAACATCTGAGTCATCAATCAACAAATCCTTTGACAGCTTATCACAGGCATGTGAGGGTTTAGGTGACTGTGCATTAGAAAACACATAAGCTTGTGCTGCAGAAATGTCGCTTGAACTGATTGTGTAGCTTAATCAGTGAAAGGATCAAAAAGAGAGTTGGTTGTATTCCGAAATTGAAGCGTTGATAACATCCGTTTGGTTCTTGTTCGTTCGTCCTCTCTAATCACCTTCTCGTTCAGCATTCCATACTCAAATTTACTTCAAAACCCATAAAAACTTTTCCCCATATTCATTGCAATTAAAATTCATTGTTTATGATATTAGTTGATCATTTATCTGAATTCACATTAAATCCCACTAAAATCATTACTTCTTTGAACAAAATTTCAGTCCTCTTTACAAACGATTTTGTTTTGTAGAACGGCTCTAATGGGTGTTCAAAGTTGTTGCTGAATAATTCGAAACAACAACATTTTCTTGAAGTGATCAGTGGTGAAGTTTTAAGTTAGACCTATCAGTCATATGTGAAATCTTTTAACGAAGTGCTGACGTGGTTCTTTTATGAAATACATCAACGAATTGTGTTACCTCGTAATGGGCGAACATTTGCAGTCATAGAGTGAAGACATCTTAATTGATTCTTGTCCATCTGTTGTGGTCTACCCTCTTATGCTAGTAAAAGCTTTACAACCTCGAATTGCCTCAACGAGTTCACCAACTTTCCTCACAAAATGTTTTGAAACACCGTTCTTTAAGTGCCTTGATGAGTCCATGAAACAGAAATTTCAATGGATCTATTAGATCTGTTTGAGTTTATCCAGTTGCTATTGAGGTGGAACAACAGATTGGTGAGAACGTTCCGTCAGCTTGCTGTCAGAACACACTCATTCTATCACTATGATTTTCAACTGCGCGCCGTGTTTACATTGCTTTGATGCAATAAATCCGAATAATATTTCAAATGTTCGTATAAAATTTCATCGTTCCTGAAGCATCATTAATTCCTGCACAAAATACATCGGTAACGATGGCTTAGGTCTGCGTACACTCAAGCGGAAGGGTTCATAAGATTGAATTTGATGTTATTCAAATTCACGTTGAATAGAATTTCTTTTGAATCATTCGCTATTTGTTCGTTATTATCGCATTAAAACAACCCACTTCAATAGGGAACAAACAATTTATTACCATTTTCGTTCGATATTTTCATCGTCTCTCAACCGTTTTTTTATTTCGCTCATATTGACATTACCAAAGCGAATTGTTGAATAAATTCAAAAAGAATTATTGCTGATTAATTGCAGCAAGCAAGTATCATCAATCAATCTTTAACGTTCACCTAACGATATATTTGTTCAGCGCACAACTGTCTAACGCATATTTTCTGTTTCATAATGCATAATTTATAATTTTGTTCAAAGAAAACTTTTTGCGTTCATTCTTTGTTGAATTTATCTCAACATAAATTATTCTATTCATTTGATCGCTTCATTCATCATTTCCCGTCGTTTCCAATCAAACATTCACAGCGATCACAAATCACATTTCTTCAGTGCTCGGTCTGTTAGAGCGATGCACATTCATGAGCATTGCTTCAAAAGTGTAACAATATAAAATGCAGATCACTTCACAGCACATAAAATTGCACACAAAACAATTCATGAAGACGTTCGTAACCGACATATATCCAATTATTAGATTCCATGAATAATTCAAAACGATGGATCACATCTTGAAGCAGTGGCAAGCACTAAATAGATTTTCGTTTTCTAAATCAACCTCAGTATTTCAGTTGGACGTTGGTTTACCCTTTGAAGCAACGAAAATTCTTTTTTTCGAAATTTGAATTAATTCTTTTCAAATCTGAATGTTTTCGTTCAACCCAAACGTCAGTTTTCCAGTGTTTGAGTGAACGCTTCGATGGAAGCAAATATTCTCATTTAGTTAACCATTAATTGGGAAGGCAGTCTTCAGTAAGCAACGAACCGAAATTGTAAAGTAAATGATTTGATGCGTTGTGAACGTTGCAATTAGATTACAAACAATGTTCAGTGTGAAGTTCGTGTGAAAATAACGTTGAAACAGATGAATTCTGTTCGTGTGTATAGGTGTGCATGATAGATACTACGCAAACGATTTGCAGTTGCTACGCCTCGACGATCTTGTTTTTTGTGCACTTCCCCTATTGTGCATACTACATATCTTGTTCATGTTTGACGATTGTTCGCTGATGCAACTCATTTCGCCGATGAGGCGAATGCGCGATTTCTCATTTGATAAGGAATACTTTCACAGAATTCGTTGCCTGTGGTATCGATCGCTTGAAACGGATCGATCAGCAAACGGTATGATGCTCTGCTGGCAGTATTACCTGAATGCTTTTTGAATTGCGTGGAAAGTGTTGATTGTTACAGCTGAAATATGCATGATGGTTTGATGATTGAATGAATGAAGGTGGTGATTAGGGTTTGCACGGGATCCCGGGATCCCGACATTACAGTTCTGATTCCGATCCCGGGATTTAAGTTTTGAAAAATCCCGGGATTTCGGGATTAAATAAAACAGGTCAATTTGTGTGAATGTTGATAATATGCCCATCTTGAAGCAAGCATTAATCATTCCCATCTAATTTATATGCAGTTATCTTTGCTGTTTGCCCTCTATCATTGATGTTCAGCTAAGAAAAATAGACACAGTTTGGACGAATGACAGGATCAACGACAGCTCGATGAACTTTTACGTAACATTTCATTGAATATTCAACTGATTATTCTGCTCTTCATTGGTTTATATCACGCTCATCTGGATGCATTTCTATGTAATAGACTAACAGAGATAATCACATTTTCTAATAAAAACCAAGAGCAACAAAGTTCAATGAAATCTTGATTTGTTTCCTCCCACAAGATTTGTTCGGCTTCATTATTCCATCTATTAATTCAACTGCATGTTCCAAAGACTGCAAGTCTTTTTACTTCGCTATTTGGAAACGTTTCCATCCAAACGAAATGTACATAAATTCTCACTGAGTTCACTCATAGTGAGAATTCATTGCCGAAGTGAGCAAAGTTGTTCCATTCAAAAGGATCTTAAGCTTGAATATCAAGTACATTTGCATGATTTTTGATCGAAATTATCAAAAATGTAAGTGCTCGATGGTTCGATGAAAATCCATTGCGGATTTTTATTCACTTTTTAGATAAACTCTGAACTTTTAATTTTTTCAAAATTCAAATGATCTAATGATCCAATTCATGCGATGCATTTTTTCGTAATAAATCGAAATATCCAAAACGGCAGAATTCAGTTGATGTTAATGCTGAGAGAAAATGGACTTGAAGCATTGCAAATAAATGTTTGAGAATATTTCATATTCACATGCAAGTGTACTGTTATTAGCTTAGACCCGAGATGACAAGATGCCTTAGCATAGAATATGCAGTATGCCCTTGCGACATGATCATTGGCATCATTATATGAAATATCAATTTGAATTTGAATGCTTAGTTCGTTGGATTTGTTCAATAATTTGTTGAATTAGCTCCTTTCTGATTAATAATGAACATATTGCTTCGAAAAAAATGTGTTTAAACATGCCCTGCATCGATATTTCACTAATTGTTCGATCCCAGGATTATTCCGGGATCAAAATCGATCCCGGGATTGAAAAAACGTCGAGATTTTGCAAACCCTAGCGGTGATGATTCATTTAGACAGCTGAACGAGGACGAGTGCTTACAATGAAATATGGCAAACATCAGATGATGTTGATTCGAAAAAGAATGGCAGTTGAGAATTGGCTCGACGATAAGTTGGCCGAACTCTACGATGGCTCAGTGGTGTGTCGATTTTTCGATCTTACGATTAATTGTTTCCTTTTTGATATACTAATGGATGATGTTGTGCAGACGGATGGGGATTAAGCTCGCAACATTTATGTGTTAACATGAAATGGAACTGAGCAAATTATAAAAAAATGAAAAATGAATTCAGTTTAATATAATGATTAGCAAAAGGCTTGTTGATCTTATTAACAGTAGGTTCAGCGCCATGCAAAATCGTCGAATATAATTCACAGTTCAGTCTGAATTGATGTCGGATGCGTTAGAATCGAAAGTTCATTTTACACGGCTCTCTCGGATCTGTCAGAAGTAATTTGGTTCGTGTTCATTTAAAACAAGTCACTGCTTTCCGTCATCTCAAACATATAAGAATCGCGTCAACGGACGCACGCATCTCCTATCTGGCGCGTTCAAAAAACTGTTACATTTATGCATAAGCATTTACAGTAGATACATTATATTTACTTCCTTTAGCTCGCTGAAGCGACTTCGAATAATTCAATCCAATACGCTCTAATCGATGTACATACTGTAAATACACTAAGACGTGAATGTTTTTGTTGGGAACAAATTCTCTGCATAATCACTTAGAGGCAACCCAAATCCGTCATCGCCATGATTTAACACTTTAATCTTAGCACATTACATGTCAAAAATCGTTCGTCGTGAACATATTGACATAGTGAAAAATCAGTTCAAATGCATGTTTAGTTCAGCAAAATTTATGCTAAAAGAAAAGAAGAAAGGACTTCATTGATCACCGTGGAAGTACGCATGCAGATGCCCAAAGTTTTTTCACTGTTCATTCTTATTGTTGTGATTCACTCATTATTCGCAGTTATGAGTGCATGCAACGTGACCAATTGACGAGTGTAAAGAGTTTGACGAATGAAAATTTGTTGTTCGAACACGTCTAGTTGTTGTTTACGTTCAAATAAATGAAATAAAAGTTGATTTGCGGAAGCAGTTCTCTTGAACCGTGGATCTATGAAATGAGTGTTTTGTTATAGGATTTCGATATTGACATCGACAAAGTACTTGATCTTAACACGACAACTGAAAGAAGGCATTATGTGTTGGTGGGTTTCGTTTTTGGCTTTGGATTGTTGTTTACGTTTATTTTTATTATGTTCATTTTCTTTCATTGTCACTCTCATTAAAGAGCAAAATTCAACAGTGTTTAATCCAGTGAATTATATGGAAAGCTGCAGGGTAAGTAGGACAATCTGTCTGCGTTCATAGTACAGTTATAAACTTAAAGCTGAGCATGAGTCAGAATCAAATTCAAGCAAATAACATGAAAACTTCGACGCGTGCATCGAATGAATTTCATGAACTATTAGACGTATTTTTATTACTCATCAATCGTCTGCGTGCAAGGGGTAAAGCTGGACATATTTTTGTTGTGTATTTCAAATTTACCTAATTACAACAATTAGAGTCGAACATGACTGCTGGATCGGAGAGAATTGTAACGTTAAGCGATGCATTCCAAAGCAATAATTTACTGCAAATCAAATATTCCAACCACATTCTTGTGCATCGTTGTTATCGTTCATCTCAAGTGTGCTGCTTACTGAATTACAATTACATCACAGTGCTTTTTGAGTCGAGTCGTTCAAAATTACGGTAATTCAGGAAAGCACAAGAGTACAACAGATGCACACACATTTCAGTCTGAAATGCGCAATCAGATGTGCATTTCGATCAGTTTTATTCATGAAATTAGTATTCAAGAGAGTGAACGAATGTTTTTATGTAGAGGCTGTCATCATGCAACCACATCAGTGCTTCTAATCTGCAAAGATGCTAGTCATGCAGAATCGATCATTCAACTAGTACTGCGTGATTCGTTCACATTTCTTTCGTATTCTTTGTAATTCGATCAGGTTTCAGAAGATTTTTTTTTCATCGGAAAAAGTAAAATTGCAATCCAGTGAAGACTTCCTTGAAAAATTCATTAGAGTTCAAGTTTATGAGTAACTGAGCGATTTTTTGGTTAAATTAATGAATTCAATGAGGGAATCTTGATAAATGCTTTAGTCAACGAACGAATTGGAGAAAATCGGTTCGGTTAAAGTACCATCGTTCAGCAGCTTTTTGAATACTGAATTGACATGATGTTAAAATGAGGAGGAAATGCATATGCTGGTGCATTATGAAATTGCACAGTCTTTGATGTAATTGAATATTTTAATGGCTCGGACAAATAACTGACGCAACGCAACGAATTATCATTTGTCCTGTCCAATTCTCTGTCCAACAAGAGAGGTGTAATCAGTAGCCATAACGATTGAGACGAAGCCCATGCCTTGCGGAAGATCATGAATGGTTGATTCTTTGTCTAACAATACGAAGTTAATTTTTCCCAAAATTTGTCCTCATGAAGTGTATGTTTATAAGCAGAATTTGCGCTCATCTTTATTGATACGTCGCCTTTGAAGCAACAAAAAAGCAGCTTTGAATGAAGGAAGTGGTGCGAATACGACTTGAAGTATGCAAGTGAATAGTTATCTTATCAGGAACTGCAGCAATCATTATTTCAGGAAATATTGCAAAGTAATAAGTGTTTGGCGTCACCGGATGCGATTGAGAACTTCCTTAATGAACTGATGATGAAATTGGATACTCTTTGAATTCTCTTCTCTCTGCAGCATCAACGTAGCACCACTTTTTCAATTGGAAACTTGCCCCATCTTGGATTGAACCCGACAACTTTTCTGGATGCTTACGTCCGACTTTATCGTTCCGGAGGAATTCCATCAATAAACGTTCTATCTTATCTTATCTAGCTGCTCCAGTTCGTCGAATATGAACCAAAATGATCTGAGCTGGAAGGAAACAATTGTGATGCGGGAAGAATGGTTTACAAACAGTTCAGAAGATGATGAAAATAATAAATCCAAAAATATTCATAGATTCAACTTTGAGCTATGTTTGAGTCAGTTTCATATAGAACGAAAGGTTTAAACGTTAACGAATTTTAGTTCTTTTGCTTGGCGAATCGTACCGGTTGGGAATCGTTCATTCAATGAACGTTGTTCAGCGAACATTGTTTGTTCATTTCATTGAATTTCATTTTCCATTCTTGACAACAAGTGAAATAATCAGTTCACCGTTCCAACCATTCAGTTTCCATTCCAGGCGATCGTTTCATTCAAACATCGTCTTGAAATTCCGTAACGTTACTAAAAAATAATTTAACAGTTCAAACTTCGGCGATAAATTGCATTTGGAATCTCTCAGATGCACATTTTATAGTCGATTATCACATCAATTATGTACGTCAAGGACGTAATACAGTGTCCGTTCGGATAGATCACTTCATCCGAATGTCAATCTCATACAGTATGAATCGTGGAATGGGACCGTTATGCTTTTTTGAGCGTTTAACGTCATAGTAATCAGCAGTCTTCATCTCGGTTGTTGTTCTCACATCCAGTTTCTAATGTGGGTGCTGTTCTTTCCTTTTGCGTGTCATGCAGTAAAATGCAAAAGGAAATAATTTCGATCCTTGTTTATATTTGCAGTTTGTATCAAGCCATGCCCATCCCAGGGTCGTTAACGGGAACAAACCACTTCGATAATAAACTAAAGTTGTCTTATGTTAGATTAACTTTGCAATTCCCATTCACATGCAGAAGCAACTTTGCTCATTCTGCCGATTTGGAACCGTCGCTAGTGGTTATGAGCGTTGCAAGCTGTCGCAGCTAATAGATGTTGCTATGTTTGCAGACCAACATTTGTACACAGTATTATACCACTGAGGAAATTGAGGGCGAAAGCGAGCGAGTTTGCATGAAATAATTGAATGGTTCGAATAGATTTTGCCGTTTATTTGATGCGAAGGTTGTAATTGTTGTTTTAGATGATATTGTGCAAATGATTTCAAATTTATCAATGTAGTAACGATTTGATCGTGAATTCAGTGCAAATTGCATTTGAATTCTGACTTGTTGCCGATTGTCTTGTGCTCTCTAGATGAATACTTTAAATATTATTCGTTATTATCAGTACTTACTCGTTGTACTGATATTTTCCTATTCTTACATTCGCTATAATATTTATCATTGTACTACTTTACAAGTGTGTGATTATCACTAATATTCATATTGTTTGCTCATATTGCAAAATGTTATTGACTAAATGAATTGTCATTATGTTCATTGAAGATTTGTTTGTTTTATAAATAAGAGTCGAGTGAATGTTCATGTGATAATTCGGTGAATGAATAAATATTTGTATTAATATTATTGTTTGTTCAACAGCAAAACTGCGAATGCCATTGAAGAAGTACCATTTATAAACGGACACAGATTGTTTTTGAATGCAATGGGAAAAGATATGTTTTGTGATCACAACGTTGATCACAATGTTTCGTGATCACAACGTTTCGAGTTTCACCAATAAAAATCACTTTCAGACAGCGGAACACAAACTGGGACCAGTTTAACTGATTGTGCTCTATTGAAACCAAAAAAACGTATCCTTCTGTTTTCCATGAAACATATTTCGACGTCATTTGGAACCACCGAAATATGTCAGTTAGCTGAATCTGACAGTTAAAATCACAAATCGAATGCTTTTGAGTATTCGACACCGCTTGAGCATGTTAACGATTCGGCTTAAAATTCTGTAAGGTACAAATCACATCGAATAGTGCTCTCAGCATATCTAGCCAACGTCTCACGCACACCGAACAATCCGTCCACCAAAAACCAGTTGACTTTTTGTTATCATCGATAACGTGTGCTATTCGTTGAACGATGTTGATCACTGTTCAGAAACACAACACCTGTGCCAACATTGTCACACGATATTCTCCTATTTTATTCTATCCCATCAAACCACGCACCAAAAATTCTTTCAGACGTGCAAATATCCGCCTGTTCTTGTTTTTCCTCTGAAGATTTGGTTCAATTTAATTTGATTTCATCACATACAAATCTGTGTGTGCGATCGTACGAATTCTGGCTTTTTAGAAAACGGTTACGTTAGAATCGCATAAATTATTTTATGAATGTAATTATCCCATAAATTGGTGTAGTAGATGGATAAATGATGTTGAAACGTATAAACTGCGTAATATCATAACGGTACCAAACAAAGGATCAAGATAAACCGGTACTATGTTCTGTTGATGAGTTAAATATCAGCAGATCTGGAGTTGAATAAGATCGATATGATGTAGATATTAGATGTACGTAATCTGTGATATATTATACTATTCGAGTGACGTTACGATTCCAAACCAACTTATATGGTGTGTAGAACTGGTAGAGTTGGTCGTTTCAATGAATAAATTCACTGAATGAAGACATCACCATTAATCGCACGATATCACTAACAAATCGCAATATTCAATCCGATTCTTTCGACGATAGTCAGTAATCTATTCCGTGTTCACATTCCACTCTTAACGCACTAATATTTTCATCTCTCCATTAATCTTATTATCATCACTTTCCACCGTCCTATCTATCCACCTACTCATACGTACATCCATCGATCAATTCACCCATCTCATTCCATGCATACCTTTCTCATTCACTCACAAACTTTCAGAATTATAATATTTCATTTGTTTGGCGCTGCTCCCGTTGATCACTTGTCTGTTGATCGCGTGGGGCTCGATTACCCATTTGAGTACTACTCAAAAGTAGAACAGTGGCGCTGTTCACAATTAATAGTAATTCGGATCGAGTATTAAAAATCGCGAGAATAATGTTACTTCATTTGGTACCTCCTTATCCATATCATCCCAGTCTTCTTCTCGTCTGAGTGTGTTGAACTTGAAAAGCAACTGAACTGATCAATTTTTGATATAGATCTGCGATGATTGAAAAAGGATAATTTCTTTGATTTGTTTACGCACAATCAGTTGAGTATTCGGTTGCAAGCAATATTCATCGAGGAGCCTCTCTCTGAAGTTTTTGCTCTCAAACTTTTCCGTCGGGGTGTTTGTTCGCTGACGCGCTTTTTTCCGGTCTAAAATTCGTTCTCTGACGAACACTAATCACAACCAACTGCACTGAACCAATACACCCGTGCAGTCAGGTAGACGTTCTTTAAGTCTCGACGAACGCAGTAACTGTTCGGCATGGCATGTGAAAACGAACGGTTGTGCTGTTGCTTCTCAAGATGTTTTCAATAGCACCGAGCAGACAGTATTTGAATTCGATTTGTCAGCTGATATCAAATGCGTCAGCAGAGAACGCACCTTGTTCGTGTACATATCTGAAAGCATCAGTTGATACGTATGATTGTAGGGAACGCATTTAACAGTTCTTGTGTAAAATTGTGAAATTCCATGTGCAGAACAGCAGTTATGGCTGATCGTTTTTCTTTCTTGGTTCCGTTTCTAAAGCTGCATATTTTTTGCAGTCGTCTTCAGCACCTTCGCCACCAATTGCCCGATCATCATGCAATGTAACCGCATTTCTTTTAATCCATCGCCACTTTCTGAAATGTTTCATCACATTCAACCAAATATAACACGATACACCTGGTTATGATTAGTGATCATATCAACACTTGTGAGAGATCGTTTTCGAGAAGACTTCTTCATGCCAGATTCATTTAGAAGAATACTTATTTTATGATGTGCTACTAGAAGTGAATGTCGAAAATGCAAACATTGAGCACTGAGTAAAGCAGTTGCCGTGTAAGATACATGTTAAGATACGTTAAATGTGAATGTACGATCATAAACGAGATTACACGAATGATAATTGAATGCGCAAACAAATTGTTATCTTGGAGATCTCATCTTCTCACATTCTTTCATCATTAGTTGTTCTGCTCTGTCTTTTAATTATTCATTTGTTGATGCCCACTTGAGTAATGAGCACATTCCGTTGATTTTTTTGGCTAATGGCGACCAAATTTGATGAATTTCAATAAAATTTAATCGCTCTCAAAAAATTAATTCACAACATTGCCCATGATACTGAACGTACACGCAAAAGCGAACGCATCGTTTGGGTAATCTTGAAAACAGTTACATTGTTTCCAAGCTCTGCTTCAAGATCATCCACAAATCGCTTGTAAGCTAGGCAAAAATTCTGCGCGTCTGCATTAAATGGTATATTATTCACCATTTTTTATTACTCATTCGTGCGTGATCAGCTGGGAACTATTTAAATCAATAAGATGCATTCTGTCTGAACAGTTGTGAAAAGGTGAATTTTTATTGAGTTTTGCAGTCAAAGAGCTTACGATTCTTATTCTTTGTTATTTTTAGCATTATGGCCTATCAATTCAAAAGGGCCTCTAATGGTTTTGCATTATCACAGTGGTTCTCATGCTCGGAAACTCCGTAACCCTTTCGATGGTTTGACATGTCGTCATAACCCCCCCCTCCCCCAGCCACTTGCTAAACGAAGCAAATCAGAAACCGGTCCGGAACTTCTTCGGTAGTGTGAAAGAAATTAACATTTCAGAATGGAACAATTATTTTAAGAGCTTTATTCATCAACTGATATCAGTTGCAGAAAGAATGTGAACCTCAACAGTTAACAACGAATAGCAATGAAAAAAACATTCGTCTGCGATTAAAAAATTGTTTATTTGTTATCGAAGATTTTATTCATTATATCAAAACGGAGCGTGCGATGTACTTTTGATCAGGTTTAGATGAGCTAAAGATCACCGGAAGTAGGACAAAGAAGAGTGTTGTCATAAACGAACCGCGTTTAGATACCCAAATGAACAATTTCTTTACACCAACCAATCCAGCGGAACCTCTAGATTTAGAAAAATATAAATATTGTTGAGCAGTTCTGCTTACTTGAGGACATACAGCTATTTTCTTAAAGCTATCTCAACTACAGTGATGTTCATTGATCACTATAGATCAATCTATACGTTCCTATAGCAATAAAGGGGTTGCCATCTTCAGACCCACCGTACCTTCAGGTTTGCCCACTAATATATCAATTTCTGTACACCAATCGATCCAGCAAAACTTCTAGATTCAGAAAAACATAATCATTGTAGAGCAATTCTGCTTACTTGGGGAGATACAGCTATTCTCTTAAAGCTATCTCAACTAGCGTAGTGGCGCTCATTGATATACATCGATCACTATGGATCAATCTATACGTTAATATAGCAATATAGGGGTTACCATACACTCTCTATGAGAACCAAAGGTCTATCAAATGAAATCTTATTGCTTCAATGTATGAAAAGATATTTTGATGACTGTTGTATTCATCAGTGGCTATCTTTAGCATATATCGATGCTTGACACTATCAGAAATGACATTTTGCGAACGAGCTGAATTCCATAAAGCTCATTCCAATACAAAATTTCTTGTATTTTTGTCCAGCAAATTCATCTGATTCATTCGTTTATAGTTCTTCTGTTGATTTGTTTTTGTGTGTTACTTACTCTATTCAAATCGTTTACGCGAGGCTGTCATTCTGACATTACTGTATAAAATTTGTGGCGGAACTTTTATGCAGCTACGTGAATACTGAAGTGTTTCGACTCAAAAATCAATCACTCTTTCAATAAACATCAAAAATCAACGCTGCTGAGCAGAGTTTCTCCTACATCATATGATTGCATTCGCATTGCTTGACTGGGTTTCATCAAAATTTAATCAAATTAAGTGAGGCCTATCTCATACAAGATGATACTGTTCTCCCATTAAGTAATACATCAAAACTGCATCAGTGTGTGTCGATTATTGGTCATTGGTTGCATTTTGTCTCAGATATTCTTTCATTCGTTCATCTTTATTGATATTGATATGCACTGACACTTTTTTTGGAAGTTCTTTTCCACTGTCGAAATTCTTTTTTTTGAAATGCATATGTTAGTGAATGATCAAATGGTAGGAAAGCGATTCGCCGAATTCATAGAATGGAAATTTCTATGCTTACAACAAAAATCGAAATTTTAGACTTCCTGTGAAGTAAGGTTGTTGTATCTCACTAAGCACTGAATGCCTAGTATGTGATAACCGTCTTGAATGCCTTCCAATATCGTGAGAAAAGTCATGCTTGAATCTTTAATTCGCAAACAGCGTGCTCACAGTTTCGATTGATTGGTCAAATGATATATTCAGACTGAAGGAATGCTCATATTCGAAAGGATGAATCGAGCAAAGATTCATTCAAGATTATTAATTAAGAATGTTCAGTGTTGGGCGTCAGAAGAGTTAGTTAAAAGGAAGTGATGGAGGGATGGATGGTTGGCAGACGGTGGTGACATATTTTGAGATAACTGATTAATTAGTGTTAGTATTACACGATATTAAATCATCTCGTTCAAACAGCAACATCTCATTTCATAGGAACGAAAATCGACGTTGCCATATGCATGCAAACGTTTTTGACAAATCAAATTACGTTCTTCGAATGATCACAAAAATATTCATTTGTTCGTCTTCCACAGCTAATTTCCGTTGAAATTCTTTGCTGAATAGTTCAACGATTTGCAGCGATTGGTGAGAAAAATTATTTGGAATGAATGAATGAACGATTTTGCATTCATTATTGTTTGCGTATCCTTTCATTGCTGCTGCGAATGTTCGTTATCACTGTGTCATTATTGTTACTGCTGAAGACTGTAACGTTGACTGAATGAAAGGAATAATACTTTGGTAACATATAATTGCTGAACTGAGAGTAGTTCCATTCAGATCATTTCAATCAGGTCTATGTGATTCTTTATTGATATTTCATTCAGTCAAATAAATGATATTTGAGAATATATTCATGTGGATGAATTGACGTTATTCGTGATATTTGCAATGTGTTGTCTCGAATTTGGAGGTGAATGGTGAGCTGACTGAGCATCAAAAATGCTTTTGCATTCTGAGGCAGTGTTTGTTCACATTTCTCATCGCTTGCACACTCCTCAAATTCATGCAAGATTTTTTTTGCGTCCAGATGAAGCCCATCATATCAACTAATGATCATACAGTCTCAGGCCATTTTGCTTCAGCAGAAAATCATACTCTGTTCTAATTCAGTCCCTAACATTGATGTTTCTACGCATACAATGGCATTAAAAAAACTGCTTACTGACGATTTACACTAAAGGGAACATCGTTCATTTTGCTACTTTTCAAGCAATCAAAACAACATGAAAAGAATGCGATCCGTTGGATTGCATACATTTTTTTCGAAGCAGTCAGCAGTTCAACCCTAACCCCACCCCTCCATCTTCCCCTCCCCTCCCCTTTCCCCTATCAAATCAACAAATTTCACTCATTGTTAAAGCTTATTTAAAATTGACAACAAATTTAAACGCAATTGTCCACAGACCATATAAAAAGGAACAAACGTCATCTAAATGGCATTCGCTTGCTTGCTTGTCAATATTGATTTCGATTGAAGCCATTCATTTGGTTGCAAATATCGTTTACAGTCTCATTCAAGAATGTTGACAATGTGTCTAACAAACGTTAAGTTTTCATTATGCACCTAAACTATAAATATTATCGAAAAAATTGTTCACTTTTTTGAAAGCAGTTTATAATTGTGATCAATTCCCTGTGAAACTGTCAAATATGAATTCGTTTCGAGTACACTCTTCAATTCGATTCACTGCCATCATTTTGTTCAAAACATTAAAAATTGCTATTCAGAACTACATTCCTTTATGTTTTTAGATCTTTCCTCGTCACAACACTCTCACTTTTTTAAAATCATCTCAATGCCACAATCTCCTTCTTCAATTTTGCACTTTGATTTCAATCATCAACCGAGCTGTTTTTGCTTCTTTTCGTAGGTGACATGAAATGATCATGTGCAATTCGTGCAGCTTTTTTGTCTGAGGTGAATATTTTGCTGTAAGCGAGTGAACAGTGAACAAAAATTGAACTTTCTCGAGATAACTTTAGAATGAAGACACCTCGAGAAATGCGTTTGCTAATAATAAGCGAATTGAATGGATTAAGCAAAAGGTAGTGCATTCGACTGTGAGCTGATTGTGAGTTCGTAGTTGTGGAAGAAATCAAAATTGTATGAAAAAATGATGAATGTTAGATGAATTTTGTTGAGTCTGTAGATGTTTGTAGTGTGTAATTTTGTCGATGAATTAATTATTTCATGTAAATTTTCATGCGGGAACGGATGCATCATTTATTCATGTGCATCGTTTCCATTCCATTCATGTTCCGATCTCATTCGAAATTCCGTATTTCCGATCACTTTTTCATATTGTCATTTCAATTTTGTGCATCCATCATCACCAGCACTGCCCAACATGATCGACTCACACCTGTTGTTTGTCCACTATTTCATCAATTTCACGTTTTCGCCTAAGAAATGCCCGACCAAAGTTCTCTGAAAACTTTGATCATGAACGCTTTTATTATTAACCGTTCGCATTATTGTAACTGACCAAGTTCCCTTCGAGCTTCTTCGAATTCTAATTTTATTCTACAATTTGATTCAACTGAAGATCGCATGGATCATTTATTCACCTTCTGGACATTTCAGTGATATCACATGCACATTCGAGATATTCCACTTTCTTATTCCATTGAACAACTAAATTTTTGGCGCCATCAAAATCGAGTAGATATTTTCGCTTGGTTTTGCACTGTGAACTAGGAATTTATGGTTGGTGTGTGCTGCTGTCATATGATTTATGTTTTTTTCATATGCACACTGAATATCAGCGATTTGGTTAGAGAAACTGGGAAACGATCCTCTTTCATATTTTATCAAATATTCAGTAGGTATTAGAGTCTTCATCATATATTGCACAAGCATACCACATCGGCATCGTATCGCATGGTGGGGTATGGACAGTAGTTATGGACGATGATCGTTCTATTCTCATATCACTATAAACCATCCATCAGCGTTCATTGATTTTCATCTCATGAAATATTTATGATCTAGAGATTGCTTGTTTGTTTGCTAGCAATAACCACCATTCCCTCGCAGCTGTACAGAGCACACTAATAATTCTGAATGTTCGTAGAATATTTTTCGTGTTTCTGGTTCGCATTCTCGCTGCATTAATGCTACTAAATTGTTTGCACAATCAAACAAATAAGAGTGTGAGTTTGTGAATATACTCAAATAAATGCGCTACAAGGCTGCAAGGTCGATCAATTACTGATGTGAGTGTTGCCGTTGTTGATTAGCATAAGCTCTCTTTGCTGTTGTCAGCACACATATGATCACTACAGAACGAAAACAACTTGTCGATTTGCATTACAGTCCTTCATGATATAACAAAGTATGAACTCCTTCAATGAATCCTTGCACTCTCTGATCGTGAGCAAAATCGGCAGTGGTTGGGCGCAATTGGGCAGTTACAATTTCGGTGTTGCACATAACCGTTTTCAGAGCAGTTCTAATAGGACCTGTTATCTTAATGTTAGTAAGCGTCTCTGAACCATGATAATCTGCATTCAGCTGGTATTGCGTTCACATCGATTTCAACTTTATAATCGTCATCCCATCGCCCAAATTAAAGTCAGTTTTTGAGTGTACGATAATCTCATCGAAAAAGTGCATTTAATCATGCGATTATGTAAAAAGGTGGTTATTCTATCATGTGAATTTCATTTAACCACTAGCACTTCATTTGACCAAATTTGATCAAACTAAAATAACCAGATTTGAACGGAAATACAGATAATGTGATAGTTAAGTGGTTGGTAAATGATCCACGTTCCAGGAAAGAATTTCTTAAGGAGAGAATGGAAACAGTAGTGGGAGTGAGGTTACCAAAATGAGGCGATGCATTTTGATGGAAGCATGTTGCAGGATATATCCATTCCATGTTACAACATATTCATAATTGTATGTTAATGTAATGAAATGAATAGGTAATAGCAAGAAATGTTACGAGTGTAGAGCTTCAGTTGTTTGTTTGCAATAATCCAACAATCAAACGTACACTTTTCTTCTCTCATTTGAATGCATATCGCTGCAAATGCAACAATCAGCTGTAAGCATTTTTGATTCTGATAGTAGCATGAAGTGTGCGCAGTTGAATGCACTTCTGGTATTCCTTCACCATCCTTTAATCAACAAACATTCCGACCCGACCCAGCTGTGAACTCATAAGATTTTGTTCGAAGTTCAGTCTGACGCCATCACAACTATCATGACTACATGCTAAATGAAGCGGTCAACTCGCCCATGATATTGCAGAAGTTAGAATGAAAATATCGAAATAGATTTGGGATTTCGCTGAATATTCTTTAATTTCGTCGTGTTTGAATGAGTTCGGATGCAGTATGCTTGTGTCAACGAAAATGATGCTTCCTCGGAGAATATTCACTGTCTGTATACAATCGTAAATTGAAATCGCCTAAAAGTGTCCAAGAATATAGCAGTTATCTTGCAGTGAACATCACACTTTACAAATAAGATGATAGAAAGTGGAATCCCCGTTTTCTCATTTTATAGCAGTGCATATCGATTAATATATGGTTGAGAGATCGTTTGCACTTCGACCGTAAAATCGTTTCCATGCAGTCTTTAGATTAGATCTTCATCTGATGCGTATATATCTGAATCCAATGAAAGTCTACATATTATATCCATTTTTATTCACTCCTTTCAAACATTCCGGAAGATTTCACAGCGGCAAACACTTTTTCTCACAAATTTCAGTTGAATGATCTTATTCACTTCACTTTTTGCATTTATCCTTGGGATGATGGCACATCGTTGGGAAAAATGATTTTCGAGCCGTTCGATAGAACACAAATGATCATTTCAAACGATGCCGGACGGATGAAACATCAAAAAATGGATTACTTAAACAACTGTTCTCTTGAAGAATGCAACTCGAATGGATATGAAAAGAATGCGAATATCTATCGATTCGCATTGTCAATTTCGATATTTTGTGATGGCAACTCGTTCTGGAGCATTCACTCACTTGATTTCGATAATGATGAAATGCTGCGTTTAGGTTTCGAAGTGTTTAGTAAGCACTGAGCGTGCGTCTTTTATTGGGGGATGTACTTCGATGATTTTTTGATTGTCGGTTGGAATTGAATAACAGATGAAATCGATTATACGGAAACGTTTTTATTTGTGTCTGGCTGAAATTTTGTGTGATTTGATCGCCTCAAGAATGTTAGTGATCTCTGTGAAATTTCAGCACATCAACAGATTATTCTGCAGTCTTTCTCTCATCGTTGTAACTGAATCGTGACTGAGGATTATCCCTTATTAGAGCACCGATGAAACTATCCATGTAAACATACAATACCGAGCCATCAACTTACCGTCAATGCAAAGTTCATTATCATATAATACAAATGTGTTGCATTTAGTGTTGAGTTGAATTCTCAATGTCACTAATGCTTCTATTTCAATGGTAATAAACACATTTGAACACGATTCAAAACCGTTAGTGAATGAGTTATACGAGTGATTAAATGTATTACTCGGAATAACTCTTTTGATTATTGTGATTGCCGTAATCGTGTCATATTTTGAGCAAATTTAGTTGCGGTTTTCGTATCGCACGTCGATGTATCATCACATTGTTTACAATATTCAGAATATTAATGATTCGTGAACGAGGGCTTTAATCGGTGTTTTGCGGATGGATGTTTTATTAGTATTGCTATTATTACAGTTATTATTGTTACTGTTATTTTTGTTATTCCATTTACTAGTGTTACTTTGTATCGTTACTGCTATTACTGCCACTCTTACTGCTCTCACTATTGTTGCGATCGTTTTTGTCATTGTAACTGTTAGCAACACAATTATTGATAATACATATTGTTAATATAATCACTATTATTTCTGGTGATTAGTCTTAAATTGTACAGAATCTTAGTCTCACATCAGTGGTTTGATTTATTTATCTGTCCATACTTTCACCATTTTCGTGCTGTGAAAGTGGTCAATTTTTCAAATGTACTTTCAAGACTTCATTCGCTTCATCATAATTTCAGTGAAAAGTATGAAGTTTCCATGTTTAGTTTCGTTGCGTTATCTTCTTAAATGTCTCAGACTGCAATGCCCCATCCTCTGTCCTGCAAACCGCAATTGTGCGATGATTTTGATGGAGAGTGTTCGTGCAGTGAGCACTCTCAAATACAGAGTTAGGAAATTAATTTTCGATTGCGTCGAAGTGAATTAGCAGAAAGCGCAGCGTAACGTGCTCAACATCTGTTCTTTCGTTCAACCACAACCACCGCAGATCATCTTGATTCGCTTTGTTGTTTGATGTGTCAATCTTTATTCGTTCAAAGTTTTTGCCAGCAGTCGTAAGTAGGAACGTAACGATACTGCTGATGTGATTATTGATAATATTGGTGCATCGCACAAAGACCACTTAATCACACCGAATCTTTCGGCTGGCTTTAGCACAACTGCAGCGAAATTGATTGGATTTGAGGTATATTCACTACAATTGGTGCAGATTTCTTCGTTGTTCTCCACATTTTGCAAGCTTTGATCCCCTCAATTCTACAATGAGACGTTTATCATCGATACTATACTTGATCTCTGCGGTTTTTATAGGAATTATCCAATGATTAATCCAGAAAATTTGAGCATTTTCTGAAAGTGATGATACGAGTTTACGATTATATAGAGATAAAAGATATCTGAAGATTCGAACTTTTTGAATCCATGTATGCTTGAATGGTTCTCAGCTGGCGTTCAATGAACTTGATCAATAATGATTTTATGGAACGTGATGTACTTTAAATATTGTGCACTACAGCCAACGACGATGCGGTCGCAAAATCTAATTAAAATGGTTGCATTAGCGAGATTACTACCGCAAATTAGTCTAATGCTTCTCGATACTTTTTGCAGCGTTTTTTGTTTTAAAACGTTTTTTTTATTGAATAAAACAAGATGGTTTTAGTGACAGTCTGTTCGATGAATCCGATGGATTGTATCGGATTCTAAATTTATCTTTGATTTTTTCGATGCATGGTCTCGAACGGTGAATATCGAATGAGCTACATATTCATATGATATCAACCATAATACCGATTCTGGGAGTATAAGAAGGCGACATCAAACGCTATCGCCTTCTTGTGTATTCAGAATTGGTTGTTGATCCAGTTGATAATAAAAAAACATCATTCGTTATCGTACTCGCCTGTGAATTTTCTGACGTCTGATTGAGTTATCATTAATACAAATTCGATAATATATAGCTGAGATGCGGTGCAACCTTTGATCACTATCAAACATGCAACAATGAGCTTAATTCGAGCTGCACGCTAGCTCATATTCTGGAGGCGGCTTCCATTAGTGAGATACTTTCAGCGTAATTGATGACGATTTTGGTACCGTTACCCGGTTTTATAATGTCAAATGTCTTTGAAGGGACAGTTTATTGGTAATGCGTCTGCAAAATGCGTTTTGAACAGAGTTTCATTGAATCCAAATGCATTCGATTTATTTGGTCTTTCGATCTCATTTTCTAAACTGGTAAACGATTGCTGCATCGTTAAATTTGCTTATACATCACTGTTGAGCTGTTATCTTTCCAGTTAGCAATGTGTGAACTTTTTACACCATATCAAATGATATTGCTGATTACATGGCTGGTTATCATACGTGTTCTATCAGCATAGTGATAAAATTTTGATTGGGTTTTATCACTTTACATTTCTGTTTCTACTCTCATGCTTTCGTTATTGTTCTGATCTTGACAGCAAATATTACACCAATACCAACACTAAGTTCTCGTCTTCGTTCTCTTATCTGGATTCAGCATCATAACTGTATTATGTTGGCGCTGTCGTGTAACGAGTATGAGCGCTGTAATGGAGTTGATATCGTTTGCATCTCGAATTGATATCATTCATCTACTCTCGTCGCCATTTTTGCTTTCAATCTTTTCTGTGATTCTGCAGAAAAGAATTCCATTGCTTTGATTGGCTAATGCGTATAGTCATAAGAATATGTAGATTCGGGTAAGCAAATACCGAATTCCAGCGCTATCAGTGAATTGAGTCATAAGCAATCTGTGACATGAACACTCGGTAGTATGAAAGATTTCGTGATAAAATTGGTGATAGTGTTCGGCGATTGACTTTGCGGTGAATATTTCCAACGAAAACATATTGCAGTTAGAACTGGAATTGTTGGTATTCTTATTTTGAATTGTGTGATCAGGTGATCTTTGTAAAAAAATTCATTGCTTCGATTTGCAAAAAAACTCCGATCATATCAGCCGATCAATGAAGCGATTAAACTCTATGAATGGGATGAAATTCGTTGTTGCCATCAGTTTGATGTTCATACTTTGATTAGTTTTCCTTTCCTTTGAATTTAGATGTAAAACTTCTTAAAATATCGCTTTAGGACCATAAGATTGCAATGAGCCTTTCGGAAGGCATCGAACTGGATAAGGATATGATAAGATCGCTTTCATTTTCAACAATTAGCTGTGCTAGCTGAATAATAATTTTAGCTGAATAATAGCTGAATAATAAGCTGAATAATTTTCATTATTGCCACTGGTGGTATTGTTATCACTGCTATTGTTACTAATTTCAGCAATATTATCGTTAGTGTTATCAGTCTGCAGCACTGATCTTATCACATGCCTAATACGGTGCTGAACCACACATTAATGTTATGTTGATGATCTTACGTTCCTGACTTGATGATCTTAAGTCAGCGACGCACAAAAAAACAAATATGTGCAATGAAAACTGAATTTTATGTTGATTATGAAATGACTAGGTTTAGTGTCGCTTTTTTGGTTTTCGAATACGGTTTTCGAACATTGCATTACTTTCGTAAGTTTTCATTGGTCCGTTGCTGAAAAAGATTTTATCAGCAGTTGCGGTACAGATCAAATTGGCCCTCCTTAGTAGTCTCACATGATTTCAATGATATTCTTGAAGTGGCTTCACATCACTAGTATTTACTTATGATTTCGTCAGTGTTTCTTTGCAGTGCTCCATTGCATGGACCCTTGATGATTTATCTTTCATATATGTGAACATATCAACGATCAGAAATTGTGTTTATGCACAGTCGTAAAATTCATGACGTAATCGCTGCGTTAACATTTCAAATGTTTCATTTGGATGCTTTATTATGGCTAGGTATGGTGGCATTTACGCTTTGAATTTCAGTTTCGCATTATCCGTCGAATGTCTGAAAAAGGCCGATAGTCCGGTTGTATTGAAGAGCAAGTATGAGCACTAATGAGAGCATCACTCACGACACCAACTCCAGTGCGCAACAAGTAAATAACCCCCAAAAAGGTAGGCTAGCATCATATGTTCCAGTATATCCAACTCTGATAAATACATAAATCCGTTAGCTGATTTTCTATCGCCAATCAATAAATGGATGCAATCAGCTTACGAATATCGTGCAAATGATCGTTAAAAGTTTGATCAGTTTTGAAATTTGTGATTTGAAAAAAAATTAGAAAATTTTTTGAAAAGTTTGAAATTTTTGACTTGAAAAAATTTTTTTGAAATTTTAATTTTGAAAGTTTTGAAAAATTTGAATTTGAAAAAATAATAAAATCTGAAAAAAAGCGATCATTGAAACTTGCGATTCGCCGTTCTCCAACGTCGATGACGTCAAAAATGTTTGCTTGCGACCTTCTACGAAAACAAGTTTTCCTAATGGATTTGTGTGTGTGTTGATCTGAGTTGTGCGTATATCTTTACCGCCATCGCACTATCAACATGCATTTTTCATTCGTTCATTCACATATTTCTCATGCAATTTTCTTATTTTTTACCGTTATCGCATTGTTTCAACGGTGTATTTTTGATCTTCAAACATTCACAGTTCCTTACTATACGCCGTAACGGAACGAACTCATTCAAATGTTCTTTTTTTCATTGCACTGTTATCCAGCATTTCTTCACCGTCAAACTATCGTGTTGTCGAAATAAGTAGTTGGGAATTCGCATTGAAGCGAGTAATAAAGATGTACAAATTCGAACGAAACATCTCACTTGCTATTAGTAGAAGGTGAGAAAGCATCTACTAAGCGCAGTCATTCAGAAGATGACGAAAACTTGAAAATTCCCACATAAACTGGCTGATAGTTGGGCTATTGGATTGTTCCACAACGAATCGTACGCGAGAGATTCAGTGCTTCATGTTCTCATAGCTCAATAAGCATTCTGGCTACCAGAGACAGTCGTCTTTTAGGTTCATAATTTGGATCTGAACAAATCGATCATTCACCAAACAGTCCTGCACTACATTCGCTAAGCGCGCAAATTATTTCATTCGTGAATGTTTGTTCGTCCATTTCGTTGTTCTTTCACGTCGCTCGGACCGTTTCAGCATTTCGTTGAACTACTCTCTTCGTACTTTTTAGTCAATATTGCAAAACTTAATTGTTGTTGTTTGCAAGCTCAATCAAAAATACGAACTAATTGCTCCAAAATCGCCCATCATTTGACTCGGAATCACATGACACCTTAATAAATTCTATTTGTGTCCTTCTACAACCGATAAACTGATAAGCGCATCAGAACATTCGTTTGCTTCCATCATCAACTGTCTCACATTTATCAAACTTCCTTGGCTCCTTTCAGTCGCCGTCTTCAGCTGAACTGTCTTTGACATCGCAATTCTTTGATCTGATATCTATTTAAAAGCTATCGCTACACTCTCAATACACCCATATACTTGATGATAAGCAGTAGCCTGAAAGTCACTGAATCAAATTCGGTTTATATGGTGACAATTTGCATAGTTCTGGCGTTCATTATTTATCTTATAGATCAAAACCATAGTAACATCCTCATTATCAACATTATTATGAATACCTATTAAGAATACTGCTCGCAGAAGCGTTATCTTGTTTGTCATGATTATTAAATATTTTTTCAACGTTTTCGCCGTTGTCGATGTTTATAATCTTATTATCATATTGAGGGCATCTGTTCTAAATACTCCGTTGATTTCTCACAGATTTATTATATAAACTAACAAAAATTACCATGTTTTCAGAAAATTCAAATGTCTTTTCGTGCTTTGAGCTTCGAACCAGAATGTTGTGAATGAATGAGAAATTTTATGATGAATGGGTAGAGTTGAATGGAAGAACGTTCCTTTACAATGTTTCGTTGTCAATAAGAATTGCTGCTCTTAACAAGCGTCATAATGAACTCAGTTTACAGATCACATGCAAACAGCTCCACCGCCGTATTCGTTGACAAATCCATGCTTACCTCCTGTTGATATACATCACAAACGATGGCCTCCTGACCCACCGCCACCTTTTGAATGTTTTCCGGCATATCCTGCTGGTTAGTGGTTTTTGTATTTCACAGATGAATATTGGTAGGACTGAGTTTGTTGAGTGAGTTAGTCGTTGAACCAGTTGAGTAGGACTAGCTCTAGAAGTTCGATAATCTCCTAGGAATTTCAACTAGCACTTTCATTTTGCTAAATTATTACTTTGCTGATTTTTTTTTTGAATTTGATGAACTCATGACTCGTTAAATATTACAAGCCATCAATCATATTTATTACTTAAGGTCCAAGACTGGAGAAGATCGAATATCCAAAGAATGTGCCCGGGCCGACGTATGCCTGTCCTCATTGCGATGGAAGTTTTTTGGTGCGTTTAAGTGTTCTTCAACGCATACGGTCATTTTCAGTGATTGACAATAGGATAATAGAGCTGAAAGAGATGCATTCTTCTTTTTGCATTCAACAGCTGTACATTTATCGCTTCTTATGACCGAAACTGAAAGTTTTCTATTGCTAACCATTTGCCGTTATGTAAATAATTCTCAATTTTTCGGCATTAGTTTTAGCTATATATGCAAATACTTTTCAGTACCACAGACCGACGGGTCTGGTTGAATGCCCGTTCTGCCATTCCACAGTATCAATCGGGAATTATGTAAGTTTCACGTGTGAATATTGTTTTTTTTTGTGATGTGATCACTCAAGGTTACGTTTCTCCATAATTCTGATAACGTTTTAGATCAAAATTTTAAAATCATTCTGTACGTTTGCTTCGTTCTGATGATTATATCTCACGCAGTGATAGAATTGTTAAAGTACATGTTTAAAGCATTCTATCATGTTATCATTTGCAAATGAATGGTGATTGATAATGATAGATTTTTCAGATTCGTTTCCAAGCACTGTCACATTTGTTTTTGGCGATGTTCCTCCTTCTCATCAGCATCAGCTTTTTCATTGTTATTTTGATGGCTGTTAGCACATCACAAGTTTATTTTTATGTTGCCGGTTCGTTTGTTACTCGTTCAATTCATTTCAACCTAAGCACCTTGCAAAATCTGAATTATCGTTCTTTTAGACGTTTTCACTGTTGTATAAAGATCATTGTAGGAATACTTTTCGAAAGTTCATAGTAACAAAGCGTACTACTAATATATATATATATATATATATATATATATATATATATATATATATATATATATATATATATATATATATATAACTTCAAAAAAAACGACCTTATTCTAAAGCAATTGCATCATTCAAACATCAAACATTTCTGCTGGAATTGTCGAATGCAACCTTATCATACTTCACTATTGTAGATTATTAATTTCTGAGTGCGTAAAATCTCTTATCAAAAATCACTATCATTTCCACTGATATTTCGTATTGAATGAAATACGTCGCCTCATCGAACGACACATCAATAAGAAATTGATCAGAGGTAAAGCAACAAGAAATTTATTTAATTGCAGCTGGTATGATTGCGTTTTGGGCAATAGCTGTATTCGTAAGAGCCGTACATTTACGCTCGACATATAAGGAGACAGCAAGAGTGGAATTCTAACGGATCGCGTGGTGAATTGTTAATTCTATTTATGCATATACATATATAAATATTAAACGGGTCCGCTCTTCACTTATATTTTTTCGATGTTGTTTGTTCGTTATCGCAGCAGTTCAATCAAAATTTCTTCTTACGAATGCTATTAACACAAATTTTATGGAATCAAGTTTATAAACTCTCATTCTGAATATAGTTCCGATCTAAAAGATTCGTTCACTTGAAACAATAACCGAACGCAATCAGCTTTGTCAGATCCGTATTGGATGCACACATTTCGATGGAGCAGCTCATACTTGTCTTGTTTCTAATCGGGATTCTGCGATATCTTTCTTTCATAAGTATAAACGTTATTTGCTTATGATATTGATCGATTGTAATTAACGCCTTGTAATTATCAGCACTCATGAAAACTTTACTTTCAGTTAGCTGGAAGTAAATTCTTGTGTTGTGTATACATTGTTCATTTGTTCTCAGAGTGAATCAGTGTTGTAACCAGTGATGGACACTTATGATCATTTGAACAAAATATGAGCATTAGCAATAAGCGAACGGCACCGTTTATCAGAAATGCTCCATCAATGCTTCTAAATGAGTACTCCTCACGGAAAACGTATTTCGCTGATAACTGTGAAGTGTTTCTGATGCGCAATTTGTATGACCGATCGTTTTATTCCACTACTCCGCATTCATCTCTTCAACATTTCCATTGCTGAATCACAATTTCATCTCGCATCTAAATTATCATTTCGATCATTTTCAATCAATCTTATCAATTTGTTTCAACGACATTGTAACTTCACGAACTGCTGTCTTTTTGATTGCACGATCATAATCTGTGTATTCTCTTTCTCCATTAGCAATAGCTGTCTTCCACTTAACTTGTCGGGTATATTGTCTTCAAGATGTTTGAGGTAATTATATACAGCCTGACTCGAATGCAATGATCTTCGGTGATCAATTCATCACTACTGTGATAATTTTTTCGCAGACTTGTTTATAACAAGTACTCGATGTGTAACCGTTTCATTTTGTTCAATGTGTAAGTGTACTTAGTGCAGAAACTCGTTCCTAATAATCTTGGCCTCGTCCCGAACAAAAAAATAGGGACGAAAGGCATGAAATCAAAAGATCCATGCATAAAGGTATGGTATCGAAAACTAAATTTTTAATTGAAGCAATTCATCGGAATCTGTTTGCTCATTTATGCACTGATTAGTCAGATCCAATCGGTGGGTGCAAAGGGCGTTTGATTGGGAAGAGATGAGAAACGCAGTGTGTTGCCTGACGCCCGACAAACATAATTAGGACTTACAAATAGATAATAATCAGCAAGTGAAGCGTATTTATTTTCATTATATTTTTGTCGTAAAGTTAGGCGTTTTCATGAAGGTTATAATCAGCGAAGTGTGTTTCATTATATTTATCGTATAAAAGTTATTTTCTTGTGATTCGATACGTTCCGATAACTGAATGATTTTTCGATTTGTTCACTGCAATTGTAATTCGCTTCTGAATTATAATGTTCAATCATTTGCAGTTATTGAAAATGGTTCATTTAATCCGATAAGTGACGGTTAATCATATTGTCTTTTCGTGTGTTCAGCTGCAATTCTTTGAAGAATTTTCATCCTTTTTTATTATGTACAAGTTGATTGTCCACATAACGACAGAACACAATTATTTTATTTATTTAATTTACTTAATTAAATTCGCATGCGACAATGGACGAATATTGGAATTCACTGATCTTGAGATCAGTGAATTTCATTAATTAATTCATTTATTCATTTTAAAATTAATCTGTATATACAACTTGTTTCATTTGTTTTCTCGAATACGTTGTATGCACACAGAGTATTTATTCTCATTGTTGATTCGCAAGGAACAAATCTTTAAAAAATGTTAATCAATATACGCGTAAACTCAGAAATTCTTGGAAATAAATCCATTATTCATAGATGTTTGATGTTGCACCGATCAAGGGCGAGTATTACCGATAAACTGCTGGAATATTATGTGCGAGGGATCACAGGAAGCATAAGGGAGCAATGGCATGTACAAATTCAAAACTGCTCAGTTCGAATGAATATTGACCTCTGCACGCTAGGTGTACGCTCACAAGTCACATAATCTTTTGATACCATCAGGCAAATGAACTTCACAGCTTTCAAAAAAACGCATGCGTTACCGATGGAGAACTCACAATTTCAGAGATTTTACAGCAATTATCCAGGTGTATTATATGGCTGGACGATAATATTTTATTTACCTACGTTTGATCTTAATGGTGTTCGATGAATATGAAACTATGGGAGTTTTTAGGTGATCCATACATCCGGAACTGATCAGCAACAATACAATATTCGATTCCAGCAAGTCCTGGGCTAAAAGAAAAATGTGCATTAACAGCAGATTTCTGCCAGGGATCTACACTCATATAATTGTTTGGTTAAAAGTTGACGCTATCACCAGTAGCAACAAATGTGTGACTACATAGGAAGTTTTCTATTGTTAGATGAGAAAATCTCACTTTTACTGACATGAGGATATCGTTTCTCAAACAAGAATGCTAAATTTACATATTGCACAGGCAATAGCTATAAATATTCAGTTATCATATGAGTGAACAACTTTGGTATGCAAATTTTTGCTCGTCTAGTAGCAATTCGACTATGTTCGGTATTTTGAATTTCGGTCGAACGTTATTTGGTCAGCTTGGCGGATGCTAATTTTTTACTGATGAATCGTGATAAATAGACGGAACTGGTTGGGAGAATTCATGCTGATAATTTACGTACTACTCAAAAGTGAGCGCCACGTTAGTTTGTAATTTTTTTTCTGGATTAGCCAGGCTATCAAACGTTTGTAACGTTGCTGGCCACAGTGCTCGCGTTTCCGAGTACCTCAATTCTTGTTTTAGCCTCAATTTACGCCACTCCGGTGGCTAGGCAAGCAGGCCGACCGAACACAGTCGAGTATTCAATTAGTTGCCGTGAATACTTTGCATAATTAATCGTAGCCAAATATCAATCTAATAAATTATCATAACTCTAACTCTAATAAATAAATAACTCTAATAAAATAAATATTCCGCCGATCGCTCACAGCCACTGACAAAACAACCACTCGATGTCCGAGTAACAATAATGATCCAGAAATAGGTTGCAATAGGTATGACAATGAGATGTACAAATGCATAGCGACCATTTTTCTCATAAAACACGTCTGTCTCGTGCGCATCGCAATAAGTCACCACGTCCCTTCCGCCTATCTTGAGTAAGTACCCTTTTGTGGATCGACAATAATTTTGTGACAGATCAGAAGCAAACTATCACGGATATTATTTCGTGCAATTATACTTGTTCAATAATCATGGTTAATTCGATCACTTTAGTCGAACTCTTTCTTCAACTATGGAATGTGCTGACAGCATATCATTGCCGAGGCGTTATACGGTACTCTCCGAGGAAACAATCAAGAAGCTACAAATGATCGAGAAAATTGTTGGACGATATCGCTTCCATAAAGCCATCAGTCAATGGATCAAGGTGTGATAATCGTCCGTTATATTTTTTTCTACCGTCAGAATAAGTTGAGCCTCTAAATGCGAGTAAATCTTGTTGTTTGTATGAGTATGGTTCAGCAAAGCGCACTTAACTGATTTCTCAGTTCAGCTGTCCAATAATCGGATATGGCACGTTCACTTATCGAAATCTTCCGACTTCCCTCTCGATATAGGATAATTGATTTGGATGCAAACTCAGATCAATGAATTTCAGATGAAACATAAAAACGAACATGATCAATGTGCTGATACATGGTGACCTTTGGAGGACATTAAAACTGTTTTCTGTTGATAATGGCTTGTATGTGTTTATGTATAACCTTTCTTTGATAATGAAGTAAACTTTTATGATGCTCTATGAATACGATGCTATTCTCAGCAAACTAGATTTTCAACCACGTGTAAAAATTGGAAATCCAATTTTGAGTAACTTCTCTCTTAAATGAGATTAGTGAACCAATTCAAATAGCCTTAGACAATTCAAACAGTGGGTATGACTGGTTATTCAGTTAAGTGGCTAAGCACTCTCATCCCTTAAAATTACCTAATGTAAGAACCCTGATGGCATTAGGACCCGTAGCATAAAAAAGTCACTTTAAGATGGAAGAGGCATGAAACAATGTTATCGTCATCAAAATGGATTCACTGAGGCTTTCATTCGAACAACAAATTCGAATCTTGACCTCTCCAGGCTAGGTGTACGCTCAGCTCTGTTCACCAGTCACATAATTTGATAATATCAGTTTTGCCATGTGCTATTATCGGAACCGAACTGTACTATAGACATACCTGGATTGGCCAGGCCATGAAACGTTTGTAACGTTGCTGGCTACAATGCTCACGTTTCCGTGCACATTGTTTTACGCCACCCCGCTGGCTAGGCGAGCAGGCCAACTGAACACAACCGAGTAATTAACTAGTTGCCATGAATATTTTGCATAATTAATCGTAGCCAAATATCAATCCAACAAATAATCATAACTCCAGTAATATAAACATTCCGCCGGTCGCTCGCAGCGATTGAAAAAACAACCTCTCGACGTCCAAGTAACAAGTAACCACTACAGACATAATCGTAATAAAAATGCAATAATGACTGTTAAAAGTGATCATCATCCAAACAACAATGTAAAATGTGAGCAGATAGGTATATGACTAAAACAAGAGGACTAAATATTTTTGCATCAAATCGAAATCCTATCATGAAGTAGTGATTATACTCCTCTGAATTAGATTATAAAATTTCGCAATATTTAAAATTATTCACAAACGCACAAGCATACATTCATTTAATTCCTCGTTTCTCGTAGTACATTACCTCATCGAGAACCTACGACCTTGAGCACATTTTTACCTCTAAACGAACTTAAGGGCTTCTTTCTTTAGATCCTTTCACAACTCGCCTTCAGAAAGCACCTATAGGCTAATATTAATCCAATCTTCTAGGCTGGTAATTCAACGAATCAATAAGACACTTGCAATTATTTGAAAAAATTCGGATGTTATTTAGCCGAAGCATTTGTCCTCATGACGTGATCTGCTTCTTACAATTGGATTCACAGAAAGAATATGGTTTAACCAGCGCTTGACAGCACTGTTGTCATTGTGCTGACGAACGTTAACAGTGAGCAAAAATTTTTCCAAGTCCAAGATCTCTCATATGAAGACCACTGTCTGCGTCCATTGATTACATCGCATCTCTCTTTTGTTGTATTTCGTCTCGCCCTCTCATTTGCGTTGTACTACCTTTTCATTACGCGTCTACTCGGCTGCATTATTTCTTCTGGTGAATGCATTAAGGTGAACGTTCGGTTTAAGGTCCGCTGTTCTTGCTCCATTTTATATGGGGTACATTTCTGCGATTTGCTTCCACAAGTTGTATAAGCAGTCTTCCTCTCCAAATTCTCTTTTTCACACGAACTGCTCCACGTAGCTCGCCAACGGCCCACGATCGGTGCCGAACCTTGACTTGTGCTTCATCTTAAACTTTTGCCACACCTATTTCCATTCTATTTGTGCACGTCCCAGTGTCGGGATACACGAAATGTTTGGAATGGTTCACTGTTTGATGATGGTATTTCAGTGGCAAACTTTCGATACCACCATATGCCGACCATAGATCGGACATAATGCTGGTGCCTGGTAAAATTTTATTCGTGAAACAATAGAATGATGCTTTTCGATTATACGTAATCACTGATAATTCCGTCGCATTCTGTAGTGTTCACACTACCTCCAATTTGTCGTTATCTCTGTCTCTCCATCGTCTCCATTCAAAAAACTCTCTCAGCCATCAGACGGATATGGTGAGCGATACACGCGATGTTTGTAATGGAAGCAGACAGAAAAGTGAGATGAGAGAGCTCTCTCTTTCGGACATGGAAAATTTTTGATCGTTTTAAGCGTTTCGTCAGTACAACGACAACAGTGCCCGCTTGACAATCACTCACGGAATCTCATTTATAATGGAATAATGAAAAAAAATCAGTCAACGAGCATAACAACCGGTTTAGATATTATATTACTGTTTCAACAAATATCTGATATCGATGAAACAATATCTCTGATTAACTAAACACGTCTGAACAAGATATAATTATTTCACATAATCAGCAAATCACCTTCTAACAGCACATCCCGATCAAATATAACTCAAACAAACCAGAAGTTCGCTAAGTACAACCATGAATCAATTCTTCCCTAATAAATTCACTCAAGAAAGTTGAACTTCATAGCTGGAATGAAACGTCCCTTGAAACTTTATATTACACATGTACCGTGCAAAATGAGCTAATCAACCTACAGGAATACATAATTAATTGAGGAATAACAGATAACAACAGAACTAAAGACAAGAATATCCTTGGAAAATATTCAAATGGAAACGTCTCTTCATCAATTAACATCAACAATTGTCGTCGAAATAATAGAGCAAAAAAATGAGGTGTCTACGAAAGCATATGACTTGAAGCAAACAATATGAATGAGTCGATTATCTGCATCAATTGAATCTATTTAACGCAACTAATTAACAAGAAGAAGTGAGTGTTGCGTTTTGATGAAAGGCTTTTTGAATTCGCATCCAGCATCATCTTCATTCAATGGAATCCTCTCCTCTACTCCAGATCATCATTATCGATCAAACCTCCCAAACCACCACTATGTGCAGCCATGCCTTCAGGTTCAGCAGATGCATCCGGATCTCCTCTTGATGAGCCAAACATACGAGACAAACGCTGAAATCGTTCGATAATTGAATTGTACTCTCAATTTGATCATTATGAAACAGCAACGCCATCTGGAGAATTTCGTTTGTTATCCGCCCACAAAAAAGGATGGTATAGAAGAAATTGCAGTGAATGAAATGAGTTCATAATCAAAAAGTAAGGCAAAAACTTTCTGAATTGTAAAAAAAAAACATCTGTCCCTCAAAATCTGCAATCAAAGATACCTCAGCCACCACTGTCACCTTCCACGTACTTTCAAACTCTATTATCAAATATTCAGTTTATGATAAAACAGCAAGAAATGAATACACACCGCTCTCGTTTCGGGCAATTTCTGGATGATCATCGCAAAGTGCTCAGGAGGAAGTGTTTGTTGGAAGAGTTGCAACAGTTGCTGTGGTTGTCCACACATTGTTATTGCATTGCACAAATGCTCGCAGCCTTCTTCCAAGTTGCCTGCAATAGTTAAGAGTGATATTAGACAAAGCTTCATACAATCATGGCAATCGTACAGATGAATATAATCAGTATCAAATATAATCAGCACTGATCAGTAAACTCAAAAGTTTTCTGATCCACACAACACAATCACGCTATCTCAATATGCAGATCTCTGTCCGTAAACGAAGCAATTCCTAACTATTATGCATTTAATGCAGATGAGGAGATAACAGCAATAACAGTACTTCGAAATTACGCACCTTCAGCAATCATTTCCTCACCGAGCTGTACTTCTTGAAGGAAGAATGCCTGCACCTCAGTTGGATTACTCATATTTGGCAGTTGCCTTCCACCACCTGCTGCACCAGAGCTTCGTGCATTTGCTGCCGCACGACGATCTGAAATACTTCAGAAACTAAACAAATCACTTGAAACTTCAAATCGTGTCAAATTCTGAATCAAACAGAAACTTGAACCACCCGGTTTGTCGAGTTCGTATAACCTTCAACAGTTCAGCATAATTAAACGAAGATGTTGCTTACCAATTGCATGGCATTGTTTAGCACAGCATAAGCATTCATGTATAACACTCATGCAAAATAATCAATTGTTAAAACTCAATTGAATCATTGCCCAAAACTTGTTTCCTTACAATAAATATGAATTGAAAACGGTAAAACACATTGAATTTTTAATTACTTTCACGGATTTTTTGCTTATAATCTGGTGCAGATCGACGTTTGTGATCGAAGTATAAACAATATCCAACGAAAGCGGCAGCAGCCACACTCGCAGCCGTGATGACCTGTTGACGACTGAATAAACCCAAAATTAGAGACGACTGCTGCTCGGACATGGTATATACCTAAAAATACAATCACACTCTGACAATATCTTCCTGACAACATTTAATGAAATGCATGGTCCATTTATGCGGCATCACTTTTTGGAGAGCATACAAATGCAGAAGTTTCCGAATAATACACTAGGACAGCCATCGGTACTCCAGCCATCGACGACCCGCCGAGCAAAATTAGCCCGTCTTCTAATATTTGGCCCACCAAATGAGACTGGGAATTTGGCAGAGAACAGAAAATCTAATCAAGTAAAATTCCGGTCTCCTCATCATTACAGAATAATCAAGGTGGATGACATATTCATCAATGTTGTAGTTCAGGTTGGTAAAATCAAAACAGCATTTCGTTCGTTCACATTTGCAGTTAAGTGTGTGGTTTAGTTAGGCTTAGGCTTGGGCTTAAGCTCAGGCTTAGGCTTATGCTTAGGCTTGGGCTTGGGCTTATCAACTGTGAATGTGAACGAACGAAATGCTGTTTTGATTTTACTAACCTCAACTACAACATTACCTAGTTCGTAAACATAAACAAAAATAACGACTTTAAAGAATACACCACATGAATTTCAAACGATTCGATCTGACAAATGCTGTAGATGAGTGCCATATACTGACACCTGAAGAAGATCCAAGGAAACCTGTTCTTTTTTCTGAATTGAACAACGAGTAAAAAAATGTCCATGTTCAAAACTTTACAAATCCAATAAGTCGATTGTGATCAGAGATGATACGTAGACCTTCTGCCACCAAAGAGGCTAGCCTCTCTGTGTTCTCGCTCGTTCATCAAAGAGAGAAATAGGCGTGATTACATTCTTGAAGATGATCAGTATTTCTTGAGATGTATTTTATGAATTAGCTGAACATGTCAATGCATTTTGATTGGTGTTTAGGTACGTGCATGAAAAACAGCGTTAGAGTCACTTTCGGGTTGATATATCTAATCGTAAATATTTTGAATAGAAATGGACACACATGCAATTGGTTGACGTTTGTCGTCGGTAGATTTGAGAGCAAGATACGGTACGATGGACACATCGTTTACATTTGGAGAGAACCACAAGCTTACAATTAGCACGTATCCACTCTTAGCTCGTAACTTTTCTAAAATAGGGAATCTTTATCAGGACAAATATAGATTGTGCAAATCATCGTGCTTCTGACGACCCTACTGTAATATTTAGACTGATCAACGGAGATGCAACGAGCAGCATACTGCTATTTGGAACTGATCTGGACGATACACTTGGATATCAGGAATTGAGGAATTCAGCATTGCCCAGTAACATGGCGGTTTCTGGCTGTCATCGGATAGCATAGAATTTGTAAACATTGTACTTCTAGAATTCTCAAAACACTATTTCGAAGAAACGTGCAAATCAAAACATAAAAGAAGCGCGTATAGGAAGTGCAACATATTTGTTTACATATTCAGATAAAGTACATGCTAATAGCCAAAACAAAGGCTCTGTATGAAAGCTGAGAAACTGTATCAAAGAGTGTTATGATCTTTTAGGAATGCGAGAATGGAACGCGAAACAACGCGTATAAAAGAAAGCAATCGTGGTAGCAAAGTCGGAGTCGAATAGTCAGTAACAACCCCATCGTCGATGCCAGTCGTGTGTTGTACGCCAGGAATGGTGATCAATTATTGTTTATGCCGTATTAACTATTGAATATTAATTAATATTCCGAGTATATTCCGTTGTTTGTGTAGTAAGGTTATTTACCAAGACTGGACTGTGAGTAATAATATTCAAATATATCCAGCTGTGTATTAATTGCCAGGATGTTGCCTGTAATATATCATTACTATGGTATTGTTTCGTATCCACCGCCAATAACCTATTGTATTATTAGTGAGCAACATACATAAAAATAAAACTTATTCACTAATTTAAACTGTCAGAAAATTATGTATGTTGTCGACGAAAACGCCTATTTCTTCGTATATGGCTAATTTTCTTAAGGTATTTCATCTGCAATATGACCACCAATACACCACCACAGGTACAACTCCCCTACCACGTTCAGGAATTCCCCGTTCTTCAGTGTCTGTTTTGCCTAATAACATACCGCTTTCTTGGGTGAAATAGAATCTCAACTGTCGAAAATTGAGCGAAACAGTAATATATGGAAATGAGCAGCACGTTGAAAGTTCCATTAGAAACGAACAAGAATGGCTCAATAACAAATATAATGTTCTGAAATTCAATAGTCTGAAGAATCCAGCAACGCGAAGGTGTTAGCGTTCTGGTTGAAACTGACAATGAGGATCAACCGTGAAGGTGCATTCATCTTGAATGTTGCAATCTTAATATTTCTGCTGTAATACATAGACTAATCCATATAATGTTACGAAAGGAGTAGGAAAATAGTTGGACTGGAAGGAGGTTGTCCACACACGGAATGGACAGCTTTTGACAGTGGTGGTTGGAGAAGAACATTTAATTGTGGCCTCATCCTTGAAGAACATAGGCACCCTAACCTTCAACCTTTGGATGCAAACCCGTTCAATTTTGAATTCAAAGCATTTCATCTGTGCAAACAGCTTTACGTGAGCTTGTACGCCACTGTTGCCTCTAGTACGCTTCGTCCCAATAGTCCGGTCTCAAACCGACGTACACTCCCCATAGTGATGAGTCTGGAATGAACTGCGTTGTTCAATTCAACTCAATTCTTCCGAGCATAAACTTTTATTGAAGTTTCGCATGACTCGTGAACTGGAAATGACTTCTGATATGGACTCAAATTTTGTTCTTAACGGCGATGCTTGTTTCATTCAGTTTTAGTGTTTGATTTAAAAATCGAAAAACATTCGGTGTTATTATGAGTCTACTAATGGGTCCATTCCCATTATAAGGCTACGCTTTTGTTCATTTTTGTTAGATGCTCTCTCAAGTAGTTGGTCAAGTAGACCACTGAGTGAATGACCGGTAGCAAAAGGGATTCTCACAATTCTAGATAGCATGTGGTGATGGAAGACGGAATTTCGTTACTGTAGCTTTAGATTTTTTACTGTAACTTTGAATATTCCCAAAATTTGTCCTTAATACGAGAATGCAGCTTGGGATAGATGGAGTGCAGTGTTGCTCTTCGTGGACAGAACAACACAGTTCAATCGAAAGCTCTCCGAACAAGATTGCTCAACACGTGTATCTAGCTATAGTATATAATCTGAGGTTTTTTTGTCGTATAGGCGATGCAGCAAGAAGCAGATTAACCTGAACTTCTTAATGTGCACCGATTGTAGTAAGCTAGTTTGCATTCATGCTTGTGCTGTACGTGATCGAATATCTACGGTGCTGATGTTAACAACATGTTGTGGTGCTAATTGCAAGTGAAATTCAGGTTAGGTTGTCCATTACTGCATAGCTGCGTGAGATGTCGAAATATTTTCTGTATATTTTCAAAAATTTTACCTATCATGTTTTTGCGTTATTTCAGATTTTTTGAGGGTATCACTTCAGATTTTCATTGAATATTCCTCTCCAACTTCACCAATTTCAACCTATGTGGGGGCAACTGATAAGCATTCTTTGAATAGCAATGAATTTGTTAATGCCACCTCGAAATTATATCGCACCACCTGACCACTGAGTTGCTTTCGTTAAGAAAAGGATTGTCGATTGAATAACCTTTAACCTCGAGAAAAAAGCGAATAAAACTTCAAATATGAACACATAAGAGCCATTTTGCCACAACAACATCAAATAAAAGTGAACGTCACAAACAAAAATGAAAGGAACAAAACAAGTGAATCAATCGTTCGGATAAGAACAATTCCATAAGGCACTCATGGTGAGCCAAAAACGTGAAAAATCTTCGGAATAAATGTTCCTCAAAACAATATGAATAAATTAACATGATTATTTATAAATAAATATTAATGGAGAGATTTTATAATAACTATGATTATTTTGATATCATTGATAATATATTTTTATAATAATAATAATAATAATAATATCTACGAATAACATCATTACACATATAATAATACTAATAACAATTGTGATTTAAACAATATCAATTATAATGAAAAAATAAAAATATTGATGATAACATTAATAATTAAAAATAATATCGATAATTTAAGTGATAATAAAAGAAAGATACCAGGTAATAATGTTATTATTATTAATAATAAATAATGACCATAATACAAAATACAATCAATAATGTGAATCATTTCAAGACCACTGTACACAACCATCACAGATTTGCTGAATTCGGCCGCTATTAGGGCGGTTGTATTGAAAGGAAAACAAAAAAAGAACACCACACCATCTAATAAATGATGAAAAACCGATTTAAATATTCTTGCGAGGTTAAGGTGTGCTTGGAGATCGATGCCCCATCGATTGGTAATTTCGCAGAATCGCTCGTTCCCACGCTCATAATTTATTACTGATCCAATGATAGGCATGAATATTTTAAAATTCCATTTTGGTTTTAAACTTCGTTTCGCTTGAATTTTTCGAGAGTTTTTCGCTGAGCTGAAAGTTTTTCCCATCAGCGCTCAGCTTCCAGCGAACTTCTGGCACACTGAGCGATACAATAACGAGCTATACAAACGGCTGTAGTGAACGTCAAGCGCAAGAGTATTTCATCGGAATGAATCAAAATACAAATAAAATTTGTCGAAGAATGTGAAAGATAATAAAAAGTATCCATAAACAAAAAGCATCATAGGAAAAGACCCGCGAAACAACTGAACGAGTTACTGATAAAATAGCGTAAGGCATTAATCACTCCATTTGCAGGTTTTCATGGAGTACATTCCACAAACACCTCGAATAATGGTTGGATGTTATTTGTGAGTATCTTATCGAAGCGATACATCATGATCACTGGAAATATTTTCGACGAACGGGAATCACTTGGTTTAAATATCGGTTTGATTGCTACCATATCTCACTGCGTACTTGCACTACCATATTTCACTCGATCACCACTACCTTAAGCATTCAGTGTTCACCACAATGCCTGTCATATTCTTATATTTATGAAGATTGTACAATAACCAGTGATATACTGATCGTGAGCCAAGTTCTTAACAAAAAAGTCATTCGCAATAGGACTGACGAGAATCAGCGAATTGTAAGGGAGCGAGGTTTCTTCCAGACATCATCGAATGATCACCGTGAACAATGAAGTAGATATAATGCAAGTTAAAACAGCTTTTCTTCAGTTTCAATTCTGTGGTCATTATTTTCGGGTTATGGGCTTAGTCTAGTTCCTTATGGTACATACCGAAGTATCTGTCATCCGCAAGACGATGGTTCTTTTGTGGATCACGTTTACCTTTTGGACAACGGCAGAAATCAGCACAGAATGGATGCGCGAATCCACATTCGTCAGCTGTACTGGAACAGTTCGGATAATAACTGCAAACGTTTAGTTGAAGATGTGAATTTAGATAGCATATCACAGCCATGTTATTCTATCACACCGATCGAATTCGAATTTAATGACTTTGAAAAGCTCTTCAATTCACTTCTTGCTCTGACTGATTTTATTCTAAGAATCTCCAGCTTAATATTACGTTACAACAAAGCCAAAATGCAACATTCATTCGTAATCAGACGTTGCAACAACTGACCGACATTGTTCACGGGGATGCCAGAATCTGCATGGAAAATCGAGTCGATGTTTCGGATTATTCCAGTGTATACACTGCGGCGCGGGTTTACTGAATTTAGCGCCCCGCTCGATGATAACCTCATCCCACTGTGACATTTGAGTTGAGACAGACGAAGATGCACAGTCACTTTGATGCGGTGAATGAACACTGGTATTATCTAAAGGTTACCGATCGAATTCAGATGCTGATTGCATTTTACTTGAAAATTTATTTGTCCCGTAATTAAATTCGAACTTAACATGGGTACTGAGTTCAGTATCATTCGAAATCAGGACCTAACCACTTAGCAAAGTAAGGTGTGATTTTTCAAGGTCAAATGAATTTCATCTAACAGCTTTTGAAAGAGGACAAACTCAAAGAATGACCATGCTGTTGTCATATGATTGTGCTTGTTATGAACATCTACCATGTGCATAAGCAGCACTTCTATCACAGTCAGCATTTCGCAAAATAAATCGCAACATTTATTAACCTTTACTTTGACTGAGTGGTAATTTGTTGACATTTGCGTTTGCACATGCAACTGGTTTCATTCCTTTGACGACAGCCGAATATCTCAACGGTGCATGGCTGCAACCAGCTGTCGGCAGCGGTGGATATTCGGTTCCGTACTCGTTCAACACACACTTCTAAATTGTTACTCAACAGTCATAATCTCATTACATCACGTTCACTCCAAAAACTCCAACCCGAACAGTCACGAGGCAAGCAATGAAATTTCAGAGTAAAATTAAGCAGCAGCTAACCGATGTGATGTTGAATTTATGCTGATCATCCTCTGTCATGCATCCACCATTATCAGTCACCTCCTCTTCCATACCGCTCTCCCATCTGTTCTTATTATCTGCAACAAATAAACTCGTTTACACGCCAATATTGTAGCCTTTCAACCAAAATCACTTTGATTCCAGCCATTGACGAGCGTGGATAATCGTGCTCATAGCAATAAGGAAAGTCACTTAATAATAGCGATCAACATGAATTCCGTTCATCTGATCAACCCTCAACAGCACAACAAACGAACCGTCATTCTGATGTTGTTCATCACCACCGTCAGCTATCCCATCCTCATAATCTTCTTCATCCTCACTGAACACTTCAATTTTTGCCTCTTTATGACTTCTCGCATCTTCATCATCGTTACAAGCGCTCTTCAAATATTTGATCGTTTATCATATCAACAGCAATCAATTCTGATCAAGAGTGATGCTAACACCAAATAATACAATCAATTCAGCTATGTAAATTATCATAGCTACCGTTGAATTTTGAATGAGCTTTGGTTCACTTGTTGACGATGTGACTTTGCCGGGATACACTGATTTAGTGTTAGAATAATCTATTTGTTGATCGCTCCTCTTGCACGTGTCTATCCTTCTCGGTTTTGATGGCATCATCGATACACCTTTGGTCTGCTGAAAATTGCTGGGTAATAGGTATACAGGTAGCTGTAGCAGATTAAGGAAAACGATAACAGATAACCAGTAAGCTGATTTGTGAATTCACGTAAGCAGCCTAAGCTGGAGGTGATGAGTAGAGTAAATGTTTATAACATTACTGGTTATCTGTTATCGTTTTGAAATGAAATTTGCCTCAAAGTTATTTCGGCTGTTGTTCTGTTTAATTGCGTTGTTTTGAGTTTGTAGTTGATTGTGACTGTGCTGCTGGAGCATTTGTGCGGCAGCAGCGGTGGCAGCCATTTGGGTGGCGGTATAGTGACAGAACGTTGAGAATTGGTTGAGTAGGGATGAATTGATTGTTGACGGTGCGTTGAACATGTTCAGTTGGGTGATTGCGTTCTGCGCTGACAAATTGACGTTGGTCGTGGTCGATTGCGGTATTATGGTATTAGCGGGTGCGGTACTTTGATCGACTGTGGTAGCTTGCGTTGCTGAGTTCACGTCAAAACAATACGGAAACGCTAGCTGTTGAATGACGTTCAACGGTGGCAAGCCTACTGACGCAACTGCTGCTGCTGCTGCTGCTGTATGCGGTGATCCTGCCAGTGTCGCTCCCAATCCACCAGAAAGTCCACTTGTATCGATGGACGATGGTGCAACAGATGCATTTCTGCAATTTCAGATGCATTCGAATAGAACATTTGCTTTCATTTTTTAAGGCATAAATGTTTGTAAATAGTGTTGCAAGGCAGGGAAATTTTAATTTTCATTCATTCAATCAGCGATTTCAACTCATTATGAGTTTACGCTTCAACATCACAAAAACTACATTCTTCCATCTTTGACATCCTTATTTCTGCGCAACTGACAATATTAACATAGGGAATCACCCGTCTTCACGAAAGGCTAACTTTGACAACTGATCTGACGAACACTGATCTGAATCCCCATATTGGCCGATGGTTTCTAACGAGAGAGACTCAAAATGAGCGAATAGATTTATAAAATGTATTTCATGCCACTTTCCTGCTCAAGGCTATAGGTTTGTGTTTAAAATCATGCCTTTTGTAATGCTGTATTGAACATACCGAAGAAGTTACACATGAATTTTTAAATTCATTCACGCTGCATATCTTATTTGACCATTTCATTACAAAACGCATTCAGTGTAAAATATGACCTTGGACTCATAATTGTATGTGATGTACACAGTGAATCTAATCTATTCGATAGGTTGTTTTGCTACTTCATTTGTTATTCAGCCTGCTTTCAAGAGAACCTTTCAACTCTCAACAAGAAACAAAGACTTGAGAAGTTTGCAAGAAATGTTAGAGGGCTTGAGTGCCTTGAACTCCATCTTTGCAGTACAATAAAGCTCAAGCGGTAATAACTCACACTTTCAATACCATAAAACACATTTTATGTGCAACAATCTTACATCGCTGCACATATAGGACAGTAGTATTACTCACGTTTTCGTTTTGAAATCACGTTCACTGATCAGCTTCGCAACGCTAATGCTTTTGAGGAAGTGGGCCGATGGTATCAGTTCGAGACGATACGGTGTGCTGCTCTCCAGTACTCCACCGCTGGACGGTGAGCGGGCTCGTAAACGAGCCGTCAACAAAGAGATCGCACTGAAAATTCAATTTATTTACCATCAACTCTGCTAGGAAAAAATGCAATATTCATACGTGCGCGCAACATCTCAACCGTTCCTCGCTGTATTACGGACAACTGTTAAGGGTTATTCTCCGTGAAACATCATCCCGCAAACAACTGTGCGCGATTCATCAATCTGTACACTTCTTCCATCATGCAATAATCCGAAGCAAAGCATGACCACTGAAACAAGCACATATGCAGGAATATTGTGGTATCTATTCGTTATCGCAAATCAACAGTAGCTATTGGAGAATACTGCCGAAATACTGTACATCTGATGTGGCTGAAGTGTGCATCGAATGGTGATTGACTGCGAAACGAATAAGAAAAAGTTCTCACGACGTTGAAAATGCGAAAGTCTAGTTGTTGGAAACGAATGAATTATTCAGTTGGTATGGTATTTTATTGACGAATGAATGCTGCTGCGTCAACTAATTGTGGTGACAGTCGAGTATTGAAGAGGGATTGTGATCATGTGCAAATAAAGTACAACTCATGCATACACACCGTATCTGTATGACTACTGCTACAGTTTAGAGCAAGTGTGCATATGGAGCATCCATGTGAAAATGCTTCGCCAACTTAATGCTTCCCTTTTCAAACGGGTCTTAATTACTGGTTTTGAGCGTTGAGCATATCACACTCTCCTATCACATGCGTTTGCACAAATCAACAATACTCAATAATATCAAACTTTCATCGATTATTACTACGACACGTCAGCACAGTGAAGCGCAACGCTCAAAAACTTTATAAGTCTTGGTGAGTGATCAGAAGAATATCGATTATTTAAAGAGAGAGGAAATCAGTGTACTGAAAGCTAGGCATGAATTATCATCATTCTTAGGGAGGTCCTGATTTGGTAAACACTTATTTGACTGAAGAGAGGCATAAATGAGAGGTTGAACAATTAGCATAAGTAAATAGTTGAAATCGAAGCAAGTCATTTTCAAAAAACATGCAAAAATTCGGTGTTCATGATCGGTTCTTTGCAAGTCGATCATAAAGAAACTAGGACTCATAGAATCCAGAAATGGGATTGATGATCAATTCTGGAAGGTGACAGTTGTACGGTGAAGCTGCTTCATTGACATGAAATGGAGTAATGACAGTGTAATGAGAAAAGTGAAAACGGTGATGTAAAAATGATTGTCGACAGTCTATAAATTCAATGGAATCAAACAATGAAACTGCACGACTTGGTTGTGCAAACAAGACGAATGCGAGTAGGAAAGTTATTGATTTTAACGGAATGAGATACAAATCATATTGAAATGGTATTACAAAACGATTCATTTCGCATCCCGATTCCACAATTCCGTTCATACAATTTCCATTCAACACTCGAACAATGCATATTCATAATTTCAAGCAGTACTAGAACACATCACATTTTATAGAAAGGCCCAATGACTGTGTACGACAGGATCGCTATGAAAGTATTTCAAATGATAAAGTCGATTCACTAAAGAATATTATTGCTACTCGTCTGCCTATCCCAAAACATAGCCAAACATAGAACGGTAATCGACTTCGAACGAAAAAGGAGCAATCCAAGTCATTCGGTTCACTATAAAGCATTTCTAATTCGCTGAACTTCGAAGGAATCATCCAAGTAAGCATGTTAATAGCGTGGTGAGTAGATGCTAAATAGGACTGATTGACTGTATTTTGATAGGTTAGTAATAATGGCTGAACGTTTATGTGAACTGCGATGAGCAACTCTTCGATGAATAAGGCGGTGAAAGGAAGAATGATGACAAAAAGAGAGTCATTTTGGGTCAATACGTTCTGACACTTGGTGAACACACTTCGAAATAATCGAATTATGCAGTTTCATGAACTAATGCACAGTGAATTAATTGTGTGCACACACCGTTTGAATGTGTACGTCCAAGAATGTTGGATGGATCGCTTAAGAATACCTCCTTTGTGAACAACTTATTACATACCTCATAAAAGTCCTCTCAAAATTCACTTATTCACCCAATAACCCACCCCACCCGCCCACTCCCAAACAACACTCACAACTGAATATCGAAACGGAAAATAGAGCACTGAGATAGTAGTTGTGCGGTAAAGTGTATCAACCTTGTTCAGAAAAGATACGGTTATGAACGGGTACAAACGAGCGAATACCTGAATATAACACTGCACAATTAATCAAACGCTTCAATTGCATTGCATTAACTCACCTCATTCATTCGATCAAATAAGAAGAAGAGCACTTCACCTTGCTTGATGCAAATAAATGCGATGCTTTTAGGAAGATGATTATGCAAACGTGTATTGACTCGTATAAAGCGAATTGATTTCATTGACGATTTATCGAGAATTTCAGTTGAATACAACGTTAACTGTGGTTCCAGTTTTGTGTCATTTTCGAATTGAGACGTATTAATTGATTAGATGCGATCATCACTGCATAATTTTGAAACGGGTAGTGATTAGGTGAGAAGTTGATGTTGAAGGAATGAATGGCTGAGTGGTTTTTGAGTGTGCATGTTGTCAATGAATTATTCCATATAGGGCGATTAGACGAATGGGTCAGCTGAACGAACTGATGAACTCTTGGTATGAAAGATGATCTCAAATCTAAAAATTGCCACTGATCCAGCAAATACATCAGACCGTCACTTTCAACGAATTAAAAAACGCAACAATAGTAGGTGCGATGAGCAACGAAAGGGCAGTGATTCCGAGGTCACTGTCTTCAAAGAGAATGAAAATCAAAAAACGAACGTCAAGCAAAAACAAACTGCAACGAGATAAGAAAATGAATGCATGGTTACGCATGGCTATTTCAAGGTGAGTGACTCTGTGAAGATTACATTGCACCAGTGTATTATTGTGATCTATCGATACTTTCATCAGGCTGCCTATCAGCATCATCCATTAAAATTACTACTGAGTCACAGTATCTTCATCGTCATCTTTCAGAAGGGTTTATCTACCTTAAATTCTAGTTAAAGGTCATCATTACACATTTATTCACTCATTCAATTATTCATTCTTTCGTTCATAATTTTACTGACAATGAGATGCGCCAACCGTTCGCGCATTTATAACTGAAAGCCATCTCCCTATTAGCTCTGTTAATCTCGTCAACTTCAGTTCCGAATTTTCATTCAGATCGCGTAAAATTGTTTGATTTTTTAACCAATGAAGAGCCCAGACGGAAAGTTATATAGACTCTGGAGAACATGGTCTTGCCAACGCATAATATTTTACAGAGATGAGAATATGCTGGAAGCTGAGAAACCATTCATTTTTTCTGCAACTAATTCAGAGTAATATTTGAAATTTTTCAAAAATTTCAGATTATAAATCTCATTTCTTTAGCAGCTCTGTCTGATCGGGGACAGTGAATAAATGAGACATTCTAAAGACTATTTATTGAGAGGTATTCACTTCCTTGTTGCTTTCATGCGGACGAAACAGTGTCATGTCAACAAAAAGAATATACAACAATAATCAGTATGCACATCATCAAAAATTGCAATTCGAAGTCACTTCAGCGTTAAATGCCTTACAATCATAATAACGCAAGCTTGACGACGATCTGTGTAGCGTTGGATCTGCAGTTTGATGGTCACGTAAAAACGACATGCAAAGGTCACTGATTGGATACCAACAAGTGATAGATATGATACCATCAAGAGATACACCTTATGAAAGAGATGAGTATCATTATATTTGGACGGTCATATAGGTAGACTTCATTCAAGGGACGGATGGTTGGTTGTCACATAAGTCTTCTTCAATACGACGAATTCAACTAAACAATCAACCAGCTCAACGCTAATCACTTCAGCGTTATCATTTCGCCATTTACCATTCAGCAATTCGTCACTCTCACATTAATCACACATTTACAATCTCTTTTAATCGAAACCGTTTCACCGCTTTGAAACACTCTCAATCGAAATTTTAAGTTATATTGAGGTCGTTCCAGCACAGCCAACATCCAATGACAAACGTAATCCTATTCATACTCAAACTTACAATCTATCTTATACCGAGTCTTTCATGAAATAGATTCTGATTCGCTTAGCATCTTACAACTGAAACATTGGAACATAGCAAATTTGCGTTGAACAAAGTGAATATCATAGCAACAACTGTTATTTAGTAGCTGACTGAACACCATTACCGTAATATGCATTAAATCTCGCTGTACAGAGAATTCCAGCAACATGCTATACTGAGCCGCAGAAGCCGTTAAAATTCTCTGCTCATAAAAAAGTATTCATAACCGATATTAATAATAACAATAATAACAATAATAATAATAATAATAATAATAATAATAGTAGTAGTAATAATAATAATAATAATAATAATAACAATAATAACAATAATAATAAGAGTAATAATAATATTATTAGTAGTAGTATCATTATTATTGTAACTATCAATATTAGTATTAGGATTATTATGATTGCTATTATTTGTATTAGTGTTGGTATTAGAATTGGTATGTTTTCGCTATTTCAGTGTGCGCAAATATCAGATAGATAATGCGTTTTGTTATTACTAACAGTTATACAATTCAATGATAAATTTCGAATCGATCACCGTTATATAATGAATTATTCAACTTCGATTTCAAGTAACAGTATTCAAGTTCGATTTCATTCAAATGAAATGTTTAATCAAAGCCGAAAGCATTCATTGCCGAACACTTCGGTCTAATTGAAAGTGAGAAATGCACAATAAAAGTGATCTGCAAGGGAGTGGCGGATGTGCAACTGCTGATCAAGCCCAAGGAGTGAAATAACATGGAATCGTTCTAGAAATCACTTCATTTTCTGCAAAGTTCAGATGGAGTATCAACCCAATAGAAAAGTGACTAATCCACTTGAAGCGAGATCACTTCTGATCGTAAATCCACTTCACTCGCAAACTCCGAACGCAACAACGATCTAATCAAGCAACACCACTTATCAGATCGCTACGATGCAAGATTGTCATTCACAATCTACGCATCTCATATCTGCAGATCTGACCCAAACTCAGCGTTGCCATAAATCCTGGTTCACCGATGTAATCAATATCCTATAACCTTCACCCAGTCATAAATATCCCTCATAAACGTTACCGATTGCGATCATTTGATCATCAATTAGGCTGCATAAATCTATTTATAGCATAAATCTTCCAACTTCAAGCCTCCAATTATATTCGTTTTACAATGTTTTCGTTCCATTTCCGCCAGGTTTTATCAACGATTCATCACCTCGCTATTGATAAATTCATTTCCTATCGAATTACGACCATTCAAAATATTTCACAGAAACTATTGTATTAATTCCGTGTCCAGTTATTTCACCTAACGACACTTCGCCTAATGCCATTTCGCCCAATAGATATTTTGCCTAATGAACTTTTCGCCTAATGCTTATCGATATTATCAGCTCTATACATTCAGAAGTTTTCCGATCTCTTGACGTGCTTTCGGAAGTTCTCAGGGTTGTTTATTTCGTGATCTAGTTATAGAGTACATTAAACAGTGTTTATTTTATTGGCTTTGTTGGGCATGAATTACGTAAATGATTTGTTTGGCCTTGCATTATATGTAACTCGTCCAAAAAGTCTGTGATCTTTCCTTGTGAGGTTGATGCTTAGGCTAAGACTGAAGCTGATGCTTAGGCCTAGGCTGAGGTTGATGATTGGGCTCAGGATGACATCCATCTCTAGGCCGCGGCCGAACCTCTGGTAACGCTGTGACTATACATGGAGAGGAGTTCCCTTACTGAACCATCCGCTCGACGAAATGGCCACTATGCGAAGTGTTGGTAGGCGAAATATCCAATGGGCAATATAACCTAGCACCAATCAATTCATCAATAAAAAGATCAAAACGTTGTTAAAAAATATCAACAGTGAATGGGGGAAGACTTCAAAATTTGAAAAAAAAACTGGAAATTATACGGAAAGAGTTGATCTCTCTGTGCATTGTCTGCAAAATCAGATGATTAAGATTGGAGGGGAAATAAGCAATAATGTAAACGTAAGCACAGAATCATTCGTTTACAACAATCGAGTAGCACAGCATTCAGACGCTTGTTCAATCATCAGCTAATGAGAAATACTTAATCGAAATCGAGATGACGAAGAGTCGAGAGCAAACGAAAGAAATATCATGCAAACACCACCATACAGCCACCCTAGATGATAACCGAAACGAATCAATCAGACAGTTCCACAGAGCAATATTGCTTCAACATTTTTGCCGTAACCATTTCATCATATTATGGCTTAACACAGTCACGACGACAACAACAACATCAACAGAATAGTCAATTAGGAGAAGCAATCAAAAAATTTTGTTCAATTTTGACTGTATTATCTGGAATTTACTGTGTTTATTATGAATGATGAGATGAAAATACTGAATGCTGCGTACAGTCAGTCATTCAAGCATAAGAAATACTGTTGATATTGAGTCTATGTGACAGTAGAATATATGAACCGATAACACAGAAATAAACACAAATTGTAGTATTACTTTTAACGAGAACACATCGCTGCGGCTGTCACTGTCACATAAAGCTTTCACCAAGAAAGCAGTCGGGCAAACAGCACAACACTCTTTTGAGCATTCGTAACGATAATGCCCGTACAACAGCAGACTTTTAATGTTTGGTCAACCGCAAGAAACATACTAGTTTGCACACCTCTGCACATCCTATCGCCTAACAAACAGTCAGTTTTCAAACTGCGAATAATCATCATATTCCGTGAAATTTCCTCACAACAAAGCTGAATTTATTCTCCTTTTATGTTTTGTAAGAGAAATATGCTATGAATATGAAAGAGAAAAATGCTCAGCAACAGAACAGTCGTTGATTGGTGTCAGTGGAATGGTTTCATCAAATCATTTGCGAATTTTATGATATTCGCTTTGGGAGTTTCGAATTATGATCATGAAAATTAATTTGAGACCTATTTTCAAATAATAATGGAATGTGATTTTTTACATTCGTTTACAGCTATCGTAATCTGGGTCATGAATTCATATTACATAATCACAATCGTGCACTTATTGCACAAGTCATCATTCTGAAATGGTATGAAATGTTCCATATGTATCGTTTCAAAATTATAATTCATAATTGAAGAGTACTTCCAACCGCAAAAAACATTTAATAATACATGCAATGAATAAGTCCGAATTTTTTTGAAGAATCTGATTTAAAAATTTGAATCTTTCAATTCGAGTGAACGATTACCGATGATAATTGGCAGTTTACTGTCCCGAATACGTTGGGTCAACGTCCCAAAATAGTTTTTCTGCAAGAATTTTTGAACAAAATTACTTTCGATGCTCCAAAAAGGTTTACGTATTACTCGATGTGACAGTTGAATGCTATTCTCTGGCTTTGAAAATCGTCTTATTCGGACTTATTCATCGCTAAGCCACCAATGTTTCTGCACGACTCCCAATAACCACATTCGAAATTTGAATACTTCAAACAAGGATTTAAAACTTCATTGTCAGAATGATTTAAAGGTAGCAGGCGAACTGATCTGCTAAGATTTCTTTCCGGTGATACAGCCAACTCCCAGTGCGCATATAGTCGATGAACGATAAGTAATCGAACGAAGAAAACTGAATGGAAGGCTTTCCAAATGAGGCCAAGAGCACAAACTTTGTGGACGATCGGACGAAAGGGTTTGATTTGGAATAGACAAACAGCTCTGCGAGATATATACGACATAAATGGATGAAGGATTTCTGAAGTGAAAAGGAAGCAACAACAGTGGACTGTATTTGCGGGTGAGCATAATGGATCTCTGTGCAATCGCTTTGAGGAAGGTGGTAGTTAATCGCTGTGACGACGATGGTATTTGGCTAGTAGAGGAGCGGAGTAAGGTCACTGGATATAAGGGTGATTTGTTTGTTTGTATACGACGGCCATATATAAACGATTATTGTATCGTTTATAGGTAGATGCATCCACTGATCAATGATTGACGCAAATACGTAAATAACGATATATTTTGTATATAATTGCACTGTGTTTGTTTATGTGAAATGGGTATCAGCACTATCAACAACATGCCGATGCATCGTCGCTTGTGCAAAATACCGATTGAGGTTTGAGTTACTCGCACATAAACATTATCCGCATTTGTGACGCATGATTAGAACAATCGCAGCAAAACACTATAACTCGGCAAGTATTTCCGTTAACCCTTGTACACCGCCACAATCAACTCATTAACCTTCCAATAACCACTTTATAATTCCTACCTTCTGCAGTTTGTTTACCAACCAATTAAGGTCTTAACTTCGGCAGTCCACTCTTTCAATCTGTAGTCACCGCTTATTCAATACTCAATCGGCTGTAAAACTTTTGAGCTGAGCCTAGCCCGCATTCTCCTTAACTCTACGGATTTATTGTAGCCCACAGCTCTCATCTGCAGCTTGCAATTTCGGACGAAGCAAAACGAAGAATACGGTCGATCGGTCAAATAGTCAGTTAGGCATAAAAGGTATTGAAATTCGAAAAACAACACCAGTAATGAATGGATAAGGCATATTCATGCTCTAAGGAGACTGGGCAAAACCTGGACAGTGAGTGCACCACATGATTGTAGCATTCCATATGTTCGTTCTAATTTGAGACAGGTGTACTGTGGCTCAAAAATCCCCGAGCACTCGTAGCACTCACTGTCGATAATTCGCTTGTTCACTGGCCAAAATGTCGAATAATTACTTTGCACAAACCTTTCCACATCAAATGCCCTCAACTCGATGACCGCTTCAGCAGTTCGTTCATTGAAGTAGATCACTTTCGATTCGTATTGTTCCGCGACGTTGTTGAACATCTCAATAGCCAAATCACTTTTATTCAATTCACTCAGCACAAAATATGCGCTATTCGGAAAGTCAATTACAACCTGAACGAATAACGATTACTCCATCGCACCATCATTGATTAACTCATTGCTGATCTTATTTTGAGTTTTCGTTGAATCTGCTCATATTTCAGAGCATCTGAATGGGCTACACGGAACGAAAAGCGAAATGTCTTGTGCAGAAGTTTTTGATGATGAAACAACGAACATTCGTATGTTCTATATCAGATCCCAGAAAAGACTCGACAGAACAGCTCTCATCAACATATTCGGTGATTTCTTTGCATGTGTTTTTTGGATGAATTAACTGCACTCGCCAACCGCATCGCGTTAGTTTCGTTAATACGGGTCGATACGAGTTCGATGCACCTTCAATTTCGTTGTCAACTGATTGTTTGGTACTGATATCAACGAAACCGGGTTAACACTGCACTTATGTAATGCTTTAGACCACTGCTTTCAGTAAGCGTTGCAAATGAATTCGAATTTTCTATCCAAGCCTGAGCTGAACTCTCACATGCGATTTTTTATGCCGTGTTTTAAAGCAACGTTCGGCTATTTGATCGAGTAAGTATGTTGATCAATATACTCGCCTGACCTGATATAAGAACGACAACACCAGGGTCATAGTCGACATGAAAACGATAAAGTTTTTTACTCAAACCCCACGCTGATTCTTGTGCTTCCACATGATGAATATCAACATTCTGAATGTAATAGAACGTTGTTCGGACAACATTAAGTGATTTTAATGGAATATCAAAACAAAGTGGTTATTCCGAGCATATGCATAACGAGATCTGATAATCGTCCCGTCAAGACATTCATCATAAACATCCCGTTTAGGGTGTCAGAATGAATGTGACTACACTTCTGTTACTAGCACCCAACACAGATGCTTGCTGTTAGCAGTTGTTGAAGTTACATAAATGAAGTTTTCAAATTAGTAAGACCTGTTGTGCTTACATACTGCCTTTTTATTGTGGAAGATTCAACGAATAGTGTCTGAACTAACATGAGATTTCTCAATTTCACGTGTGATTGCCGCAGGTGTTATTCGGGCATCGCAAAATACCAAGAAGGCACATTCACGGCGATGTTGTTCTCTATTTGAAATTATCATTGATCGTACCTACAAAACCGACACTCGTCTAAGCCTAAACTATGCGATTCTCTTGCAGACAATCACTGCCTGCCTTACGCAAAAATGAAACTTTTCAGATCAGTTTGTTTTCGCCGATTTACAATTTCGCCTCCCGGCACAATGTTAACTAAACATCAAAACCGTTAAATGATGAATACGATCCAGAATGTAAATGAGGTGCGATGCAAATAACACGAAAAAAATCTTCGAAAGTTTCAATTTCAGAAGAAAATTGAACAATAATTCGTTACTTTTTGTATGAAGACAGAAATTTTATGGATTGGCAAATTAACTGAACTCCAATCCCATAATATCACAACGGCTATTTCACGTTGATCGAAAACTGAATGCTCCATTGTAACATTCATTAATTATCTGCATTCTAAGCATTAATTTAAATTTCAATATTCAAAGCATTCAAAGGTTTCACTTTTTGTAGATCAGACGTTGGTGACTGATCAGATTTGATGAATTTTTGGCAAACACTAAAAGAAAAACTGAACTGTTCATAACTCAAAATCTTGACTCTATTACACATTGTGAACATTCGAATGAGCCCGATTTCCATGTGAATATACATTTTCATTTCATTGCCATCAAATCAAAAATACATTGTATGGGTGCCGATTGGTGAGCAAAATTGAAATTCTTGATGGCTTGCGTATGCAAGTAACTCAATTGAACAATGCCAATAGGTGAAACCGAAATACGAGAAGCACAAAGTGTGCGATCGGAATAGCGTCAATTCAAGGAAGTCATACCTATAAATTGAATTTTTAAGAACAGTTGGTTGATTTTCAACCAACCGATAACACTGAACTCAACAACAATGAGTTGATTCCGAGGCAATCAAGCTAGCTTGTCGCTCTATGAATATAGGTAATGAATAAGTCACGTAATGATCTATGAAGATTTCAACATGATGCAATCAAATTATTTCATTTGTCAGTAAGCAAATTTCTTGCGAAGCAGTGTTTTGAATTTCAATTAGCTGCAAACCTCACAAGCAGCATTTGACTCATTTAAAATTCTTAAATTCTTCAGCAATACCGAGCGAAATACAAAATGATTATGTGTTAAAATTTAGTAAAAAAGTACAGCTGGTGATAATCAAAATGCGGTATATGAAGGGTGGACTACTTCAAAATACCAATAACAACTCTAAACAATGCATCTTTCACGTGTTCACGTTCAATTCCTTAGATCTTCTCGTCAATGCACAAACAATGAAATGTATGCTGGTGAAACTCTGACTAGAGTACTGAATGAATGTGTGCGAGAAGATATTCATAGCAATAACAATTTTAACATGCCCTGCAAAAGTTTCACTCAATAAATCAATCATAATAACAAGTAAACATAAAAATAAACAAACAAACATCGCCAATAAACGATCAAAGTCAAAGTGAATGTGCAAACAATTCTTAAAAACATAAATAAGACACGTATGAAGACGACGAACACATAAAAACAATAACAATAGCGAATACGATTGTTAAATGATTCAATTATTATGCAAATCAAACTGAGTTGCGAAAACGTTCGCGACGTTCCAACAAAGCACCGCATTCAGAGCCAACCGTACAATAACCAGAGATAAAATTTAAAACGAAGAATCATTCAGCTTCAGATTGCTCGTCCAAATGCGGGATTGCATCTGATGAGAATTTTCATTTCGTTAAAACCTTCCCACCAAGTTTCCAAGAAGCCAGCCGGACCCAGCAGATAGATACGAATAACATGGGTTTACAACAAATCATGTAGATTTGTGGAGCAAATTAAGCGTTATGCGAAATTTGGTTTGGTAGTCATTAGGAGGGATTTTGGGGAAATGATCCGCGCTGAGCATTATTACATAAGGAAAAGGCGGATAATAGAAGTGAAAGAAATGAAGGAATTACAGTCAAAAAGAGGTATTATAACGAACGCATTGATACAGATTACAATTATGGAGAAATGTTAATGATGATAACGACGATTATGAGCAAGTTCGATTCTGCATGATCATTGGTTACATTGCAAGCACTACTCACATGAATCAACGCAAACCTCTAGTTCCGTATGAAATATTTCTTGAAGAAGACGCACACAGATTGAACAGACAGAAAGAAAAGTCGCAATATGAAATGAAGCAAATAATATCGTTACGTACGCAGTCTTTCAAACAACAGAAAGCTTCAGCTCCACAATGAAATCATACAAAAAAATTGAAGTGTTGACAGAAATCTACTTGAATTGAGCGACCATAGACGGGAATAAGTTGACATTCGAAAACGCTCGATTCATTGAAATGCGCTCCTAAAAACGTGATATGACCGAAACGAGATAAGCTTCTGAATGCTTTCACTCGTTCGTCAGCGCACTGCACAGTACACCGAATTTCCCTACTCAGTAGCTATGTAATACACGAATACCGTTCCGCCGAATTAATAGAGAGAACAACAATGAATTTTTGTTCAGTACTTAGCATTATAATGCACGGTTCGACAAAAGGCGAATGATTATAATCCCGAGAACATTCCGAATTTTACAGCGCTATAAAACATTTGAAAGTTAACAACAAGACTGCGTTGAAAATATGCCATGAAATGCACTGGTGAGACTCAGTTATTGGAGAGATTCTGTCATTTATTTGAGAGAGAAACAATCTTCTCAACGGCTAAAAACTCACGAAAATTAATTAATTCATCAAGAATTCCAGTCGGTTCAAATGAAGAGTAACAAACAAAAGGTGACGTGAAGTTAGTCATTAGTTGCAGGCTGAAAGTCACAAAAAGCTGCAAAATTGAATCAGTATTACGCAAGTTTCTGACGGCGTTTCATTCACCGACTGCACACAAGAGGTATTTGAAAGTGATTTTTGTGGAATACGGAGCAGATAAATATGTATAAATGAACGAGTCTGATGAAAGATCAATTGCACAATCTGAAATACCGCACATATCTATTCTCTACCTATAAAATTTTATAAAACGCACTAAGCAAACAAAACGAAGTGAATTGCAGAAGGCGTTCGATACTTTTGAGTTAAAAAGTGAAAATAAATTAATCAAATGTACAAATATGAATGGTAATAATAAGAGCGATTTCGATTTAATGTAATCAATACAATATCTTTCAGTAACAATGAAACAGCAGAAAGTTCTTTGAACTGATCCATAGCGTGCAAAACATAATACATTTTCGTCGAACAACTCCGATTAAACCTACACCAATTGACGTGCCTCAAAAGGCGCCCCAGCACGGCAAAGTTGACAACTGAGACGTTAGCAGATGAATATGATTTGATTAATGCTGGTTCGCTGGCGCTCCATTGCCCGTCATAAACGTAGAACCGAATGCTGAAATCATCTTCTATCATTATTCATCATTACAGATTTACATTCAGCTAGCTGTGATAACATTCTTCCCCAATTGTAATACATTCAGTTTCTCGCTAGAAGTTTTCTGCAAAGCTCGGACTCTATCAGATACAATCAAGACTCACTAAAAATCCTAGTTTACGAAGTAATGCAACAAAAAAGGCAGTAATAATCTAAAAGAATAATCTTGCTGGTCAAAGCAGAGGGCAAAATGAATCAAAGCTTCATCAATTCAAACAAACAAACGCGGAATATAACCCACCTGCGTAATGAGTGCCCCGTGGTCGGCCGTTGTATGTTGAAGACAGTGGCAAGACGCCACCCGAATTCATCCGTTCAGTTTCCCAATAGTCACGAACCTCATCCATATTTTGCACTTTCTTCGGCGCACGACCCCGTCGTTGTGGTGTTGGTATTGGAGTTCCGTTGGCTGCAGCAGCAGCTACTGCTGCAGTTCGTGCCGCACCTGCTGCGGCCATACCCTGAAATTAAACTCGTTCGTCATTTCTTCAATTCGACACTTCAATGAATTGCATGCCAATCGCTTAGTCCCACATACACACACACACATCGAAACGTGAGCACAGAGAAAGTTCCCTACCCCATATAGCCTCTTTGTGATAATTCTATTTCTGCCTCGCCATATTCTATACGACATTCTATTTTTTACTGTTCCATTACATTGTTATAGTGTTAATGACGTATTTTGGGATGTTAAAAGGCAATATTGTTAACAACTGCGCATAACCGACGACTAATATATCGCATTGTAATACACCAATACTGTTTTTAATGGGCGCTGAAATGATTTCCGCAACATTTAAAAACAAAAACTCACCACAATATCAGCTTTCCGCACTGTAACACTACCAATTTGATTAGCTGCAACGGCGTTGACAATATCTTCGATGTAACTTGCTTTGATTGTTTTTCGATCGCTTTCACTTTGACTCTCACTCGAATTCTGTTCAATTTTCACTGGCAGTAGTTGTTGTTGTTGCTGAGCATTGGTGTCATTCACTTCAGTAGAAGATGGCATTTGTGTTTGCGCTAAATTGCCGTTTGTTGGCGATTTTAGCTGAGCTGAATCTTCAGTGCCTATCGATAATTCAACACAATTATTACTATTCGTCGTTGATGAATCGTTTGACTGAGCATCACTGAAAACGAAAAATCAAATCAATAAACCATAAACCTAATCAGATATAAGCCATCGACTCAAGCTCGATCACTTCAAACATGTTATCACAACATTAGATCTGAAGCGACACTACAAAAATCACGCATATATCGATGTCAGAGCGCTCCGCCTTTCATGCTGTATTATTGCTTGTACTTTGTTTTTACTCAGCAATAAACTATCATATCATATCATATTGTTTATGTTCCAAACGAATGACAAAATATCATTTTCATTCGCTGACTGCTTCAGCAAGAAGAGCGTCGCAACAGATAAACAAAACGTGAACGATTGCATTCATTCACAATTGCACAACGTCAATTCAATTATCACTTTTCGTAAATTTCGTAAAAAATGGGATGATAATTTCGAATCACTTTCAGTTCGTAAATTCATTTCATTACCTTTCGAATTACGAATGAACTTCAAAATTAGTAACTGACTACAAATCAGATCAAATTCACAGTCAACTGAATTGATCGTTTAATGGAAAACTGAGTAATCCAATCTGTCGTCAGCTGTTGTTTCGCTACAACCTTGAAGAAATACGGAAATGTCAAATGAATCCCAAACGCTGACGTACCTTAACTGAACTGACGAAGCAGTGAACTGGTCGTGATTAGTATCGGTATTATTCGTATTGGACGCAGATTCAGTGTTCTTCATTGCTTCATCATTATTCATTTTAGGTCTTTTTCGGCCATCATAAGCATCCTGAAATAAACGGGAATTCGCGAGATTACTTCAAAATTGCTTGGAAATGAGGTAGCGTAACAGATAACGAGAGCCGAATGGACACACCAAAACAGCCTTTGTACGCCGACCCTTGCACGCTCTATTGTGCAGTTCAGCATTTTCAGCGCAACGACTCGCTCTGAGACTATCGATTCCACAGTCTTGTAATTCCTCATCCGCCAAGCTATGACATGTGCTGAGATGTCGTTTCATATTACCCTACAACATGTCATCTTCAATTCAAAATCTAACACTTCAACCTTCCGTTGAATAGAAAGTGAGTAAAACTAAAATTTGTTGAGGAGACTGAAATTTTCGCATTGTAGATATGAAATAAGAATAGAATGTCTTGTGGGCGAAATAGAACACAAATGGATGTATTTGAGTCATTCTTCAGTCAATATGAATGAAAGTGAATGGGATGGGATGATAATGACGATGATAACAGTAAAATAATTTATGATAATGCAAATAATATGTCAACAAAAGATTGAGGATGAACCTTATAGAGAGTGGCGAAATCGCACAACGAACATAAATACGGATCATCAGGACCCTTGGTCTCCGAATTATCCAACTGATTCGAATGAACTGGTGGGCTACTGGTAGAGTCGAAACCATTCATCCACTCTTGATTCGATAAGGCGTGTGGTTGGTAACCGTCGTAGAACGCGTCGTTACTTTGACTGCCGCCTGGGATATAGTCCGAGCCATCGCCCAGATAGTCGACGGACGATTGTGGCGTTGATGAGGATGACGATGCTATAAACGAATCTTCTCATATTTTTCACTCAGCAAATGTTTTTATTTTGATACACTTCAGGCAGTACATGGAATCAGACTACTCCATCTGTTATGAAGGCATCAAAATTCGGGTTTGTCGTTGAAGTAATGACCTCGTAGACGAAACCGCTTTCGCAGAATATGGCACAAGTTTCAACTTAATTATCCACTTACTTTTTCGATTTGATCTTTTCCTTCTCGGTTTTATACATTTCATACATTGATTTACATGCCTTCGAATATTTCCCTGTAATTGTTTTATATTTACATAAAATAACATGAGTGTTTACGTATGTTACAGCTGAACCTATTGACGAACTATTATCAATATGGTATGCCAACCTTGTAATGACTGATGAATCGATCACAGTAGGGGCAGATTGGACTGAGTGAGTCTTGAGCTGAAGGTGAACCTGACATTCCAGTTAACGATTCTTTCGCCACACCACTCAGATGACCCAAATAACTTCGCCCTTAACAAATATGCAGATATAGTCATCAAATTACGTCTGACATACGCTAATCAAAACACATTTCAGGGCGATGGACACGTCAAGATCAATTCCAAGTGCTGACTCGAAAGAGTAGATGCATACCGATAATCTCTCTGCACTTCTCATTGCGACCAATATGACCGGTTAACGAGCGCCTTGACGGATACACACCTCGACATGCCATGCACATCACGCGCTCATCGCCTTCGCTCTCACCGTCAGCACCTGGAGTATCACGACCTGAGCAACCTTTAAGTTCACGTGATTCAAAAGAAAAGTTCGATAAAATAGCGACCGCACGTGAACGTCGTTTTGAATTTTCACTCGTAGTGGAAGTACTTGGATAAACGAACAAAGTGATCACTCGATTTATCACAAGGATGCATTCTTTAATTTCACTGCTCAGAAACGTCGATGAATGCCTTCAAAAATAACTTTGATGTTTCAACTTACTTGACGACAGCGGTATTTCGGCGACTTCTCGAAACGATATGGTATGGAACTCTTGAGTGAAACGATGTTTTTCTTTCCGTTTCGCCTTCTTCTCCTCTTCCTTCTTGCGTTCTTCATCCGCATCGACGATATTCTCAATTCGTTGCAAATCGGTGACATTCTCAGCATTCGCTTGCACCATTCCATTCGTATATGTTACTATTTGATAGCTGAATTTATGTCATTTATTCATACCGCATTCTTTCGTACTGTTTTCTGGATTGAATGGCTTGTAAATGGTGTGAAATGCTTGTAAGTGTAAACAAACTTTTGCTGTTGCTGCATTTGTTGCTGAGGAAATGTTGTCTGAAGGACTTGAACGGGTTGATTTGAGTACACAGGATTTGTGGCTTGAAGAGGAACCTCAAAATCGCATAGTGTATAACCTCTTGTGGCAATGCTAGGCTCTTGTGATAATGCTGATATGATGCCAATGCATCTTATCATACTAAATCTCCAGGTGAACGAAGCACTGCCCAATTGGCTACTATTTTGTGAATTCAGTCGAAATGAAAATGTTACAACTCTCGCTTAATTGTTATCAAAACATGGCGGTCATAAGTACTCATAGAAGGTAATACACTTCAGTGGTGGTATTCACATAGACAATTGAGTGGAAGGTCAGTTCATGAACTAAGTTTTTGGCAAAAGTTTGTTTCGATTACCGAACATTTTTTTAAACTCAGCAGGTTTTTCGTCACGCTTAAAAGCGAAATTAGACTTGCGAAAGAAGTTACGATAGAATTTTGATTGTTTCTCGGCAGTCTTTAGATTATTGAGCATAACTCGTCAATTACTTTTGAGGTTCGACGTTATGTATCTGTTCATTACTTAAATTCGTAATGTTCTCATTAATGGGTGAAAGTTGCGTTAATGAATTAGCATTTGAGAAACAATCTTAGAATGATCATTTCGTCTGCAAGAGATTTTAGGCTGAAACTAATTTTGAACATAACATTCGCACTTTTCCAGTGAGATCCGAGCTCTAGGAATGACCCATCAATGAGACTATTGATATTTAACACTATCAATATGAAAAAACACAGCAACAAATTTCGTTTTGGGTCGGATGCGACGAGTTAATTCATTTTCCAATGATTACAGAGGGGAACCACTCTTCGGCTTTCAAACGAACTATGTTCTCGAACTGAGTTTACACTGAAGTTTAATTGTGAGGAAAGATACACTGACTTAAAACGAACTTGATTATTACTGTTGTTATTATTATTAGTGGAATAAGTGTATGTTTCATTGGGCTGGTAGAGTGGTTTCTCTGGACGATATGATGATGAGGACCAATCAGCGTCCGGTACAGCGTTATCGCCGGAGAGCATCGCGAATGTTGACGAAAATAATTCAGTGGTTCCTGATATGTGACCTGAATTCGACATCTCAAAGTAATACTGACCGATTTTGTCACATTGAATGAAACGATCACAAGCAATTTCATTTGACTGCAGTCATCATTTTTTGAATTGCAGTTATGCTTTTTGAGAGTATAAAAAGGTAGATGTCATCAAAGTATACAATGTTCACTCCGAATCGTTATTCTTGAACTTTTTCTCTAGTAATTCAGGTATCGCCATCTCCAATTTCATCTCCTTATATCCCATGACATTCTCAAATCCCATTACTTTCTGTTCGTTATATTCGTTTTTACGTTCGTGAAATCCAAAATCCAAGAAGCCCAAAATCCAAATCCAATCTTTTGAGAAGAAATAATTTAAGAGCGATGCTTCAGATTAGTGGTATAATTTGACTCTTTGGTGGGGCTTTAACGGTAAGATATCAATATCAGATGTTGAGAGGAATTTTTAAAAATTAGAGCTCATCAGAAATGAGCGTACACATGAATAACAAACCGTTCACTGCATCTGCTGAACACTTCATCATCATCGCTGGTGCCGAATGGAGCGTAGGACAGTACGCTATTTGTGGCATATTTGATAGAACTGCCTTTAATTTCAACTGATTATGTTTTGAAATAGTTGGTCACTTGGGAAAGTTTGCATCATTGATATACAGCAGTGACTTGTACATGTATGGAGTAACTGTTTCTATGAGAACACAGATAAAATTTTGCTTTTGGGGAAGTCGGAGGCTAATTGAGATTTTTTGTTGTTGAGTGATTTTTTATTAGTGACGAGTGATTTCTTCTTCATAATTCTCTCGCAGTTGTTCAGCACTATTCTCAAAACACATTGAAGTTTGACTGTGTTGATACGACTGACGAATCCTTAATGGAAAACATCACAGTGATTGAATCAGTTTTTGAGGCATATCGCCCACATGGATTAGAATGTTAGAGGAAGGGAATACCAATCGAACAGAGGTGGACGTGAAGTGTAAGATATGTTTCGAAAAACGAATGAGTGGCTTCAAGTGGGAATATAAGGCTCGTCAGAGCACAAATTTATGTGATCACTGCATGTAATGATATTACTCGATGACTAAATCCAACTGGCTGCTCAATGATTTGTTGCAGTGGTTTGGTAACCCATTCAGTTTTGCTAATGAATTCCTGATAACATTCAGCTGCCAAGTGGGTTCTGAATTACAATAGGCGATGTTTGCTCAGTATTTCCGAAGTAGTTTGTGCAGAATCGCTTGTTTGACTGATAGTGAAACGCATCAAGTCTTCTAACAAACAAGTAAGTCATCATTGAAGTATGTGGCGCCCATAAAATTCACTAATAAGGATATAAAAAATTTGGTGGAGGTGTTAAAAGACCCATGTAAATGGCGAATTTTAAGAGGAAGATGAGCCTAGGTGTAGGCTTAAATCCCACCGTAAAAGCAAACAGATAATGAAAACAGGGCATTTCAAAAGCAGACTAAATTTCATATTCACTAAAGTACAATTCATAATAATAACTGACAAGACTCTTTTCACCATCCTCATTCTTGATCACTACTTCGGGATTATGAAGTGACTGCTGAAGAGGCATGGTTGCGGTCGGATAATGTGATTGAGGTGTATAAACGACGGGCTGTGGTTCCATTTTAACTGCCATTCCAAGACCGCCTCCTCCACCTATACCACCACTGGACAGCAATTGCCTTAACATAATTCACCCGTCTAATGTTTAAGTTCGTCCTCCTCTGAAACTTGCGAAGCATTTAGTTTTTATGAGCTACTCTCATCGATTGAAGATACGAAGACGCGAATTTGGTGTCATTAACTTTGCATATATAACAGTTGGTTCTTTCACTTCAAAACGAAGAAGTGAAGAATTGAAATGATAATTTATGGGAAACGTTCGCAAAAATGATACAATTAGCGTGACTGTGAAGCATTTAAGAAGCAGCGAGAAATGAAATCGATTCGAGCAAGAAATGAAAGCAAAACATGCATTGAACATGTTAGTATAGTGAATTCTTTACAGACGGTTTATATGAGGTTTTAGGATTTCTGAGAGACAAATACTTACTTAGTAATTGAGAATTGACTCGAGAAATTGAGGATTAAGAATTGAAAACTTGACGGTTAAGGGCTGTTTGTAAACGTCAGAAATAAGATTTATAGCACACTGCTAACATTTCGGTTTATAAAGTCACAATCATAGCGTTCTACAAAATAATGAAACAATGAGAGTGTTGCAAAACCAATCTAAGATTACTTCATGAAGGATTAACATCATAACGCTCAGGGGATTAACATCATACAAAAAAGTTGATGACGTTAAATGGAATTTATTATAGTTCCGTTGCATAAAATTTTAATGGCAATTTGTTGAAAGTACTGAACATTCAATGACTGTGAACGCACATGGCTTAACGTGTGTCTTTTTTTTTTGGAGTCTTTCCTCAATTTATGTGAAATATCCCAATAAATGGATGTGAAAGCATAAAACTGGTTCTTGAAAGAATTTAATTTTAAAGAATTTCACCTATTACTAGCTATCGATCCAGGTCCGGAGAAGCAACTAAGTGCAATAACGAGATTTGAAACCGCACATGACCGAAAAATGAAGATCCTTCGATTGGATATCCTCAGACAACTTCGAGTTATTTTCAAATGGAGTTTTTAAAGAACGAAGCTGGTGCAACATCCTACGAAAAGCACTGACGGAATAATAATTGACTTGGGTTTCAAATCCAAATTTTTATTTTTCCCCACTACCCTTCTTTCCATATCCAGCAAAATCCCCCAACAAAATCACCAGAACTTCGCCTTCTTCTCCTACAGCTCGAGTTCCTTCTTCATCACGTCGACAATCGATAGTCTGTTTTCGATGAACCATTAATGAGATTAATTAAGTGAAATAAAAATTGATTGCTATTAGAGATGAGATTGCGTTATATGCGTTGTTTGAATGCACTACTGGTTCAGTGAAAATGTTTAGTGAGCGATCATTATTGATTGATTGATGAATTTTGTGTTGCATTGCAACCAACAGAAGGAAGGTCGAAGCGAGCAAACGGCCCCTCTGCAGTGATCAGCAATCAGATCATTCACTCTAGCCATCTATCTATCCACTCTTTTTCAAACTGCGGCACAACAAACCAATGTAATAACGTGCAATAGAACGCACTCGTTTCGTTGTTCTACAATCAAATGTGTTTTTTTAACTGAATCGCTCTATAATTTGTCATAACTGATCATGAGAAGTATTAACTGCCAAAATGTTCTAGCGAATAGATTGAACATTCTAAGGATGTGAAACGGGATAACCGTAATCTAATCTGCCGTATTCGCATAAGCACTGTCATCGATTAAGTAACAACGACACTAAGAACTTGCATAAAGATATTAGTCGACAAGACAACTCAATAAAATGTTCATCGTCCATCCGTTTGCATCATTTAGAACAGTCCTCATGAAGCAACTCAAATACTAAATCACTAAACTGTCAGTTGTCATACTGCATTGTGCGTTTAAGGCATTCAAGTAATGGTTTCTTAATGTTTTGTTTCATAAATTTGTAATTACCACAAAATTAATAAGTGCACAAATAAGGTTCAGTTTCCCTTCATTGAGTCGATTCTCGTCGTCGAGCGAGCGAGCCGTATCAAGAGGGGCTCACCAGTAAGAAGTGAATCTGTTGAAATGACGATAAGCAATGCCTTTGACTTGGCTAATTCGGATAGGAAATCTGAGAGATCTCATCAGACTGTTTTGCTTCAAGATTTGAATAACAATAAGAGAATAGTTTGCGAAGAAATTGAGATGCTCTTCGCCTCCGTCCGCTGATGATGGCGCGAGGTAGCGAGATATTGACAGAATTTTGGGGTTAGAAAGATGAATTGTTATGCAACGGCATTGGTCTTCAAGGAATTCATTACCTGCCAGAAATTAGCATGCGTCTCGGAGACGGCACCATTGAAACAGTGAGAAATATCGCTTTTTAATTCAGATGTCCTCTGTGAGAAGTAAGGTTAATTTGGTGCACACTGAGACATTTCCTTAAGAGGAGATTTGTTACGTTTTGCTGTTGAGGGCTTTTTAATATTCACGACCGTAATCGAAGTCGAACTGCTGATCGATCACCAATCAGTGACTTTAATCGTTGTCTTCTAGTAAACTAACAGAATACGATAAATTTGTAAACAATAAACAAATCGTCATCTGTAAGAAACTACGATGAATGATGAAAAAAAAAACAACAAAACAACAGCACTAACGGAACAACTATAGAGCAGAGAGAACACGAATTTGTTGAAATATAGGATTGAACTCTGAGAGAGTAATCGTTCATAACGGCGAAAGATAAGTTGCTCGTTAAGGTGCAGTTGACTGGACGGATTTAGGCACAGGAGAATTGGAGAGAACTGCATGCGATTTGATATGAAAGAGGAATGTGCTGAGAGAAGGAAGGAAACGATAGGAGTGAATAAATGATCTTGATCAAGGAGGAATTAGAAGTTTTGACAAGAAGAGATCTCGCAAGATGAGGACGTCGTCTCGTTTAAGGTAAGTGAATGACCACAGCAAACCATTGGCTGCTCACTCAGAACTGCTGTTTTGGATTCCTAGTCAACACATTGGTACCATATGAGAACGATACGTCACGACTAATGAATGATACATGATGCATTAGAGTAAACAGATGCAAAAGATGTCATGCAAATGCTATCTATGCATGATCCAAACGACAACATATTACAAACAAATGAAACATTATTCATTCACTGCACATCAGATCATCGTTCTATTATAGCTCGCGCGTACTGCCCACAAAAATGTGAGTAAAAGTATGCATAGTATAAATGCTACAGTAAAATGGCATTCCAGCATAGTAGTCACCACTGCGTTCGCATTAAGCAGCAGCAGCAGCAGCCACATATTGTTTCTTTCGTATCATCGCGCTCGTATCGCAACAGCTTGTATTACGTCAGATAATATATTTCCAAAATGCCTTATAACACTACATATATTATCATCGTCACTGTAGTAATGAGAGCACAACGACGAACCATACCGAAGAAATCGGTGCCAACAGTAAAGACAAAGAGACAGATAGGTTGCTGATGCACAATGAACGATAACAATGATGATCTGATTGAAGAACATGTTGTTGTGCACAAAGGATAGAGGATAACAACTGCATTCAGTCATATTCTCTGGATGAGAGGTGCACGGATGAATAACGGATGAATGGATGTTCAGATGCAAGGAAGGACAACGACGCCGCAACAGCATCGACGCTCGGTCGGTCGGTCCTTCACGGTTCTTCTAGAGGTGGAGTGGTGTGATTGTTGCTAGAGAACAATAAGAAAACGAAATATTCGGGAAAAAGAATGAGAGCGAACGATGAAAGCAGTGGCATTATAAGTGCACGGAGATATCGTTTGTGTTTGGGATGGTTAGATGATTAGGTGGTGAGAGTGGCACACTCGTGCAGCACGTTAATCTGACTGCTGCTGACTTTGTGGTGTTGAGAGCAGAAAGACTGCGAAACGAGAGAGGCAAAAGGAGCGATGCAATGAGCACAGCACAAAACCACACCACGACAATAATCGCAGAACTGCACCGCAGACAGCAATGGACGGACGGACGGACACGATCGTTTTAACGGTTCGCGTCGCGGTTGGCCCCGTCCGTCCCTTCTCTCAGCCCATATCGTACCAGCACTACCACACCAGCACTGTTCATCATCCATCTGCATTCATTCATTCATTCTATCACACTCTGCACAGATCACTCAAACCCAATCGCATTACAATACCCCCCTCCATCCTCCTCCGTGTACAATCTGCACACTTTTCAGTTTCATCCAAACCCAGTTCAAATTTCATCTGCTTATGAGACAAATCCAAGTGAACATCAAGCAAATGCATGAAATTTGAATGAACTGATTAAATTTTTAAGAATTGTTGGAACGGAAAAATTTTTGAGTCGACTCTAATTGCTAATATAATGAACAAATAATGCGGAATCCAACATTGGTATCTATCCTGAAATACAATGCAAACATCCCGAAATATGTACAGAAAGCAACGGATGGAATTACATTGGGAAACAGTTCAAATGTGTATGTTGAAGTTGTTGGTAACTTTGGATGATGTGCGAATAAGAAAAACTCCGTGCACGAACCCATTATGCGATGAAACGAAGCAAACTAAACGAAAAGTGCGCAATGAAGCCAAAAAAACGAAGAAATGAATGATTCATGTTCTTTTTTCATGTTCGTTTTTTTCATTTAAGTGAACTAATCTTGTCACTTATCAATCAATCAATTTAAAAATCAACTCAACCAATTGAATTGCTCTTCGAATTTCTTTCTTCTCATTTAGGTAATCTCATTTCAAAGTTATTACTGAACGAATGAACCAAAGCCACATGTATGATAGTCTTTCAGAGTGTTGCAACAAAACACTTTTTTGAATATTCACAAATTAGGTCAGATCAAGTAAGTTGGACTCAGATGAACACAAGTATCATGGCCATATGGCACTCGTAAATTCCGATTGCAAGTATGACCCCAAAATCGAAGGCAACTTTGTACTCCCCAAAATTACCAATTGAATGTTTTCTTCTAATTTTAATCAGCTCAGCGCACAGCCCAAAATTAATTTTAATCAGCTATTAATAACGAGCTACCAGTTGATGTAAATCTTTGTTTTCAATGAACGGCGCACAGACTTGTTGTATACTATTGCGATTTTTCGATTGTTTATGGAATTTCACCACTTTATTCTATTCGACAGCCACATCCTGTAGTAATTCAGTTATTTACCAGATAAAGCTGACGTTTCTGGCGTTTCTAAGAAGAATATTTCAGTTACAAGTTTCAGATGTTCAATAACCCAAAACGTCTCCGAGCTTTGTAGTCGTCGGATTCCTTCTTCTGATGCAATTTTCAATCCTCATAATCTTATGCACGAAATGAAGCAGATAGTTTCGGGTACTGTAATATGTGACCGTTTGTTGACCTTACAAGCGCAGTACTGTTTGGTAGTGCAGTGGTTCTATGATAAGGATATTATAAAATATATAGTGAGTGCATTTGTAAACAAAAAAACGATTAGTATTCGTATTCCAAGGAATCTACTGCAATAGTTGGTGGCATTCAATGACAAGACAACTTTTTTCGATGAATAATGTCCATGAGCGGGTGGTACTTGAGTGGAAGCGATGAAGAGAAACGTCGAAAAACCGGTTGGAGTTAGTCGTTTTCCGATTCATTCGGTTTTTATTTCAAGTGAGTTAATGAAACGAGTTAATCATGCTTCCATCGTTTGTTGATGAATTGAGGTAGCAACTATACGTTCTTTCGTCAGATGAAGAATGTTTAAGGAAATGTTTCCGAGCTTACAGAGGCAAGTCACTTAGCTCTCTATTCAGTCTTGACGAATCTCAGCTCGTTTTATCTATCGGATGATGAATGCTTCAGCAATAATTCAGCTGAAGATTTGTTGCTCATAAACGATTGCAAAGGCCTACTTGAAGATGTTCACCATAATCAGTGTTATGTAGCAACAGTGTTGACCTCTCAAACGAGATTCACGAGTTCAATTGCAAAACATCGAACAGCGGAAATTTATACGCTTGTGTGAATGCGATGAAATAAATAAATGATTGTATGCGTCAACTCGAAAATAGGAGCATTTGCAACAGCTTTTAAAGCCTAATCGCTTCCATATCAGTTGGCATGTTTGTTTATTTGCTATGATTACGCCAGTGTTTTGATGAAAACTGATAAGAACAGATGCTCAACGATGAAGAAAATAATCAACGCCATCAGTCGAATAATGAAAATTGTCTCGATGTTTGGAATATAGACTTGAAATGGGAGGGCATAGGCCATATTCTTGAAAGGAAGCACATCAGCGATTCGTAGAACTGAAGATCAATCACATGATCATTACCGGTGGTCGAGGGAAGCCAGGTTGTTGATGGAAAATAAATAAAATTTTTATTGCACAATCATGAGAAGAACGAATAGAAATCAAATAAATTCAAGACTGGGTGATTGATTGGTTCAGTATAAATAATAATTACTATCCAAATAATCAACTAAACACAACCGCAACAATAAATAATAGGGCTATTAATAAATCAACATAAATGAATTGCATCCACGCGATGTGAATACCTTTCCGCTTAAAATTTATTGCTTTGCGAGGATTTTTGAGTATTTTTTCGGTAATAAACAATCCATGATCCATTGCTGGTATTACTCGATCCAACCACAACGCTTTCACCTTCTTAATATTCCCGATATATTTTCGATCATTAAGCACTTTCGTTAGTTGTTCGGTGAAAATTTGTTTCGTTAATTTCCTTTTATTCATTGTTTCGGCAATACCCAACTGATGAGCAATCAGTGCGTTATGCGCTTGTTCAGCGAAGATTGGCATCAACAGGAGTGGAACCTGTGCGCATATTGATTCTTTGATACTGAAAAGGCTTGTCTGATCAGTGCTATTCTATTTGGGCTTTTCCACTGACTGCCAAAATGTATGTGCATTTTTCAACCTGAACAAGATATATAAATTCATCATCAGTCCAGCGTTGCAGCGATCTCTTACTCCGATCATTAATGATAACCAACTCTAATTCATTAGAAGTGTTCACTGTAGCCAAACGATCTGCTAAATACGGCTGCACTCAATGAGTCTCGTAATTCAACCAACGCTGTTTTCAATGACTGACACAAAAATATTGAAACACATGAAATAATTCTTCGATGAAACTGCATCCTTGCAACACAAACTGCATATATCTAACTATTGAAAGCATAACCACCGATTTACCTCTTTAATCCGGCATGACCGATGAAAATTTTCGTTCGATTGTGGTTCAGAATTTGTTTCTGCGGAGCGAATGGAACTATTTTGATATGTTTTGGTACATTCTTAACAGTGGCGTTGTATGCAAACACTATACGATAGTCGGTGAACTCCGTCATTGTCTCGAAGAACACCTCCACTACGAAGTTCGGCGCTGCTCGCCAGTCCACATGATTTCCGAACGCAACCAAAATCGTTCCTGCAAATGATATTCGATTTTTGTTGATCGCTTTCAAATGTCCAATTGTACGTATGCATATTTAAGATCTTTACAATGCCATTTTCAAGCATCAGTGTTCATTCAATCTGATCTCGAATACGGTCGTCTACTGGATCTGATTGCTTGACTCAGCTGAATGAAAACCTTTTGATGCACGAGCATTCAGAAAGTCTTCGATATCAGGCGGCAACGGGCCGTTCGCTTTGGTGCATACTGAACCAACGTTCACCATTTCGGTGCCTTCTGAAATGAGCACATTCAAATTGTATGTGATTTCAGATGTTTAGTCGTGGTTAGTAAGCATACGTATTTGCAAATAATGCAGTCTATTTGGATATATATATATATATATATATATATATATATATATATATATATATATATATATATATATATATATATATATATATATATATATATATATATATATATATATATATATATATACTTAAAATGCAATTTTAAACGGTCGTGGAATAAATATTCAGAAAATCCTGGTGTGAAATTAGGAATGTTGGCGATAATTATAGCGATACGTTCCACTGAAGAACAGATTATCGAGATTCTAATTATATAATGGGATGAGTAACAAACAAATGCAGGCAAAGGTGAAAGATACGTGGTGTTGGGTGCGGGATGTTGATGAGAGAATCGCCTAGTAACGCAGATACTCCTTCGAAGAATTTGATCCATTCGAAATTTGACACACCAATTTCACGCAAGTGTGGCATCCCGAACCATTGAACTGGAATCATTTCCAATTCAATTGAGACTGATTCCGAACGAATCATTGCTGAATATTATCAAGCACCTTCTCGGTTATCATCCTTCCAATTTACTAAGAATAAATCATTCCGTAGCCAATGCTTAGCTCACTCTCTCGCAGTCTGAATTCCGTCACAGAACGACGCTTGATATATGTGTATGCATCTGTTATCATTAACTTCAAATACTGATGAACCAATTCCAAAATTCCTGAATGGAATTCTTACTGAAATATCGAAGTCCAATATATTCGGTGATATGTTCGAAAGCACTTCCAACTCGATGTGCAAATTTAGTTGGTTCATAAGCGAGTTCGGTTGTACTTGATAATGACATCGGCATACGGCAGACCGAACAACGTCCTGTGCAAATATCTTATGTTAAAAATCCTTTCGAAGAGAATGAGAATAATTCGTGACGACACTATCCACCATTCCGAGTTGAAACTTAAACACCGCAAAACGCTGTCTTAGAGAGTGATTGAAACAACGAGTTTACAAACTAAACTGTGAGATCGACATTACCCAGAGAATTGATAACGAAGTTGGTGTAAAGCATGAGTGACGGACTGAATATGATGTAAGGAGTGCGATTGCGTTGACTGTGATAAGCTGCGATACCGTAACCGTGCACATTGAACAATTCGTCAGAAATCAACAGATCCCAAGTCGCGTTCATCACTCGCCTCAACTGAAATCATCGACATTCATCCGAAGTTCATTGTTTCTTGGCGTGTGCAATATCGCTCACTAGTGGGCAAAAACAGATTTTGTAGGAGGCGATTTTGTTGAAACAACATAAAATGTTTAAAATTGCCGCAAAATTTTCTTGTCTGTTTTGAAAGTATTTATTAAATATTGCTATATTTTGAGTGTAAGGGTCGTTTTTAGCGATTTGGGCGATGGGCCATCGGTTAGGATTTCGTGAGTAGAAGTAAACGAGAGTAACGGTGGAAGTTACCGCCGTTGAATCGTATTCGAGCATCATTTGTAACGATTTATCACCGACAACCTTGTAAAGTGAGACAATAAGATTGCTGGTCGGCGAATTTTGCCACCAGATCTTGCTGCGAGCCTGGAACACGAAATAAGCCTTTACAACAGAGAGGCATTACTTGAACTGAGTGAGGTTTAATGAGACAGCGATGACTTATTGTGACACGAGAACGGCGTGCAGAAGAGGAAAGATACCTCCCTGTGCTTGGCATCGTCAGGAATGTATATGTGTTCGGTTTTTATGCCATTCCCAAAATCCGTAGCTTCTCGTCGATCGTTTGTCTCTAGAATTGTTATCGAATGTCCCGCTTGCGCCAGCCTACAAAAATGTTGACTTTCAAAAATACTTAATAGTCATCCTACTTGTGAGACTACTACTATATATCAGGTAAACCACATTGCACTCTTTGAAATGATCACGAGTTTCACTGTCAAATGGCACAATAGCAAGAGTGTAATTTTTTTCGTACATCTGCTGGAAATGTACTGATTAGTGTTCAGACACGTGTCACTGTAATGGCTTTTAGTACTAATCAAATAATGAGCAAATTCTCCTGATTCCGTATCATGTATTCAGTTCGATCTATGATCTCAACGAACATCGAAAGTGTTCAAAGAGATTATGATAGAGCAAGGTGATCGTTTGGCTATGGTAAAAGTTGGTTGTTAGATAATAGATGCAAGCCAAATCATAGCCTGGCTCAGGCTCACAACATCAATGATAGTGCTACACCACCTGGTTTCTAGCAAAACTTTCCCGCGCGAACGAGAATCGAACATTCCCTTTCGCTGAGGAAGATTTTGTTCTAAACAAAGAAAAAAGTTAGTTGTTTACAGTTCAAATACTCGGTTATGTTCAGTAGTGGTTGCTTTTGAGCAGTGAAAGGGCTTTGACTTACTTGTAAACAAACGGTAGCATACTACCGATGTGACTTGATGAACCGTGCACTGACATGACGAGAATTTTTGATGTTTTTGATTGAGCGAAACATACGGCAAGAAGGATGATCGTTTGCAGCGAAGTCATCTCAACTGCAACTTTCAGCTGACAGTCGTTCAGCAAGAAGACAAATCTACCTGTCGAGAATCAACCACTGAGTTTAATGATTCAGCTTCAAAGGCATTCTCTTATCACTGTTCCAATCAGCAAGTGATTTTCATACGAGCAACACGCGATAGCAGTGATAGGGCGAAGAAGGCACAGTTGAAAACTTAACCGCTCAAACGATGATAACATAATCGAGTAAAAAAAGCAGCAAAATGTTTTGAAAGATAAAATTTTGAAATTGTGGAACGTCTTTCATCGCAAACATTGCATTGCAGTAAAGAAATGAAAATTAAATCAAGTTTCAAGCGCACTACACAGCTGCGAATGCTGTGGTGTACTGAAAGTTGTGATCTGCTGAAAAGCAAAAACAAATCACAAAAAACAAACAGCAATTGCTGAGCAATTGAAGGTGTTCTCTGTTATAGATGTGAATCAGAGATCGATCGTTAACGACAGTTATGATTATTAGTCTCTGAGAGTTGACCCTTCGCTTGAAGGTTACTTAACCGGACTACCCAACGACTGATGAGGTTCTCTTATCGATTTCGTACTGTTGAATTGCTGAGCTAGTTGATAATCGATGTCATTACTGAACGTTTGGCATGATAAATTCTTTCGTAATTTGGCGTATAATTCATTTGCTGCGCTTGTTTGTCGTTTTTGTTGTGATTTTGTGTCAGTGAGGAAGATGTTTCATCGAGAGATGAGCTTCGAATATTATGCTAAAGTCAGAGGGCAGTACATCGAATGACCGTTTTTGATATCAATTTTTGTTGAAACAAACCTTGTAGATTGAAAAAAATGCATAGCAATAATGCTTTCATTTCTGAATGTTCCCGAAGTGAAGATAGGTAAATTCGAATTGTTTTGAATTAGCTGATTGTGAGCATCGCAAATGATCTAATTGGGGGACGATTCATAAGTGGATTTTCATAAGTACAATTCATAAGGACAGTTGGCTGTTATTACATAAATCATTTTCGAAAGAGCATTTTGGGTGCGGTCATTCGAATAACGTACTGAACAAAGAGAGAGATTCGGAGAGAGTGCTAATCACTTGTGCACGTTTTGATTGTTTGAGTACCAGTTTTTAAATGCATCATGCTTGTTGCAACCTGTTACATTATTCACCTTGGGCTAAATTTTCGTTAGTCAATGTCAATTTGGTCAATTGTTAGTCAGTTTTGTACGTTTTCAATAAAGCCCTACTGCTGGTTATAATCTATACTTAAAGTGTGCTCTTTGACTTCTTAAAATTTCTAAAATCAGTGGTTTGGTAGGCGATTTGCTATTCGTTTGTGTTGCTGTTCGTGCAATTTTGCTGAATGTAAAGATGAATGAACATGCGTAAACAAGATTGTGATCATCTCCGCAAATACATAGCTAACTTACTTTTTTTTGGTGTGCATTCGACATTAGGATGTCACAAATGAATTGTGATGACAACAATCGTTTGACATTCAAATTCGCCATTAAAACGATCAGCATGAGTGAATTGCACCTCAGTTGCAGATGGCTTTGCATAACGAATTTATACACTATAAACAGGTTTTGAAAAATCTTTTTCGTTCGTCAACCAATAATAAAGCACTACTTAATCATTGGGCGTTTCATTGAAGAATGAACGTTGAACGTTCTTGAGTGGTGAAGTAAGAGTTTCACTGTTTTCTTGAAGATAATCTCATAAGTCTTTCAATTACACTACGATTCGATAAGATCATCATTGGCTGCATATTTTCAGCCAGTGGTGATCTTTTTTTTGTTTCGAGATTTGTTGCAAATGATATTTTGTGCCATTTGTTGAAGTTGACCACTACTCGAAAGAATGTTTTTGAGCAGGCAGATTTAGCTGAATCAATGTAATTACTTGAATTAACACTGTCTGAAGCAATAAAATCGGTGTGATACCATTAGACTTTAAATGATATGTTTATTTTAGAACTATGATAGGTATCGTCTAATTTCAAACAGAATACGGTGGAATTGATCTGAGTGATCAGTTCACTTTCAAGCCGAAGTGTTGATGAAACGGAAGACTGTCATTATGATTATGAACTGTCATTATGCTTATGACTGAGTTGTGTGTTGTTGTTGATTAAAAAACTGTTGTTGACCACTATTACGCAAACGTCGTGTTATTGCTGAGAAGACAATGCAATTTGCATAAAATGGTGGCCTTAATGATATATGTCGATGTTAAGGTGTTTGATGCGTATTCGTTGATCGTACAGTACTGATATGTGTATAATTGTGTTCGTCTTCGATACGTCCTCTTTCAAAGACACATCCATCAGCAATTATCGCGTAGCAAACAGCAAATAATGCTCTTACTTTCAGACGATCTTGTTGCATTGCTGTTGCTGTTGACTGCTGCTGCATCAGCATGAATAATGTCATTTTATTGATCAGTTTTTCATTGCTATTCAAATTTGATAAGTTATACGCGAAACAATTCCCAATTCCATTTTATTCATCGTCTGGTGCAGCCTACGATCAGATGGCAAATTTTTCAAATGAGGACAGTTATCGGTGAGTTTCGATTATCTTTGGTTCAATACGTGAGTTGTACTCCTGATTCGCCTTCTTAACTTGAAAAAATAACGTCAAATTTCAGAACCTTTCAAAGCACTTTATTGCTGAGGAATGAAAGCGGAGAGAACGAAAAGTGGTCATTGTTGACGAGCGATGATGAAACGTTTCAGTATTTTGATGTTGAGTATTATTTGTCCGAATCATCGTATAAAAGCCATAAAGACAACGTTAAATGGAACATCAAGTGCGAGCTTAATGTCAATGAAACAAATGTCTGTTTTATCTTTTACTTGTTTCCTCTCAATAAATTCACTCTCAGAATTTCATTTCTATATAATTCTCACGAATTTTTTCAATTCAATGTTGTGAGTTTCGCTGATGAACATTTTCGTATCATTTTATATCAAATCATTCGCTTTTTGAAATGTTGCAAGCATAAGTTGAAAATTTAAGACAAGTTTTGAGAGAAGAAATGTATTAGTTGGTGATGAGACGTTCGATGTTTATATTTCACAAATCACAAGGTATCACTCATAAGATGACATAAAATAACACGAATTTCATCTTGCCGCATACTTCACATTTGAATTCTCTCCAATCATTTACAGTCCATTGCATTATATTTTAATTTCACATTGAATTTTGCATCATTTTATGTTCTAAAATCAAGTTTTAAGGATCAATTCCATTCATACTAATGACCACTTTCATTCGTTTTTGAAAATTGTATTGTAATTGTGCAAAATTGGCGACGTTTACATTCTGAAGAAAAGTACAAGTTCACTAGTTTTAATTGTCGGAATATGTATTTCAAATAATAAGACCTATTCACTCAGCAACTGATCTCCTATTCTCGTTTATTTATTTTTGCTTATATCCAATCTGAATGGTTTTTCAAAACTGGTTGAATCGCACCTAAAACTTTTAGTTTATTGTTAGCTGGCGATGAATATTCCGAGTAGATAATGGTAATTTGACTTGTGTGTGGTTGAGGATATGCCTATGAAAGGGAACCAATCAGATGCTGTGAAGAAGTTGACTGCATTCTAACTGCTCGATTTCTAAGATCGGAGGCTGGCATTAAACCTCTAGCTTTCTGCCTCAAAGTTTTCGCTTAGTAATCGAGTTTAGCGATATCTGAGTATATTTTAAAGAATCATGTTGATTATGCAATTTCAGTTGCTGAACAATATTTATTCGGGTAACAATTTCAAAAGGATTCGCAAAATCATTTGGTCTTGTCCAGCGAATGCTTGGTGTTGTGGCATTGAATGCTGTTACCAGTATCTCCGGTTCGTTTTACAACTTCATTCTTTCATTTCAGTTCGCTTACTGAAACGAATTGCAGTCAGTAATTTAGTGCTTACTACTAATGATGATAATGATATTGATATTTCTCACATTTATAATAATGGAAATGACAGCAGCAAAAATTTTCGACAACTGTAAAAATGGCACTCATAATAAATGTGGGGATATTACAACAATGATAGTTGCAATAGATATGATGTAATAAAACTAATGTTTCTAATAATACTTGTATGATATAATATTAACGTTTCACTATTGCTATCTTTGCACTTTGTTCCCTTTTGCTAAATCTTTTGTGTGGGGCACTTTATGCCATCATTAGGGGACGAATGAGCACAGCAACAAATGCCTTTAATTATAAGTTTCGAGAAAAAATTTAAAAAATTATACTAATTCCATGCATATTTTCATTCAGTTTATTTCATTGAGCGTAGAATTCCAAAGTGTTTTCATGCAATAAATCGTTTTGACTCTTGAACATGATTCCTGACTCGTGCACATGATTTTTGAAAATTAGACATCACGAGCAGTCTAAAATAGGTTTGGCTCGCTTAAAACAAGAAAGAAAGAGGACGTTACACTGTGTACATGGAACGTCTAATGAAGTGCCTCTGAAAATATCATTAATTTCTGATCTAAAATCTTCAATTGCAGATCGCCTGTGGGAGTGATTGCACCTGACTTTTTGGCTGTTTCGTTTGGAGTATTGGTTTTTGTCATTGCTTTGTGTGCAATGCGATTGTTCGGACGATTATGCCCCACCAAAAAACCAAAAGATGATATCGTCAATAATAAACCTGATGTTTGTGAAGTGACAACAATCGATTGAAAACTTTTTTGTAAACCAGTTCTTTCATTTCTTGAATATATTGCCTAGTAATCTTTCAATTCTGCTGAAAAACCTCTCCTCATCGAGTGAACTCTCGTCGAATATGCGATAGATACGCAATGGTTTTCATTGTGATTCATCATAATATCGCACGTTTAATTATTTTGTACATATGTGTTGTAAGGTGTTGCATAATAGTTTATCTTATCAAAATCGTGTTCTTGACAAGAATTCGAGAGACGATTCCACTTAATGACATGATTTCATGTGTTATCGAGCACGTTCCATTGTGAATACGGCTATACCACATCTCATAATGTATAAACGACTTATTTTCTTGACAGTGTAATAAATTCATTCACTTCTCTTATTGCACAAACTACAGTTCGTAAGCAATGAGCTATTCGAAAACGCGAAAAGAAACTCTGGTTAAATTCAAGTCACTAATCTGTGAGTATTATAATATTTTCGAAGCCGTTTGGAATAGTTTCAATGCTGAATTCAACACAAACATGTGGTACATCCGTTTGCGAGCGATCGCGCGTGCTGGGGGAAATTGGGATTTCTGACTGACAATGGGTTTAGTGCTCAGAAATTCTGATTTATCATATGCCTTCGCGTCTTGAAACTTCAACAAGGGCTTATTTATAGTGCACTATCAAAAAACATTTCTCGACGAAAATCAAAACTGTTCACAACTGACATTTCGAAGGGAGGCGCTTCAAAAATTATGACGTTGTGATGATGACTTACTCGATATATTATATATATATATATTGTTGTTAATAACATTTATTGTTAATAACATTAAAAAACATTAAATAACAATAAATAACATTAAATAACAATAAAAAACAATAAGTAACATTGAATAACAATAAATAATAATAAATAACAATAAATAACATTGAATAACAATAAATAATAATAAATAACACTAAATAACAATAAATAACAATAAGTAACAACAAATAACAATAAAAAACAATTAATACCATTAAATAACAATAAATAATAATAAATAACAATAAATTACAATAAATAACAATTGTTATTTAATGTTTTTTAATGTTATTTATTGTTATTCAATGTTATTTAATGTTATTTATTCAAAGCTCCTGGTAAAGACGGAATAACATCAGAAATGATCAGGAGCACTGGGGAAACATTCTGGAAAGCCCTTGCGACAAGGTTCAACATCTACTTGAAGCAGGGCAAAATACCCTCTCAGTGGAAAGGGTCAAATACCATTTTGCTGTATAAAAAGGGCGATAAGGAAGATCTAAAGAATTATCGTCCCATTTGCCTCCTGTCTCAAATCTACAAACTATTTACTAAAATCATCGTAACGAGATTGTCAACCGATCTCGATTACCAACAACCCAGAGAGCAGGCAGGCTTTCGCAAAAACTACAGCACGATGGACCATATATTTACCCTGACACAACTGATAGAGAGGGCAAACGAATACAAACTACCCCTATGTGTCGCTTTCGTCGACTACGAAAAGGCCTTTGATAGCGTCGAGATTAACGCAGTGCTAACGTCTCTCCACGAACAAGGTATCCCGGCCCAGTACATCAATCTCCTCAAAGAGGCAAATACCAACTGTACCACAGATATCAACTTACTATCGACACCAGTAACAGTCCCAGTAAACAAGGGTGTCAAACAAGGGGATACAATCTCCCCGAAACTTTTCACGGCATGCCTCGAAATGGTTCTTCGAGACATCGACTGGGATGGTGGTATCAGTATCAACGGTGAAATTCTGAATCATCTTCGATTCGCAGATGACATCGTGCTCATCGCTGAATCCACTAAGGAGCTCCAGGCCATGCTGACGACGCTGAGCACCAAAAGTGCCGCCGTCGGCCTCAAACTCAACCGCATGAAAACTAAATTCATGCGCTCAGATATCACTCCTGCGGGCCAAATAGTGGTGGAAGGCGATGTAATTGAAGAAGTGAAAGAATATACCTATTTGGGGCAATTGGTGAATATGGACCGAGATATGAAGCCCGAACTAGCTCAAAGAATACGATCCGGATGGAAGGCGTTCAACTCGATAAAGGATGTGCTAAAGGCCAAAATTGATGGATCTCTTCGTGCCCATCTGTATAACAGCACAGTCTTGCCCGCGATGCTCTATGCATGCGAAACGTGGGCAACGACAAAAACAGAAGAACAACGACTTATAACAACACAGAGGGCAATGGAGAGATGTATGTTAGGAATATCGTTGCGTGAGCACATCCGATGCGAGGAGATACGCCGGAGAACTGGGATAAGAGACGTAATCACAGAGTACAGGAAACAGAAGCTACGATGGGCAGGCCACGTAGCTCGAATGAATGACAACAGGTGGACCCGAGCAATTCTAGAATGGTACCCCCGAGAACAAAAACGACCGCTCGGAAGACCTCCAAAAAGGTGGCGAGACGAGATCGACAAGGCGATTGGTAAGACCTGGCAAAGGAAAGCAAGGTCGAGGACTGATTGGAAACGCATTGTGGCCAGCAACGTCAACAACGTTCGATAGCCTGGCCGATTCCAGTATTCCAGTATTTAATGTTATTTAACGTTATTTATTGTTATTTTTACAATCCTTACATCACGTTTTTTTAATTTTTTTAAGTGTTATTTATTGTTAATTGTTGTTATTTAATGTTATTTATTGTTATTTATTGTTATTTAATGTTATTTATTGTTATTTATTGTTATTTATTGCTATTTATTGTTATTTATTGTTATTGCAATAGTGATTTTGCGATACAATACTTGTTTGATGAAGTTTTTACAATCCTTACATCACGTTTTTCAAGAGGCATAGTGATAATGAAAATTTAAAATTGAGTATTATTTGGTAGCACGTCGCGTTATTTTACGAACCGTATTCGTGCTGTTGTCGTTCCATCCTTATCACTGTCAGCGGTATGTTACTGTTATTCATATTTCCATCATTATTAGTCTATTACCAATAAAATGACACAGTTGATTTGAACGCATTTAGCGATCTCCGCTCTATTAGAGTTATTTGTTTATTTTTCTCATATTGCTGGGTTTTCTTATACTATGAACGATGTTCATACTGAATGACCAACAAAATTGCAATTTAATGCTCGTTATGTGCTACAACTGTTGTAGTCGTCATCTTGTTGCAAGATGGAAGGAATGTCGATAATGTCAGTGAGTTTGTAAAAAGGCAGATATTCTCATTGCTTATCGTTAGCGAGTTACGAGATAAATTGCACCCACTTTCCAACGTTTGCACATTTTAAAATTCGTTTCACTAAAGGCATACTTATACGTTTCAATGTAATAGTTTTTGATTATCGCTCGTAATACTCGTATTATACAAAAAACATGCAGAGGGCATTGATAATATGCTATAGTTGATTTCAATAGCGATTATCCCGTTGCAAACGAATCGATGAATGTGTCTCATATTCATTTGAATTGCGATCATTATTATAATTTCTTATCGAATGATGTTGCCTTCAGTTCTTTATATATGAATGTTGTTACACTCAGTTTGAGAATGGCATTCATTCTGAGAATAAACCAGAGGTGGGCAATAGTGGCCACTTCCCTACTTGCGAAATAGCTCTGCGATACTCCGCTACAGCGAAACAGCTACTTCGAGAGTGCGTTCGGTATTTCGCTAATGGTGAAGTAGCGAAGTATTGCGCTACTGCCACCTCTGGTCTGTTAGGCTTGTGTTGTGTGTGCATCACTCAAAGCGTATGATCGCTGCTGCGATAGATGTTTGAGAAAACACTAAAAACCTGAAATGAATAAATAAAAGCTACTGGTAACAACATTAAAATTCAAAATCAATACATCAGCCAATTCAACCGATTATATTTTACTATTCGATACATTTTCACTTCACATCCACCAAATACCTGCGTTCTTATGAGTTTTTAATGTGAAGATTCGTAGAATTTTTTAAAGTGTTACGAAGACTGCCAAGCAAATTAATGCAAAAAGCACCTGTGCAGCAAAATGATAAACGTTTTTACGTAATCATTTGATCAGTTCAAAATTCTTTGCATGCCAACACCTCAACTAACGCCTTATGCCAATCAACTTCACGATGATACCAAATTTTTATTGGAACTGACCTGTGACGCACTCTTTAGACAACTGTAATAGTTCATTCTTTTACGTTCTTGAGATCGTTTTACGCAGGCTTTTACTGAACTATTCTGCAACTGATTATGATTGGTTTGGTGCTGTTTCAATCGTGCGTCTTCGATAATATATTCACTCCTCGAGCACCCTGTTCTGGAATTCCGATTCTTGAACTGGTTCGTACGAACGTGCATCCGAGTTGCTCAGTTCGAATGCTAAATCAAATTCGTTTGACAAAATCAACCTCAGCATCGAATTTATTCGCCCTTTCACCTACTCCATCCCACAGATTATCCCTTTGTGACAGCAAGTTGCAAGTTAACCATAAAAAGCGATCAACGGTCCATTTGGAGATCAACTCTAAATGATGAAAATGAGGTATTTTTTATGAGCGAGCGTGAAACATTCCGAGAGGCTTGCTGAAGGTGATAATAAGACGCCGTTGGTTAGTGGTTGGATGACACTATAAATAAATAAACGATCGTTGTAATGCAAAGCAGTTGTCGAGGGTAACGTGCTACCTCTTCACCGAATTGTACTCATCGCTTCTATGTTCCACATCAAAGTTCCCTCATCGATTACGAACGAATCTAACGTTCAATTCAATTCCGTCAACTGATCACTAGCTATTGATTGTCCTCACAGCAATTGACGTACTTTCAAAATTGTAGCATAATTAGTTAAATCAGCAAGCAATTAAAATCAATCGCATCGTCGCTGACTTATTCAGCTGTGCGATAACACTAGTCGACTCCCCGCCATCAAGTATTTTGAGTTTTATTTTTGCTTTGTGTAAGTGTCTGCTCACAATTATTTATCTGGAAACATATTCACGAATTCTGTTGGCAGTCATTGTCATCATTTTATTTCGTACTGCACATATCTATCTCGTGCAATATTTTTGCATTTCGATGCAAAGCTCGCAGATGCATTTTAAAGATTGCTTTAACATCGATGCACTACTCAATCCTAGCAATATAGAACACTTGTTTGTGCTCGTCAGCAACAATCCGTCGAACGAACGCAGCTGCGTCATCTCTACGAAACTTGACTTTGGCGACTCTTCCGCGCGTTGTTCTTTGATCTTCTAGTATACCTTTAGAGGAAAACGATGATTTCTTTGGAGAGCAGGTTAAAATCTTATGTTTGCTGTTTGTGTTTTGTTTGTGTTCGACTGCTGCAGATGATGATTATTCCCTGACGTTCAGACCAGGTGCTTATGAATGTCGAGATTGAGAGAGAACATCGTCTCATACCAATAAAGGCATCAAGGCAACAGCCCTCATCGATTTTCATGACTCTTTTTTGAACATTTTTGACCAACGTTTGATTCGTCCGTGCATATTTGTTTTAGAATCACTCAAAATATCACCATCTTTTGATGACGCGGGGCGAATATTTTGTGCAGAAATGTTAGTTGCGTGATCGCTCAAAAACTTCGTTGTCCTGTAAACTGTTCATTTCAAGTGCATTGTTGTATTATTTTCATCAGCAACATTTGTCGCACAGCACAATTCGATATTATTTATATCCGATATTATGTAATTGATAACATTTGTAAATATTCTTGTTCCCTGAGTTGTACTTATTTTGAAATGAATACCTCACTGCGTCATTGCAATGCGAATAGGTCAGTCGATTCGGTTCATTGCAAAATTTTGCTGCTCGTGTTTTCCAGGACCGTAATGTTTTTGCGTTCTGCGTTATCGCAGTTCACTATTAGCATTAGTTTTTTGTCCTTATCACAAACTATTGTTTTTTCACAGCCTCTTATCAGATACGCTGATTGAGTATAACGTGCGAATAATGACGAAATGTGTCTCTTTTATGAATGACTGCTGATAGAATGTGCTTGCAGAGTTTGACTAACTGTTGTATTTTATTGTTGGTGTTACTTAAAACCCTCAAAGTATTTCAAACTGCTCGCGGGTGCTTCATCTACATTTCGGGAACGGAGGCTGCTAACGAGCAATATGCTCAAGTCGAAGAAGAAGGACAAGGACACCAAGGTATTGTGCCATTCCCTTCTTTTTATCGCTAACTCATTGCGAAAAATATTCTCTGCAATGAAGATCCGATTCTGAAACTATTCCGCTACCGAAAATTGTCTCTTCATGAATCTGGGATAATTAATGAAACTTTTTAAATGCTTTTTCTACTGTCGAAATAAAGATTACTTCTCGTTGAACAGGAAAGCAGTTGCGAATAGAGTGATCACTGCTGATTTCATTATTTATGAGTCAGAAAGAATTATTGATCCAGATCAAATTTCGTTAATTTTCGATTTAATGTGTTTCAAAATTTAATTGAAATGGGAAATTATTCAGAGTGAGAAAGAGGATAAGAAAAAAGAGGCTAAGGAAAAAGAGAAGGACACCACGAGAAAAGAGGACACCATACTAACCCCGGTAACTAACGGTGATACAACATCGACAAATGACAACTGTACTGCAACTGTACCACTGATAAGGACCGAGGATGCTGTGGCTGTCGACGACACCATTCCACCGGACGCTCCTCCACCCACTGCACTCAAAAAGGTTTTCGTTCCTGCCAAACGTTTTGTTACTTATTATTTTTGCCAAACGTTATAATTTCATTTTGCATTTCGTGAAATTTTCGTGCCTTTTTTGAAATCAAAATTGAATATTCATGAAGTAGATTATGAGTTATGCAAATGAGAAGCATTCATCCCGATTTTCGATAACGTTTGCTCATTCGGTTTAAACAAGTTCTTAAATTGCTTCAGCCATCTCTCGCCGCTGGTCCGGCAGTTCCACGTCGCGATCGACGGCAGAGTAGTTCGCAGTTTCTGATTTCGGCAAATCGGGAGCTGGTCAAACTACCGAATATCAAAGGTGACAATTATACAACATTAAGAAAATGTTGTGGAGATTTTTCTCGCAGAAAAATTGAGAGCAATTTTTTTTGAAAATTGAAAACCGTATGTATGAAGATCTATAGAAATGTACAGAGAATGTTTATCGAAATGTATGTTAATGAAAATGTGTGATTCGCCTATTATATCCACGCATTACGTTTCACAGGTTGATACTATGAATTAATTTTCCACTGGACAATTATTTATATGGTTCGAATTTTCCTACTTGATCGGAATGGAGAACAGATTGATTCGTTGATCTGAATGGTTGAATGCATACTTTTAGTGCATTCTGCAAAACTTTCGATTATTTATTTCATGCATGTATATTGCATTCGTACAAATGAATCAAATTGTTTATATAGATGCTGAACCGGCGGCGCGAGAAGATCTATTCATTCAGAAGTTACGCCAATGTTGTGTTGTATTCGATTTTGCCACTGATCCACTATCTGATCTCAAATACAAAGAAGTAATTCGCATTCTTATTCTATTGGTTTTTTATTGGGCCTCGACAAGTGTTCAACACATTTTGGTATTCTGGACTATAATATTTATCGTTCTCGGCATTTATTTTGGCCTTGATCCTTTCGTGGTCATTGATTGTTTGGCCTTCATTATCCGAAACGTTAATGATAAGTGCTCTACTTGGTACACTTCATATCACCTAGCGTATCGGATCCACAGCCTGATTTTGTCATTCCAAAAAAACGATAATGTCAACTCAAATCTCTGATTTCGCTGATCAACTCTGTTTTGTCGCATGGCCATTTTGCTTCTGTGATGTAGTGGGAGAGTGAAGCGGATATTTTTGTGACTTAGAAATAACTTTTTTAGGTGAAGCGAACAACGTTGAATGAGTTGACAGATTATGTGCTGTCATGTCAGGACGCAATCACTGAAGCGATTTATCCCGAGGTTGCTGCTATGGTTAGTAACGCTTTCGAGAATTGAAGTGGGATATCTCTCATTCTTTTCTGCTTCGAAATGCAATTGAAGACGATTCGTTCATGTTTGTTGGGAAGTATTTGAGTATTTGGGATGTACTATTTGAGATGATGATAACTTGCAAATATTGCGATAATATCATTTTGATTGGTTGGATTTATGTGAGGTGGATTGTTGCATCATCGACAAATTATCGAATAATTAGTAGGCGTACAATATACATATTGAACATGGTATTCGTTATGTGAACATAAATGAAATTAACTCATATCTATGTGTAATTTCGACCAGTATTTGATAACAATATGATTATTGTTCCAGTTATCAGCCAATCTGTTTCGAGTTTTATCGCCACCATCGAATCCCATCGGTGCTGAATTCGACCCTGATGAAGACGAGCCCACTTTAGAGGCAGCTTGGCCACATTTGCAGGTGAATACCACTGAGTTGTTCTTGTCATTTTGGATAGTACAATGTCATTGACTTACGTTCATTTCACCTCATTTGAAATACTAATTTATTTCAGTTAGTCTATGAGTTCTTTCTTCGTTTTCTTGAATCGTCTGAGTTTCAAGCGAATATTGCCAAGAAATATATCGATCAAAGATTCGTTCTGAAAGTTAGTGATGTTCTTATGGATAGTTTTTATCGTTTCTTGTTTATACGATGGATAGATTATTGGATGGTTGTGTGAAGCATTTTATTTGGTTAGAGACGGGAATCGGATGCGATCATCAGAATTTACGATTGTTGGAAATGGATAGTTGATTGGCATTTGTCTATTTCTGTGGAGTGTTTTTCGATTGATGGTTTCAGAAAATGGTAATGTTTCGTCGAAGTAGATTATTTTCTTTTTCAGTTGATTGAATTATCGGATAGCGAAGATCCTCGAGAACGTGATTTCTTGAAGACAACTCTGCATCGAATTTACGGAAAATTCTTAGGACTGCGTGCTTACATGCGCAAGCAAATCAACAACATCTTCTATTCGTTCATATACGAAACTGAACGACACAATGGCATTGCAGAACTTTTAGAGATTCTTGGTAGTATTATAAACGGATTTGCATTGCCACTGAAAGAGGAACATAAAACATTTCTGCTGAGGGTTCTGTTACCTCTTCACAAGGTAAATTCACCATCAGTCGTTCACTCCTTTCACTCTTCTAATGGATACTTGTTAATGGAGCGCTTTGTTGTTACTTTCTGAATTGTGAAGTAATCGATTAAGGTGAAATCACTTTCTGTGTATCATCCACAATTGGCGTATTGTGTCGTGCAGTTCCTCGAAAAAGATCCAACCTTAACAGAACCGGTTATTAATTCATTGCTGAAATTTTGGCCGAAAGTGCATAGTCCAAAAGAGGTGAGTAGATTGTTTTGTTCGATTTGGGTTTGACTTTTGAGATTTTCATTTTGTATGATGAACAAATGAAGTGTATCTGTCAATTAATGCTTTTGTTTGTGCAGGTGATGTTTTTAAACGAATTAGAGGAGGTTCTCGATGTAATCGAGCCTGCTGAATTTCAAAAGGTCATGGTACCGCTCTTCCATCAGTTGGCCAAATGTGTCTCTTCACCGCACTTCCAGGTCTCTCTATTGGACCTCTACTCAGATTTATAGTAGAAATTAAGTAATGATGCAAATTCGACATGTTCTAAATGACGCGAGAAGCAATTCGAAATAGAAAACGGGGGTCGTTTAGTCGGATGAACACTTTTTTCGAATTTAATTTCATTTGAAGGTGGCTGAAAGAGCGTTGTATTATTGGAATAACGAGTACATAATGTCTTTGATAAGCGATAATGCAGCCGTCATTCTGCCGATTATGTTTCCAGCTCTTTATAAAAATTCTAAAAACCACTGGAATAAGTCAGTTGAACATTTTTGATTCTTTCATTTTCACATTCATTTTTCATTCTGTTTACCATTTTCTATTTTACAATCACGTGTGCGTCGATAGAGTGAAGATTTTGTATGTTTGATGAAGCGCTGAATTGTTTAAGAGAATGATTTGTGCTCGGAGATAGTCTGTCTGTCTGTCTATTCGAGCGTTCGTCTGTCTATCTGACATCGAAACTTTCATATCCGTAGTAATGACGCAGTCCGCACAATTAACAGCTACTTGGTATCGTATCTTGAATAATCAGTTACTCATTTATTTGTTGATGGAAAAAGCAAATGATAATGACTGTACTCAAGCAAAAATTTCATGGAGAATGTCATTGATTTGGCGTCTTTCTATTGTGTACGAGTTTGTTTAGAACCATTCATGGACTTATCTATAATGCGCTGAAGTTGTTCATGGAGATCAATCAGCGACTGTTCGATGAATGCTCACAAAATTTCAATCGTGAACGTGAGGCGGAGAGTGCTCGATTGAAGGAGAAAGTGGCCACGTGGGAGATGATCGAACGGAAAGCACGGCAGAATCCTGAGGTGGGTGCAGTTACTCTTTAAATTAGTGCGTTTTTGATGTGCACAAATAATTTGGTTGTTCTTTTTGTGGTTATCGAAATGCATCAATGAAACTAGAATGAGTCATTTGGCATTTGCTCATTCCTCTGTCACAAGTAGATAGATAGCAGAGTGTTTTATTCATTCTCTTTTATCATTCTCCTTGGAATGCTTCAAAAAGAGCATAAAAGTTATGAATATAATTTGTAATTTGATCGAATAACTTGTTATTGCTGTGGAATTGCACATTAGACTGATCACGCTAAATAAAAGTTAAGAGCATTTCAGTATGAAGCAGTACAAGCAGTGCTGCAGAATACGGTGAGCGAACCGATAATTTCTTTACCAGTTGACGACCAAGAGCCCGATCCCGGCCCACTGGATCCGAATGATATTAAACAAAACGCTACAAATTGTGCTAGTGTACGTGTTGTGAGTGTTTTCTATCAGTGCTTTCCTTATCGTTATCAGTGCTGTTGTCACTTATCACTTTTCTGATTATTTTAATGAATCTGTCCTTGATTGTAGGTTGGCGACGACATTCGTGGTGTGGCAGAGTCGGTTCGTCGAAGGAGTGAGCTGCCGCACGATCCGGATACGGACCGTGCTTTGGACGAGCATAGACGTCATGATGCATATCTTAAGTCTGTACCGAATGACTGATGAAACTAATTGAAATTTCTATTGCATTTGTCATCTTCTGTATTGATTTCATGTGTACAGCAAACTGAATGAATCTTAATCTCGTATCATTTCCAGCTTGATGACATTATTTTTATTTATTGCATCAGTTCATCGTTTTCTTAGAGAGGTGGTTGGGAATGAATGCATTTTATATTTGCATAGTTAAACGTTGAGGATGGACTTCTAGATAAGGAAGGATTGGTGAAAGAGTTGCGAGTCTAGTGAATCGAACATCGTTTTTATATATGTTTACAGTGTGATTGGTATTTACGCTGTTTTTACAGTGAAGTTTGTTTGTATATTTCTGAAGGTTTCTGAAACTCAAAAGTCATTCTTCGATCTGAATATCTTGAAACCGTTGAGACGAATTCCCAAAAATTTCATCCCCATAACTATTCGAACTCGTCATTTTTCTTTTTCAGTGCGTCCAGAATTCTCGTTATTTATTGTCTTGTTTTTCCTATCAGAAGTGTTATTTATCAGTCAATTTGTTTCACTGATTTTGTTTCCATTTACTTGTTTATGAGAATAAGTGATTCCAGTGAGGTTTTTTTAGTTGTTGGTTATTTTTTTATTGTTTCGTTGAATAGTTTTAATTGATTTGTGGAATTGACTGAATCGCAGTGTTCAAATTATTTATTCAAGCGTTGTCATCGGATGTGTATGTTTGGATGAGTTCACAGGGGTTCATTTCGAGGACACCAGATTATTTGGCTAGATCCTTCGCTCATTAGTACCAACGGGCTTCTCCTTTAGCTGAAACGTTCCATCGAAACTCATGGAGATGGATGCCTCCCCCCTAACTCTCCCGTTGAAAATTATTGCAATATTGTTCTTAAGAAAACAGCAAAGTGATAATCTTTTCAGAGCATAAATTTAGGATTTGGATGAAGTTTAAATTACGTTTAAACTTCATCCCAATTTGTTGGTTTGCAAAAGTGAATGCTATGCAAAGTTCAAAGCACTTAAGTGGAGTCCCTACGAGTAGAGTAGTAGTTAGAGTAGTTAGATCTGATTCTAAATATCTTTCATAGATTTGATTCTGCAGATGTTACGGCGATTGAGTATAGTTTAAAGAAATGTCGTATATAGGGAATGATTTGATTTCTCGAGAAATGCTTGGGTATCATTTATTCAATAGATATTTATCAGTGAACTGATACTTCGAGAATATTTACTAGCCGTGACAGTCATTAGTTTATGATCAAATTACTTTCAAATATTTCCTCTGTTGCATATCGTAGAGCAGTTAAAGGGTGGATTGATAGGTGAACTTGTTCAACTTGTATATTGCACGTTGATCGGCTTCATTGTTACTTTGAGCATATTATAAGTACTGTTACTGTTTCATTTGTTTTATCGCATAATATTTATGCTTTATGCAGAATGCTGAATGCTATTATATTGAATTGTTCTTTTAGTGTTACATGCGGGAGCGAGTTTGCATTGATTATTGTTGGTTGTAAACGTATTTGGTGCTATGTGAGTGATTCAGTTTGTAATATGGTGGTTGTGTGGAGCATGCTGCTGATAAAATGAATTGATGATGATTAGTTCTCGCTGCATTCAGTCACTTTAGCAGTTCACTCAATTTCTGACTAACTTACGAAAGTCTAAGTTTTTAGCATCATCTGCTTCCGATCTGAGTTAATGGTTAGTCTCAAGAGGACAAGGCGGATAAAGCAAGTGAACGTATCGTTATTAAGATTGTTCATTGAAAATGAATTGTAGCAATTCTAAGAACTAGGCTGTGTTTGCCCAGAAAACCGGGCAATCCACATGAGATTGATCACTTCACTGATTGAGGCAAAACGAACATGATCCGAAATTGCTATGATGTAGCCAACTCTGCCCGATCAACTTCTGAACAGGGTTCAGTCAAATACCTCACATAAGTCTCTGCATATTGTTCCATATGGTGTGCACTTCATCTGAATTGGATCTGTCGATTAAGGTGCAATAAATTCGTTGGATATTCATATCACATACCTAACTCACTATCAGTCTAATTGTAAAGAAGCGATTTTTTGGTAGGCGTGCACAGAACTTGAACATGTTCGTATATCACCCAAGAGTGCAACTTATTTTGCACGATGACGGACAAATACGTCACGCGCAAATTGTCGGAGTTGCACGTTGTCGCGGACGAAATTGTCGTAGACCCATTTTGTGCACATTTGTCCCTGTGTGTTCCTTTTTTTTTGTTTGCGTTACAGCCACGTTAGTGTTGTAGATATATAGTTTCCGAAAATTCTATCAATCGAGAATTTAGTTTTTTCATCTGTTCTGATGCTTGATTGTCAGATCACATGTCATTTTGTTCTATCATCAGAACGATGCGATGACGAATGCTCATTTCATTGGTTACGTCACGTTTGGAGCGGTTGTGTTTAAATGTTCTTTGTCGTTCTGATGATTTCACGTTGAATTTATTGTCGACATTCATTTATCATTATAGTTGCACTCAATTGCGCTTACTCACTGCACAATTCACATGCAGACCCTCTCACTGTCCGATCACGTCGGCATTGTTTCTATCAAATAAATTCACGTTGAATTTTATGTTCGAAAGTTTCGTTGAATTCACAATCGCATATGCATTTCTTTCAGTTATTTTGTTGTATGAGCAAAGAGTCAAACAAGGGATGTTTAAATCCTGCCAAATTAATCAAAGCGATGAGGAACAGAACGGCGATTTAGAGATTCAAGACTCTGAATTGGACAATGGAAGCGGTAATTTACCATCTTATTGTAATATACTATAAGAATATTGATTTGCCATAAAACTCGCATAGCATTTATTCACCATTATTTTATTGTGAATACTGTGCTTCATAAGAATGGAACGTTTCCATGTAAGCTCAGTAGGGAATAGGCATGTTTTCGGAAGGATTGTTAGTTTCAGCTATCGTTGTATGTAAGAAAGTGATGATAAAGGTAGTACTTAGGGATTATTGATCAGAGTATGTTAGTGGAAGATTGGTTGTGCTTTCAGATTCTCAAGAGGAAGCGATCATCTCGGAGAATGTGCAGATGCAAAGCCAAGAGAATGGGATAGGTGATGAGCAGGTGGAATCTTCGGACGCCGATGATGATGGCAAGTTTGTAATTGAGAAATTTAACGAGTGAAATATTTTGGCTTGTGGTATTTTTTCATAATGAACTTTTAAAAAATTTAATAAATGTGATAAAAATTAGCTAAATAATAGGATGGTCAGACCAATAAGGAGCACGAATAAATACTGGAATGTAAGTGACAAAAAAGGTGAAATTGTACTGATGATAATGTAGAAGGATGTAAATAAGATGTGTAACATCAATATATTATAGATTTGGCATACACGAAGGATAAGGTCAGCTACAATGACTATATAATGGGGCTCATCATATCATTTGTTCCTTCTGTCAAGGTATATTATTACAAGTTGTTATTGTGATTGCGATTATGTGCTCTCAATGGCATTTTTTCTTGTTTCGTTGAGACCAAGCAGTATCTTGTGTTTCATAAGTACCATTGGTTGTGCACTTCTCCTTTCCGTATGAAGCTGTTAAGTCGTAAGCAGATTTGTGGAACCGCTTAAACCGTTGTGATTTATTGGTTCATTAGATTGTAGCGAATAAAATTTAAATTTGTGATTGGGTAAGTTCCTCATAAATTTTATAATTACCTGTGATAAGTTATGATTCAAGGATCGTGTGAATATAGAGCTGTGTTCGAAACGCATGCAGCGTATCAGTATGCGAAGTCCATATAAAGGTCTTTGTTTGGACAACTCCGTTTTGGATTTCAACTATACGGTTTGTACATTGCCTGTTTCGTTATGAATATATTACGTAAGGCCAGTCCAAATTCAGCTTAATAATCCATTTCTTTCGACACGATAATTTCAGATTGATTTTTACTGCACACTCACCAATTCTAGTTGTTGATGTTTTGATATTGATACGGATATAGTTTTGTTGTGTGAGCACATTTAAAATTCGCTGATATTGTCGAATTTTAAACAGACCGACAATCAGCAAGGGCTGAAATTTTATTTGAAAAGCGAAAGAAAACGCAAAGATGTTGTTCAGATGGTGCAGCCAATACTCTCTCTGAACATCGCTGGCAATCGTATCAACGTTCCATCGCTTACATCTACCGAACGGGTCTCGTCGGCTAAATCCGATCTGAGCACTCAACCACCCACTTTCATCATAACTACGAATGCGTTAATCAAACGCTTCGCAAGACAGATTCAACAGATTCGTCTGGGTGGAATCACGGATTGTGAACGTCGACTTGGTTATATCCCGGATCATCAGGTTCTTTTTATTAATGAATCACCAGATTATGGTCAAGGCATTGTTTCTGAATTCGTTGTTCACTGTTTATCATAGCCATTTCATGTTTTTTCTTCATTTTTTGAAAGCACTTTACGTCACTTCATCAAAATTCCAGCATAAGTTCGTGAGTTTTTTTTTGAAAATTTTTTTGAACAAAAACGGTCAGTTGCAGTTGGTAGTGACTCGAGATATATGCGAGGTGATTGACACACTTCCACATGCCACTTCTCTGTCACTGCGAAATTGCTGCATTTCTGTAGATGCCGTGAAGTTTTGTTAGTTTATTGCATTCGGATTTTGTTGCATCTTTCTAATTTGGGATTGACTGATAAATTGCTGTGGGCGAAATTTCTCGTTGAAAATTTGTGGGTAGTTTTTGGAGTGATATATGGAATATTTGTGATGTTATAATATTGCAGGGTCAGGTGAGGAGACCTCTTTAATGCATCGGATATCATCTCTGTGCATTCACAGTATATGGTTCGATAGAATGGAGGACTGTGAGAATTTTGTGGTGAGATTTCATTGTCTGAGTTTTTTGAATTCATCGTTCATTTGAAGATGTTAGATGTTGTTTGTATTCGATAGTTGATTGTATTCTATAGTGCGATTTTAATAGAATGGAAATGGAATTTATAATATTGACAACAATTTAGAATATTCTGTCGCCATCAATACGTCGCATTCATCTGTCAGATTGTGGTGCGATGACGATAACAAATATAATGAAAAAGGTTGATGAGATGAACGTGAAAATAGATTATTTTTATATAGCCATCGATTTGAGGACGTTTACGAATGTTCCTGAGGCGATCACAGTTCTACAGGTTCGTTATGTTCGTTTAGGGGATGTGTGAGGCCGAAGTAATTTATTAGGAGAGGTAACCAGTAATAATGATGAACACCAGTCTATGTGGATAAATTTTGTGACGATGAAATTTGTACTTAAGAGGAGGCTTGTACTCGATGGAAATAGATAGGAGAGAAATAAGAGCGATGACGAATCTTTCCTGTGCCATCAAAAATTTACTTTTGCGAAATTTAGAGCAGAGATTCATATCAAAAATTTACTTTTGCGAAATTTAGAGCAGAGATTCATATCTGTTTGAGCAGATTCATATCATATCTTTTTGAAATATTAAGGCACGTGAACATTTGCTGATAAAAGTGTTTGATTTATTTGATAATTGTAATGATTTAGAACGTGAACAAGAAGACGAAAGAGCTGCATTTGTGTATATGTATGACGAGTTATGCGAGTGAAGAGGGTTATCGTCTGATGTTGAGAGTGTTACCTCGTATCGTTGACTTGAACACGATCACCACACTGCAGTTGGATGTCGGCTCGTTCAGACCTCTTAATCATCGTTGCTTTAAACGTTTCTTCAACGGCAAGTTTTTTGATTCGTTGATCTGTTGCTTTTGTTGCCTTCTTAGCGAGGATTGTTAGACGTTTCAATAGATTCTGAAATCTTCAAATGACGTATTGCGTGGAAGTTATTGTTGAGGGCCGACCTGAATATTCTGAAAGAAGTGCTGAATTGATATTTCGTGCTAAAAATTGTGAGTAGAGTGTAATTGTTTTCAGCGGGTCTCGCTGAAATGAAGGGATTGAGTGCATTTAATTGAAAGTTCACGATATTTCAGTTGTTTGCCGTCATACAAATTCAGTCTTCAGGCTTGATATATATGCAGAATTTGCGCTCACTGTTTTTATCGGGTTGTGCGATCGCTTATCACAGCCGTTCAATGTGGTCTGACATGATTAAGGGTGTGTCACAGCTATCAAACTTGGAATTTCTTAGTATTCACGAACTGTGCAAGAATACACTCCCGGCTGATTTGGATGCTATGTGCGTTTCACTGCCACAAAGCCTTCTCTCGTTCGCCATTGGAAATTCATTGCGTTTCACTGATGACAATTTACAGCATCTTGTTGAGGTCGGTGTTTTCTTGGCTGCTGCAATCATCGTTCTTCCAATAATTTTTCTCGTTTTGCTTTTTGGAAACGATTTCGGAGTACTCCATAAATGGTCAGGTCCCAATTGTCTAATGATAGTATCTTTTGAGTAGTGATTCCTTAATTTCATAATAGTCTGCCATCATAAAGCATTCGCCAACAACAGAGACATAATAAAAAATCTACCAGTAGCATTCACCTGTAATTTGGTGCGTACTGGCGCTGTGAATTCAAAATGATAACAATGTTAAATACTTTCAGCGGTGTCCTAAATTGGAATCGTTGTGTTTGCGAGGATTGCGCAAAGTTAGGATGCTCGCGGTTGAATCGGCGATTCGAGCACTTCCGCATCTGCGTCGTTTGGCCATCTGTCGAATGGGACCAATGAACGAGTCCATCTATAAGATGATCTCCGATAAAAATATCACACCCTCACTTGAGGCTGTTATACTTGGTGGCAATAAAGGACCACTTTCATCAGGTTCATCTGATCATTACATTCTTCATTTATTGAATCTTCCACTGATTGAAAGAGTGGCGTTGTAGGGTGAAAATTCTTTGGGATCATTCAGTTTTAGTGAATGAGGTGGTAACAAACATTGAAGATGTTCTTTAGTGGATGGTTTTTGGAATCGAAAGGGAATGCTTTCTGTTAATTGCATGATGGCGTATGTGCCGAGCGATTGGCATACTATTTTATTTGCAGAAGTTCTACCTCAACTGCACGCACGGTTTCAAACGGTGATGTTTATCTGCCATTCATCTCGCTGGAAAGAAAGCGAGTACTCGATGTGGCGTGTTCAAGATGCTTATATGAAATTGTTAGCATCATCTTGGTTCACCGAATGTCCTTGCTGTGAGAAGGACGTGAGCCTTATTGATTATGATGACTTTTACTAGTGACTGATTCCAAACAAATGTAGTTGTCTCCTTCCTCTAGGGCGTTCCCATTTCAATCTTCCTCTAGACCCTGAAAGCTGGCATTCCACTGGAGTGGAAAATTTCTTCATGGAATTACCACTTTTGCGATGAGGAAAAGGCGAGGTCGTCCAATGTCCACTGGAGGGCAATGGTATTGCGTTTTTGGCTGTTTGAGATGCCTATGAGAAGAGAGGAGCGATTTACTGAGTTGGACTGCTATTAGAACATTCTTTTGAGCGCTTTCGCTGAGGTGAATATAACGGGTGTGGGAGTAGAATTCTGTTCTCGTAACTTATTGTTCATTCAACAAATAATTTCTTGTACGACTTAACTGCGATCGTTTGTTTCATTGATTCGTTTTGACCTTCATCAGCCATTCAACAATAATTTACTCATCATCTTGTTTTATTTGCGCTCAAATTTTGTTCGTTTTCCTCTTTGAGCAATTCGGTTGATCTGGTAAAATTGTTTGAATGAACGGATTTGTGCAGCGTGTTGTGTTTTCATGCAGTATTGTATATATCAGAGCATTTTTGTGTTGTTTCTATTGAACTGCTGACGTTCTGAGTGAGTAGGCAATGATAATGATAGCCGAGATTATGGATGTTGTGCGTTTATTGACGATTGTATCTGTTTGATGCATTCTTTTGAATGGATCGCTTCGAAAGGATTACTCCTTCACAGTTTTATCATTGTTCGATTAATTCGTTCTGATTTGATTCGTCGTTCACTTCGCTGTGGACGATTGCAGTCATGTTTTGTTCGTTTGTTTTATTCACATTCACCGCTCAAAAACTCGCTTTAACTTCTTTTACATCTCTTCCTCATACCTTCTGCCACACCCGCTCAACCATCAGTCTAAGGTATGAATTTCTTATGATCGCGTCTGATTCGATGCTTTATTGTCCAAGTCTTTCCCGTAAGGAGATCAATCACCCGTTAATTCTTAATTCATTCATAATCGAATGCACATTTTTGTGTGAGTGCTGCTAGATGTAACAGTGCATATTGTTTAAATTCGTATGGGATGCGTGTTGAACATGATATGAAAGAGGGATTGTTAAAGGTTGATTGCACATCACTTTCAAGGACAAACACTTTCATCTAGTATGTGGATGCTTCCTGATGGAGTGAGTCTAGGAACTTGTGTACGATTCTTGGTGGTAACATGTAAATTTGTGGGAAGTTCAAATGATATTTGTGGCCGAATGTTGTGATATTTGGATAAACAGTCAGTGAGGCGATATATAAGGAAAGCAGTGATGTGAATTGTTAGGGGATGAAGACAAGTGCTACTTCATGTGTATAACATATTGAAGGGGATTTGTCGTTAGTTTTGATGATTAAATAGTTGTGACGATATTTTATTGGTTCTTTGATGTTATTACAGTAGTCAGTTTACTCAAGCGATCAGTGATCGAATTTACGTATCTGTATTTCACGTGTATCATCCATTTCTTGTGGCTTTATTCAGAGCGATTTCAATAACGTACCACATTTATGCTGTGTATAAATCAGTTAATGTTGAATTTGAACAAACTAACACTGAACGCTGAAAAGACAGCGATTGAACGTTCCTTAATGGACGAATTTCTTCAATGGAGAGTATTCCGTGTTAAGTGATGATGGTAATCTTCTTGTTAGCAAACAAATGCTCATCTTTTGAGCTTCCTCCCTGTTTTTTTTTGTTCTTCTGACCCTGTCTCTCATTCGAAAATCTTCCTTCGTCAATAGACTGAATAAAAATTATTGAATGCAAAGATAATTCATCTTGCAAAATAAGTTCCCTTTAGCATTTAAACTAAACCGTGACTTGACCAGAGTCAGAGTTACTGAATGATACAATGAATAACATCTTAAAGTATCAAAAATTTATCCACCATCAGCTAACATCTGTATCGACTGCATCAATAATGATCATTGCTTCCACACAGTGCAAAAGAAATAATAAATATCCACGAAATTTATTACAATTCATACAAATTAATAGAAACGATCTCGATAGAAAGCAATTCTCTAATCAAATGTTCTATTGCCTAATTAGATTAATATCGCCAAACGTCTTCACCCGCCGGGATTGCGGCAATTCGACTGGCATACATCTTGCTATGCCCCTTCATCATCTGCACTTTATGGTAGCCTGCTGCGTCCCAGCATTTACCTAAAACAACCCATGCTCAATGAAAACATCTGATCGTGAGCCAGCCACAAAATCCGTTGATAAGTAAATACCATTTTTTGACGAATCCATAATCATCTCAAGCAAATTTTAGATAAATTTTCTCTACCATTAGTACGAGGTCCTTAAAATCGCTGACTTCGGCTGCTTCCATAGCCAATACAATTTAAATTTATCTGATCATGACTTTGAAATTTGTCACCGCAACTTTAAGTGATGCTGCTGATCTAAAGCTTTGGTTTAAACTTTGTTTATTGACTAATTGAATGAACTAATCTGAAATAATAAGATACCAAAATAGTAGATGAACGGAACAGCAGCCCACATGTATTTGTGATCCCAAACAGCTTTGCGTAAGAAGTAAGTGATCGTAAAGGTGCCCATAGTTACGTGCTCACAAAATACAATGAGTGAATAATCTGAAATGAACATCAAATAATAAGCCACAAAGAGACACCTAATGCTGTTGATTCTGTTGTCGAATTGGACCATCTGAGGCGTCATCTTCATCGCGAAGAAATTTATCAAGAACTGATTTGCGACCGTTCTTTTTCCACTCTCTCGTGTGATTCCAGTCAATTAGTATAACTGTGGCAGCTATCAAAGGACCGATGTATAGGGTCATGCGATTCCGTACATGATACCAAAGGTTCTCCACCATTATGTCCAACAAATAAATATTTATTTACTCATTCGTACGATTAGCAAATAGAACGAATAAGGGAACAGAATTATTCGTAGTAACGAATGTGCTCCCCCAACGATAGTTGAAAGGAGAAGAAAGTTATCATGTCAAGCATGCAATAACACATAACGGCATCATCATCATATCATTAATTTAGTTGGCATCGAACAGAAAGAGAATAAATGATAATTCACGTGCATTTTTCAAACTGCTACTGCTAACTGTTCATCAGGATTTTATCACGGATATAAACCCGATCTTGTTGGATGGAACGGATCGGAGTCTGCATTTAAAGATTCCAAGTGATTTGGAGGGGACAGTATTTTCTGCAATGACGTAGACCAAAATCATGGGACAAAAATTTTGGGGGCACTAAAGCAACCTGAGTTCGAGGGAGGATTTAGAATTTCAACGAAATGAAACGTGATCATGCTAAAGGGCCGACAGAAAATTTGTTTACATTACACTGAAGGATTTTTGCTTTAAATCTTCAATTCTTCAGCACCTAACAACTACATCTGACAAACCATTAACTATTACTGATCCTCGCCCGCATCAGATGATTCGAGAACAAGCCAAAAACATTCGAAACTTGTCGACGGAACAAATCAATCCACAACTGCACGGATCGTGCATTTGACAAGAAGTGATACGGCATATGTCTGTTAACGGATTGCCACGATGCTCAAGTTGCCAAAGATGCTTCAATCTGGTCCAACAAAATAGTAAGAATACATTGGCCCTTGCGAGACTCAGTTCAAGTATCATTTCCTTGCCCGAACGTCTGGGAACTGTTCGATTAAGTACATTTCTTTCTTGTATCAGAGGGCAACATGTGGAAGTCTCCTGAGCCGTTTCCACAAACGGTTCAGCTGCCATGAAACACTACTAATCGTAAATGAGAGCGAGATTTTGAAATTTTTTGAGGAGTATTGTATAGCATACTTCGAATGGACGAAACAACCAACGAAGATTTTGTTATTACTTGTATTGTTACTTTGTCATCTTCTAATTGTAAGCATGTCGTTTTTATTACTGTAATTAGTATGCAACTGTTTTCTGTTATTGTTATTCTTACTGCTGATCGTTTGTCATTGTCATCATTAGCATTACTACTGTTAAGCAAATTATTATTTCTAGTTTAGTCAGTACTGATGTTACGATGAACATTATCGCACTCATTATTGATATCGTTTTGACGTGTGCTTAATCTGTGTGAAGTTAGGGCAGTTCAACAGATAGAAGGTGTGCAACAACAATTATGTGACATATAAACACATAACTTGTAAACTCGTCATAGTTTTTGCTGATTAATTCAGAAATTACGATTGAAATCAGAATGAACCATTGGCGAACGACATTTTGCATCGACACTGCCAGCAGTCGGTCGGTACAGCGACTTGCCGAATGGGAAGTCCGAAAAGGATGGGTTGAACAGATTATTTTCACGATATGGTCCCATAGCGGTTTTGCGCTCAAACTTGATCAGCACTGATTAATTTTGGATTCCAATCCCAGATCGGATTTCAGTTCCAGATTGTTGTAGTACACAGTGGTGTTAATACAATGTGCAGCATACATACATAGACGAAAATAACGTTCTGTTGCAAAGAAATATATTCAATAATAATTCGAAGAGACATGTCGCAAAGTAATTTGAGAGAAAATTTCAAAACAAATTTTGCGAAAAATAATTTACAAAAACTTTCGAAATATTTTCAAAAAATATTCCGAAATCGTGTAGCAACTCTGCAACAAACTTTTTTGAAAAATGCTCGAGGAGCCGATGATTCGCCAAAAACTACCGTAACCCAAAAAATAACTACTAATTTGATCAAAACGGCTATTTTGATCAAAATTGGGATAATTGATCAAAATGGTAATACTAAAAGATCGGTCGAATATCTACTACTAAGACACTGCTAACATAAGCATTTGTAAAGAGATCGGTTTAAACTGAAGAAATTAATCGTAAATAAGGTGTGAATGAGAGCCTTATGAAATTTTTACGTTTGATTGAGGATTGTTTCATTTTATTAGATTTCTTTACGCTCACTGGGATGTCGAGATGAAATAAATCATCAACGAACTGATTGCAGCAGTGGTGCTGATTAAACGAGTTTTGACTTCAAAATTTTTCGATGTTTCGGAACTTAAGCAAATTCCATAAGTTCTGTGGTATTTCATCCTCATTCAGTTTTGTTTGCATTCCTTTAATTCAGTATTCAATCGTTATCACAGAGATCAATTGACGCATAATACACGCATAATTGAATCGCCCCGCTATAAGTCTTCAAAAATGTAGTTAGATCTCTACAGACAAACATTTTTCAATCAGGAAATTTTATCTGTGTTTTTCTGCGCTTTCAAGGATTTCATAATTCCCTTTTTCTGTACAATTTATGTATTTTACTGATAGTTTATGATCTCTGTACCCGATGATAGCAACAATAGAAAGGTTATTAGATATAGCTGATTAGCAACTGGCCTGAAGAGAACCGTTTAGAGAGCCCAGGAAATTGTGCAGAGAGTACTTCCTAAAATGAAGCAATGAATTTCCTTTCTTGAACAAGTTTTAAAATCTCGAAATTTTCATTCGGCAAAGCGTATATTATAATCGTACTCAATTTAGTGTTAAACAATTATTGAGAATTTATTTGCACGTTAAATTCACGCTATTTTAAAAATTATCTCGTAAAATATCATCAATCTGGAATCTATCGTTTTTTGACTTATAAACTTCTGAAAAACTATAATTGTTGATGGAAAATATACTACGAAACTGGAATGCAAGAGCTCTATGAAGACGTCAGTGTGTTGCAGTTGACGTCAATCGCAAGGGATCATCTCTATCTTTCTACATAATTGAATCGCTCTATAATCAGCTGATCATATCTCAATTTAGATGATTGAATCAGTTCTAACGTCAAAAAAAAGGAAATAGTAAAAAGCATTTCCTGCGGATCAGCATCACCCAACCACTTAATTACACATTTATTTATGAGCATCCGGATTATCTTTAGCAAATTATCGTGATTAATACGAATCGATTGGTTGAAATGTTATCGGTTTGGGAGGTGTGGCGGAAAAGCAAAGGTGCGTCATTAATGATAACAAATAATTGATTGAATGAACAAAAGATTAATACCTCAGGTATTAACCAACTGAAATATGAAGGCATTTAATATGTTGCATTTGTTTACTACGAAGGGTCAATGATTGTCAATTTAAGTGACAGTTTTTCCAGTCTGGATGGTTGCTTAGGGTTGTGGTGCTATTTTATTGTGCACAAATAACACAACGAAACGAGCGGAATCAGTGCCGATGATATAATTTAACATGTGAAACCTGAAATTGAGTCTAGTTTCGGAACATAAATGTATACATCATTTCATTTTCATTCGATTCTTATTGCAAGATTTGAAATCTTGAAGCGTTCAATTAAAAAAGCTGATTAGATCATTATTCTGTTTTCTTGTGTGGACGCAACTCAATATCAACCTCCTGTTAATGATATGTTTATCGTTTGCTGCAAATTTATTCCAGTGCCGTCATAAACGTTACTAGTCAGGCAATAATCAGTGGTAGTCTTCACAATGTAGTTGCTCTATTACAGTGCTATTTTCGAGTGATGAATTAATTATGAGGAGACAGTTACTTTTGGTGTATGTCTATTTATGCCGCACATATTCCGAATCAGAAATCAAAGAATTAGTGATAAAAACCATTCTAAAATGTGATACACGGAGCCACTTCGTGACTGCATTCGAGATTTATGTATTCAGATACCTTTTGCCATTCATTACCTTAATGTTTCAATCAACGTTCACCATACTCAAGCAAGCATAGGCAGATTCAAGAGCATGAAGGCAGATTTGACGACTAAGAAAACGCTCTCCTCTAAGTACCACCCATCTTTTGCGGATATTATTAACAACAGCAAATCTATGCTAATCACGTATCACTCATGCATCTCTATTGTTCAGTGTTCCACTTTCACTCTAATGCATTTCATTCACTGTTCACCATTCACCATTATCGTGTCCTACTAATAAAGCATAAATGACATCTTCAACAATCAAATACCTGCCACGTTTCGTTCCATTCTCACTAGATTTATAGTGGCACGTCAATAGTTGCTGCCTTCCATTTTTTGTGCCAAAAACTACCTTCGCTCCTTAATGAGTTGATTTGTTGATGTGTTCGATGGTTGACTATTGTTCTTAGCATTTCATGGAATTTTTGAACTTACTTTAGCTTATAATTTAGCAATACGAATGTCGTTCATACGAACTGATTGCTGTCGATCGATGCGCTGCTCTTTATCACTGCCAAACTCATCAATTCCTTTGGAAATTTGTGAAAATTTCTGTCGTACATGCTTGAATTTGTACTCTGATAATTGTTTTTCGAATAGCTTTGACTAATTGAAATGCACACCGCAAGGTTTGTCAATTGACTCGTCAACGCATCTTATATCACGGAATTCTCTCTGCTGATACCATATACTCTTATCAGCAATTGACATTTTACTCATTCCACGAGTCTGCTTTTCCGGAAATGCTCACGTCTGCTTGATTGAATTTCATAGAAATGAGATAACTGAAAACAAAAGATATGAAGCAAAATATCATATTGCATTAAAGCATCATGTAGAGCACTTCCTTTATCCACCGGGCGTAATAAACGAGCTGTAATAACTACCACTGTCCGCTTATTCTATCAAATCAGAGCATCCTAACATCTACGACATCTTTCCTCATTTCATTCATGTTTTTAGCATAAAGCATAGAAAAACACACTGACGAAAGATCAATGTTGAATTATCTGCATTGAAGTCAATTTAGTCTAATCGAAGTCGATCTTTACGTCAGCTAATTGAATCTTCATCACTTCATCTAGATTTTAGTCGAAGCTTCGATTTGAACTTCGGCTTAGGCTCCGTTTTGGTTGCTGACTAATGCGAAATGATTGGTGCAGTTTACCCGGAAACGACACAGGTAATATTGCACGCAAAGGATCGAACATAGAATTTGGTTGAAGCTTTTATAGAGGATATTCTTTTATGTGTTCATGTTTTGCATGCGAGCACGGTTCCGAGGCAACGATTGGTTTGTGTAAAGCAACTCGATGATGATTCTTTGTTTGTTTAGCACTTTCAGACAGACGATAGCAACCTAAACAGAGTGGATATCTGAAACGATCACAATCAGGTGTTTCGAGTCAATCAAATGTACTTTCTGTTGCTGGTCAGCAACCATTACTGATCATCAACTTGACTTGGACAGAGATTGATGAACAAGTTGAATATAACAACGAAACTGTTGCACAGCAATTTTGGTTACGACTCAACGTCTACGATTACAACATCAAATAACGAAACCATAGCTATTACTGCAGACACTTCTACCATTGATTACATCAGCAACGACGCTAATATCAGTTCTGCGAGTGGTATGCCAAGAATTCTGTTTGCTGGAGGAGTTGGTCAAAGGGATTTGCTACGTGCCGACACCCTTCCGAATATTTCCAGAGCCGAGGTTTGCTGTCTTTTCAGTTCTTTGGTTGCATGCTTGCTGTTTCAAGTTCATATGCTCTCAGTATGATCAGCTCACTCATAAGAATGAATATGTTGTGAATTGTTGAACACTCGCGCAGTTTATCATCCATTTACTGAACATCGTCCACTAACACTATTTGCCGTGTCACATATTCTCATTGGCATGTATCGTTGAATATTCCCCGTTCTAAATTATCAAATAATATATCAATCGTTTTACAGTAATGTGTGTAATGAGCTGATTCAGGCACGAAACCCTACCATAGGCGTCATTGAAATTTTGTTGAATTAACGAAGCACTATCGAGTACTACTCTAAGGAGCACTGCGTTAATTGACATTGTTGCCATCGTGATAATATCTCCATCGCACGTAATTACATGCAGTTCTTTTGGTAACAAGCAATTATTTATAATCCAACAGGCAAAATCTCTTCACAGCGACTTCGTTTGCTATAAATTCTTGCGCTGCTTGCTGGTAGCATGCATCAGTTCGAGGGATTAATCAGTGAATGTGTTGAAGATGAGGTTTACACTTGCATAATACTCCGAGATTTATATCAAAAAAAAATTCAGATTCGTATGATGATAACAACTTCAGAACCAACGCGTTTGCCATAATGTTTACGATCCTAATAGCAGGTGATATATGTCTTAGAACGATGTTTTTCAAGCATAATAAAATATGTTTGAGAAATTGACATGAGAGATTTTGAAAAAGTACGAATTGTTCCTCATAAAACTGCAAATGAACGCAGAATAGTAGGGCTGAAATAAGTTGGCTGAGACCATTCCTAAAACCACTGAAATTGCTCTCGGAAAATTTTGTTGGCTTTTCTGTTGCACGTACATTCCTGCAATTTCTAAGGTTTCATTGATGAGATGCAGTTAGGACGGAAACCTTACAGCGAAGTGATGAAAATCAGAGAATTATTCACTTCTTGCGATCAAAATCCGGAATAGTTTACTGTAACGTTGATATGTATCAAATAAAAACTACCACAGAATTTGAGCACTTGAGTAGTGTTGCCTAATATATACAAATTTTCATGGGTCTTACCGATGAACTCATTTATCGGTAAGAACGGTACTGGAACGGTCTTCTGTCTTGTAATTTTGTGCTTGATGTAATCAAGGTGATAATCAAATTAAAGGGGATAATCAAATTTCTACGCATTCGTGAGCCATAATCACATATGGAAATACGATCAACATAGTGAAGTACAGCTGAGAGTTTATTCATGGTTGCCAGGCAACGCATTTTCAGGCGAACAGTAGGTGAATTGAGAATGTCGTTCGTGAGAAATAAACCTCGGAATGAAATGAACGATCACAAACAAGGAAAAATGCATCAGAAGTGACAGTTATAAAAATGATTTTGAAATGGAAAGTCTACGGTATGCAGGCGTTGAACAGTGGTTGAGTTTTTGTGAGTTGCGATCGCGGTTTTTAGAATTGAATGAAGTTTGAAAATTGTTCGAAGACTCGGTTCAGATTCAAGGCACGCATTGTAAGTCACTCGCCGTTCAGCCCTCTTTGCGCACGCAATTTCAGTGGAACATTTTGATCAGTGATCTTTGAAGACTGGAAATATACTGTCGAATCGAAGGCAAGTGACGCAAACAGCAAACATGACATTCATTGTTATCAAGTACGCTTAACAATAACTGACTGCAATCGATTTAAGGACACGCGCTTCAAATCGATTTTATTTTTGTCAGCAAAAGACACTTATTCAAGGTGCACCATCATGAATGTAGGGAATGTTTTCTTACAATTAGGAAAATGGTCATATCATCACAAAATATTCTATGGAAGTTGTTGCTGTTAATCAATAGCATCACATTAAATTATTTCTCGTGAACAATTGAGCAATATGGATTAGACTTGATTATCAATTGGTGTTTGTAAAACAACACGATGATCTGTATGATATTTTGATCCAAAGTCAAAACAAGCCTGTCACTCCTTTCTTGAAAAAATTTATACCTGCACCACTGAATTGGCAACATGCATTCAACGGATGGTAGATGTTTGACTGACTGAGGCGAACTGAGAGAAAGAAGAGAAAATGCAATTTTGGATGGAAATCGTGCGTAGTCGAATATTCAGTACTGCTACGAAGTAGTGAATTAACTTCTAGCAATCCAACTCATCAACTGTCATTCAGTACAATCTAATGATAATAGCCGTTTGGTTGGAATCGGTTGGTAATTTAGAATCTAGAACATATCTATTCGATCTGAATTTTCGGTATAATTGCGAAAATGGATCTCTTTAGATTCTGACCGGGAATTTTGGGGGTTCGTAATAAAGCCGCGATTCGGAACTCTGTCGCATTACACTCAAAGCGATTTTTCTTATGAAAACTCATTGTGGTCATCATTCTTTTGATTGATACTGCTACGATTTGCGCGATAATTTTGGTCGTACTTCAATGGACTGTTGATTAGAATGAGATGAACCAGTTGGTAATGATGGTAGGTATGATTGAGTTGCGTGATAAGTCATTGAAAATTGATTCAGCTAACTCAGAATTGGTGAATGTTGCTCGTGTGAAAGACAGACAATGACGAATCAATTGATGGTGTGATTAAGTTCGTTTCAGATCGGTTGTTTTGCACGGATTGGTATTCATAACGAGAGCGCTCGATTCATGCTACTCGCCTTCATCCTGATACTGTATTTGGGTTTTGGTGCGATTCTGTTCAATTATTTGGAGCGAGAAAATGAGATACAAGAAAAACGAGAAGTTGGTTATTGTTTGTTTATTGAAGCTAAATTAATCAGTTCAAATTTCTTGACTAAGAAAGTTCATATTCGATTTACACGGGTGAGTTCATTTTTTTGGAATTTCTGGCTGGGAAATGAGTAATTTATCATCGACGACCTGATGACCATGTGAAGTTTGGTCGTTTTGTTTGCTCCGTTCGAGATGGAGACCTATACCAAAAGTGATGCCACCATTAAGCTTACAGCTCATATTGGGCTCGACTCCATTCAGAATAATTATAAAGACCACTAAATGCGCAGCCAAAACACCAGCTACGATAGCACTCAAGCGAACAAACAGAATTTTGTCACTCAGTTTCATCAATATCGCATTATGGATTTGGCTTCAGCAGCTGATTCAACTAGCTACTGTTAGAGACTTACTTCATGCGGGAGAGGAGCTGCCCAGTTGAACAGATTGTTTATGTGTATATGAAAGCAATCATCTTTTATGCCATCAGCTTAGTATCGCCTCGAAACACAAATCATTTGATTAACAACAAGTGGTAATTGATTGCTCGCAAAATGATAAAATACATTAGCAAAGCCTTAAACTGACTCAATCCAGTTGTATCTGGTTACCGATGGAGCAGTTCGTGTCTTCATTCGTACCCATTTAGCCGGTGGCCTGAGATAAACAAGAGGTCGTTTAATTGGGAGTTGTGGATATCTTCAGTAGATGTATTTCGTCACATCCTTATAACTTAATATCTGGAGTACGAAGGTGAGCAGTCACAGGAGGAGATCTCGGGGCTAAGCGGTGCTTACATCTAAATGATACGGATAGGAAATCCTGCTGATGAACATTTAAACAGAGTACTCATGAAGAACTCTGATTGCAAAGTAGCCGTAATCAACAAATTAACTGAAAATTCGCAGCCAGTGAGGATCTAATAGAAAATTTTCGTGCTCAATATCGATTGGCAAAATAAGGAGTCAGCACAAAAACCATTGAACTTGGGAACTGTACTTGAATTTATTGTTCAGATAACTGTGGTCAACTGGAAGCCACAAACGAATAAATCACTCGATATGTTCCACACTGATAAGAGAGGGATATCTGTAAAATATGTGTGACTAGAACGAGGTGTCATCCTAAAAACTTATCTCGTTCAGTTTATGTTCTCAAAAAAGGGTTAAATCGCAGACACTGTTTCAGTTGATTTTGATTCATTTATCTTGTACGTTGACGTCCTGTTCTCTTCGAATTTAGTCATATGCTGATTTTTTGGATGAACAACACTGTTATCGCTTGAGTGCATCGAATTTTCACGGAAACAGCAACAGTGTTTCTTGGTTAGATTTAAAAACAACGAAGTGACAGTAAGTAGTTTCAGTATTCGATATTGCTAAAAAATGTGCGTGAATCGTTGTGCAATAATAGCACTGAACAGTGCAAACAACTGGAACTTCTCCTCGAGCTGAACTCAAATTTAACTTCTGCCGGATTGTTGTATCAAAGTGAACGCTTCGATATTTCTGGATCATTCTTTTTTGCTGGTACTGTCATTTCGACTATAGGTAAGAATGCATCATCCAATCCTTCTATCTTCGTATGGATCAGTCATCGACTGGGTGAGTGAAGATGCCCTTCCTCTCGTTCAGCCATTCTTTTAAAAGCGCGAGGGATTTGAGAGTGTCAGGATAGGTTAAAGATTGGCGAGTGCTTCGCAAGAAATCAATCAAGCTATCCTAAGTTATCCAGCTAGAGGTGTTTCGTGTCCACAAAAAAGGAAAAACCTTTGACGGCAAACTTCACTCATCCAAAGTCATGTCAAACTCAAAGTTGACACTCCAACATGAACGTTGAAAGACTCACATTCATAATCACTATTCCTGAATGCTCTACATTCTCAGCATCTAATTCATCAGCTAAGCATTAATTCAGGTTTTGGAATGTCCACCCCTCGCACGACCATCGGTCGACTCACCACAATTGTCTACGGTGTTTTAGGATGCGCCTGCTGTGTTCTATTTTTTAACTTATTTCTCGAGCGTTTCATCACAATTCTAACATATGTGTTGAGGTGAGAGCATGGCAACTCTAAATTTTTGCTGTTCATTATTCGAACAACTTTAATAATTGGTAATCTATGCGCTATTCAAACTCAGTTATTTTTGAACTATTTTAAAATCTTGTTGAAACGTCCAACTTACAAATCACCACTGTGTTGTGTTACCGAGCAGTATGCGCACTAAAGAGTCAAACTGTTGTTGTTTTTTTTTCGAAACCACAAACGCGATTCATTTCAGCAAGTGAACGATTGTTTTTTAGATATGTGCATGATCGGAAGGTGAAACGAAGACATGAATGCGATGAATCGTTACCAATCCCGTTGTGCGCTCACGAAGTGGGTAATTTGTCGACGTAAGTTAAATGCCCAAATTTAGAGTGTAAATTTGATTACAGTTAGGTTTGAACGCTTCGAATGATATTTCGGTGCACATAAAGAGTATCACACGTATCTTGTGCCAGATCAAACGTATGAGGCATTGCACTGAGTTTGTGCAAATGCTCAAGTGAAGAGCGTTGATTGTTCCTTTGAGTGTTTAGATGGAATTGCTTCTTTAGACGGAAGCTTCACTGCTTACGACTTTCTGAACCAATTCTTCACAAGCGAATGAATTGGCTGACGATGGTCAGTTCGACATTGATTTGTTGTAACTCAACATGATATTTGTAGTTGTTGAAAAGCTGACCACAATCGAGCACTGTAGAGTATGCATGTAGATCACAATCGAACCTTCTTCACACAAGAAATCATTCAGGATTCTATCATCAGTGATTCATTTTCAGCTTTAGCTCGCTGAATGGCGTTGAAGAAGGCTGGAAACCATCTGTATATAAAGTATTCGTGATATTATTTGTCATTTGCACAATATTAATGTTTTCGGCAGCGTATTTTTATTCATCAACTGAGCAATGGACCTACACTGATTCGCTATACTTTTGCTTCACAGGGTAAGTTAGCATTGCTCAAATTTTTCTGGGATGTTCACGATGAATATCAGTGAATGCCGAAAATCAATGAGATTCAGTCGCAGAATGTCATCTTTTCAAGGGGTATGTTTCGCTGTAGCACAACGTAGTCTGTGACTGACGTTAACTGGTACAATTTAAACTTTCACTGCAATCAGTCAATTGATGAACGTATTCTGACCTTTGAATCGACTGTCTTACGAAACATAATTGAGATGTGCTAAATCCCCGAGCCTTTCATTATCTCGTATGAAGTTCAGTATTTCTTTTAAACTTCGCTCGCCCACTGAATGATACAAACTTACACGTCTCTAACATAACACATCCATAACAGTCACCATTTGAAATGGAAGACAAAGCAAGCATTGATTTCGTTAAGAAATTGAATAATCGGTTCAGAGGATGGAAATGTCGTTGTTTACAGCTGAATAGGATACTTATTATGTTGAAATTAAAATTGTGAAATGAGGTTTACAGATTTGCAACGATCGGATTCGGTGATTTTGTACCATATCAAGGATCGGACTTTGATTGTTCGCATAATTTAGTGCAGATTGCAAATTTTTTGCTATTATCATTGGGCGCATGTTGTATGTATTGTTTGTTCAATGTTTCGAGTATCGTGATAAGGCAGTTGCTCAACTGGCTTATCAGACAAATTAATATCAAAACTGGCGACACAGTGTTTTGTTGCAAAACCAAACCGAAACGCTACATGGGACTTGGATTGCGTCCTCCTGCAGGTGAATAACCCTGTTCAGTTATTGTCCGTCGATAGTATTTTCACTTCACATTTGAAACATAGCGAATATTTAAATTGACTACAGTAAACTACACCTCGTAGTGATAATTTTCGGCTTTACTCTTACAGCAACGAGTATCTGTGCTGAAATTTTATGTTGCTCATCGATAACCTAATGCGATACTTTAGAGGCATTTAATAGTGAAAGGAGGATATGACATTATTAAGTAATGATAATCGTTCTGAGATCCTCTTAAAGAAACCTTAATAAACACACTGGTTGAGTCTTTATTGGAAAATTAATTAGCATTATGTGAAAATAGGATGCTTTCCGCAAGAGGGATTGATGTATTCTGCTAATAATATGCTGGCATCGAATATAAGCTTGTTTTTTTTTGATTTTTTTACGGGAGACAGATTCTCTTGTTAAGTGAATAATAATGCACTGATTGCCAAGGATATACACTCATTAAACCGACGAATAGAGCGTATTGAACACGATTTGTCATGTTTTTATTTTGAGGTTATGATGGACGGGAAAGAAATGCAATAAATGAGAACGGTGAAGGCCTTCAATCGTTGAAGGATTTCTTGATGAGTAACCGCAACAGTGTCGTTCTTCTGCAGACACAACTGATTAAAAGTGCAGCTAAGAATACCCCAAATGAAGAAAAGATCTCAGCAAATCGAGTTGGTCCGATGGGAATGCTGAATGAAACTTTTGGTGATGTTTGATCGAAACTCACAATTGTAACTCTCAGCTCATAACTTCATTCTAATTCCGATGCTGAATTGCCCGTTGGACTATGTGCTGTCTGTCAGCATAGAACTAATGATTACCAAGCGGGCATATATTGTCGCTGTCGTTATACTACTGTTGATGAGCACAAACCTAAATCCAGCTGGACTGGTTCATTCAGCTCAAAAAGACCTTCGTTCAACTCCCAACCACAAAACAAAAGTCCTTATCTGATGTTCATATAAGCACATGCACTTATATGTAAAAAGTGAATCGAAGGATGATGCTGAATCGTTTTTCATCACTCAAACGTTCTTCAGCGTCACTTCGACAAGCGCTCAACGAAATATGTTTAAGCGTAACGTTACCAACCATGCTCCCGCTTGAATGAAATTGGATAGTTTGAAAATGGAAAATGTTGCTGTAACGTTGAATCGTGATCTGCGACGTAAAATTTGGAGAATGGAGAATCGGATGAATTAATAGTTCGATGACATTTATGTGAAACGTAATCGTATTTTAGCGCAATACGGGATGAATATGGTAAACGTTGTATGTACGTATACTGTTCTTTTTTGTTTTGCTCAATAAATCATTCGTAATGAACATATCGAATTTGCAAAGCGAAGACCCATTCAATAAACTGTTTCATGATTGATTTTATCACAACAGTTGAACAATTCCACAAAATTTGAAATGAAATGTGAATGGTTACATTTACAACGTGAATTCTACATAACGCGTAACGAGACCACTCTTCACGTGACCGACAACACGCATTTGTAAATATATGACGCAATTATTATAAGATTCGAACGCGTTTATGAATGAAAGTGTATCACAATTAATGGATCGTATGTACATGAAATAATTAATGTACAACAACTGCAAATAACAACCTGAATTGTAACAACGACGGTAATTATGGCATAAATCTCAGAGTTTATAAGGCTAGCGCAGTCAACACTTTCAATTTCGCATAATCCAAGACGGAATGCAATTTCAAGATGGAAATGAGATTGTTACGATACACGCAATTGATTGCATACGAACTTTATGCTCATTACTGCAATCTCGTGAACGGCTAAACGGTTGTTGTCTCAGCATCATCGCTCTTTCTTTGTTACTGTATAATAGTCGAGTACCTTATGGCATACCTGAAACACTCAGCTCTTTGTAAGAACTTGCAATGGCCTCCTTTCTCAGGGAATGTAAACAATACAAGCTTTACATACGGACTGATTTTGATGTGTCTCAAAAATTTAAAAACCACTGAGAGCTGAAGAGAACACTTCAAAATTCCTTTACTCACAATTCAGCACTGCGAAAGAAATCGCAAATGCAAACTCAGAGAATGAATTCGAATCCATTTCGCTTGGATGCAATAAACTCAATGAAATGACTCAACACCAATAACCCACATCTTCCATCATATCCGACGTCAGATTGGCCACAAACTGATCCCACCACTGCTCACCAGGCTGCCTATCGATCCAGTCAACACCGTCCAATTTGGTCATTTTCAGTGCCATATATATCAACGATATTGCCACCACCTTAACAATCAAACGAAAACAGTTTGGTATATGCACACTTCAAACCTATCCTAAGATCAAAACCAATAAACTAGCAATAAGAATCATTTTCAATAGCACAACCAGATGAGTACAACCACATTCCATCTGAAATGAAACAATCCATTTGTCAACACAATTGGAGAGTTAACACTGAAAAGACCATTTCGGAATGAAAGGCTGTTCGCTGGCTTAAAGAAGCGAAAATTTGATGTAGAAAAAACTGAAATACCTCAGGTTCCCATATTAAACAGAGCGTAGTCGACATGGAATCATTCACAAATGTCCACGCATTTTGCAGTACGGTTTGTTTCTTTTCACGATCCAGTTTAAATACCTTAAAGTTGGATGGATCAAACTGCAGCTCATAGCCTCGCAAAAATGATAGAAACGTTCAAAATATCTCGACAGAGTTACACCGCTTTATTCAATGCACTTATCAAATGGAAGCAGTGAAGTAAGAAAGTATTAAGTACCTTCTGGTACTGCAAAAGATATGTATAGGGATGATCAACGTGCAAATCGAATTTAATGGTTTGCAAAAGAACACGTTCGATTCCCATCACTTCATCCTGAAAATGTCTAACGCTTTCATAAAACACTTACAAGAATCGTATAATCACGTCTAGAACTGATCACATTCCACACAACCAAACTGAAGAATCACTAGAAGATTGGAGCAGAAAACAAAATCAGAAAAGATCTTTTTGAAACACTTGTATAGATAAGAGGCCGAATGCGTAGACTTATAATTCTGGAGGGTTAGAGGTGCGATATGTTGAAAAGATAAATGATATAAAACAAATGAAAACTAACAATAGCATTTTTCAGTGAATATAATTCGGGATATTTTTCTTTTGCCGTCGTAACGATATCTTTGCATTTCTTCGGTGTTTCCTCCACTTTTCCGGCCAAAAATATACATCCCAAAGCAGTCAACTGCAAATTGGATGAAGTGACTTTTGAATTATAGTCAACTTACGGTTAACTATTAGATAAATATACGATAATTGGACGGAGTATAACACGCTTACATGTTTTGGAAATTCTCTGAATGAATGAAACATGTAGAATCGATGAAAATAGACAGCTCCTGTAGCTAATGTTGGGTTCGGTTGCCTGAAACGTGAAACGAGTTAGCTTATATTTGAATGCTCAAACAATCACCACATACATATTATGCCATCAGCTACATAAATTCCGATTACGAGCATAGAACTTGAAAAAAATTGAACTGCAACAAGCCCAATTTCTTCTCTTGTCAAAATAACCTTTTCCCAACGCTCAATAAAGATGTAGGATAAATGGATGTTCAAAACTACGTTTAAAACTTCTCATCTTCAAGGCACGAATGTCGTTTCTCAACACTAACTCTTACTTTCTTAGATGAAGATTTCCGCTGAAATAGTAATATGATAAGTCAACAGTGAAAAATGAAGGAAGAACTAACAATTTGAGGCACGTTCCAATTTCAACGATCAACTTAATACCCTCTCTGCGCATACGATCCTCATCCGCACGGTCGATACCATCTCGTCTTGATGGACTATTCGCCAGCTGATCCTCACTGAATAACCAATCGCGTCCCATTCAGCTTATATTCAGCCTAGATGCGTTGATCTTGAGCAAAACTAATCCACCGACACAATGCACCAAATAAATCGACCACCAATTCTATACCGACAACATTCAACCAAACGACAAAAGCAATTCACATGGCTCGTCGCACTTCGCCACAAAAACGCGTCTGAGCACGGGGGCGAAGTCAGCGAGGAGCATAGGTGAATGTGGTGTGATTGAGCGCTTGAATGAGTAATATATACAATGGCATATCGGAAAAGGACCGTTTTGGAGGGTAATTCATCGCAGAACGATTGGAGCAATTGTGATCATTTTGTGGGTGATGAAGTTTTCTATCATATGAACAATCCTGTTCTGAGAAATATCCATTATAAAAAAACTTGAGCGGTCTGAAAGTAGAAAATATTGGGCAAAAGTGAAAGTCACACTTATGTAGTACCCAATTTCAGGTTTGTGACCATTTTGTACTGGAGGAAAGAGATTCGACCGGAAAGATTATACACCTCTTGTGAGGTTTGAAAAGTTGTATCAGATGGGCTTTTTTATTTGGAAAAAACGAAGGCACTTTTTAGGGGTTTAGGAGGTCTGAAAGTGGAAAAGTTGTAGTTGAATGCAGAAAACACCCAATTGATCTTTATTATCCGTTATTTGTCAATCTTCGCATCATGTGATTGAGAAGTATTTAATGTAATAAATGTCGGATTAGTCCATGACGCTTCACCTCGATTGGCCCAACTAATGCAAGGGATTTCATCTTTCTTCTCCACCGTTAGCTCAACGTCCCCTGAGGCCATCCGTGACCCAGGTAATCCTCAACACTTTGCTCCTCCTTCAAGTTTTCCGTATTCGCAGCTTGATTCAAGTTCCGAATTCGTACCATTCATACTAGTATCGGATATCATACCACTTACAACTGCTGATCGAAGTACTGCTGTGCAACAAAACCAGGGAGATTGATTCATGAAGAACCGTGAAAATCTGCGTAAGGCTCGAGCAAAAATGAACGCCGGGAAGTCTATTACAACTTCTTCCTCTTGTTCTTCTGGTTCTTCTCCTTGGTGTTTTTGTTGTTCTTCTTCACTATTAACAAGACATCACGCGACCTAAAATAGTAATAACCGCGGGGCACATAACAAGTGACCGTGATCCAGAACACCATATGCAGTGCACTCCTCTCACACTGGAGGAGCTTCTTGCCAGGGAGATTGATCTAAAGTGTAGAGAAGAAGTTCGTGCGGGCAGCAGTGAACCACGGTTTGCTTGGTCAGGGGTAGATTTATATTACTGATCACCACTTTAAACTGTATTGTTTCGAATGTAAAGCAGTCGTATTGCTTCAGGGTCCTTCAATGGCACTGAGCAGTTCACCACACACAGCTGTAATGTTCCCTGCGTGGGAATCAGTCCGAAAAAGTTATTCGAGAAATCGACTTCGTTTTGAGACCGCGGTATCCGATCCATTCAATCTTCCACCGTGCTACAGAAGTTCAGGGAATGCAAGGTCTTCTTTGTTCACTGTAAATGAAGCAGTTGTCATAACCAGTGGAAAACAAGCAATGAATGCGATTTTCTTTTCGGGTGGCTTCTTGTAGCCGATTCCGAACACGGAATCCTTGCTTCTTTGTCCCACAAAGAACTTCGAACCGCCGCAGATTCCGATATAATGGTGGCCGATGCAACATTCAGCATTGCACCTCGCGAATTCTACCAAATTCTGACGGTTCACTGCAGGGTGCATTTCCTCTTTTTTGCATCTGAGTGAATCAAAACATGAAAGTTTTACTTATTTTTAGTTACGATTAAACAGCAGTAAGATTCATTCTGCAGGTTTGGAACGACACTGGATATGAATGGGTACCATTTCTGCATACTGCGATAAAAAATAAGGTGAAGGAGTCGTACTGCATCATTTTGCAGCGATAATTCGGCAGTGACGAGCAATGGGCTGCTCCCTTTCGTTTCGCCTAGTACAAACCGATTTTGAGGAAGTGATAATGAATGCGGTGAGCGATAATTTCGGTGCCGAAGCAGTCAAGGGATGTTTATTCCACTACAGTCAGGCCGATCTGCGAAACGTGCGGAATTTCGGTTTCACGTCGGTTTACAATGAACGAAAGGGAGCACCCATTGTCAATGAGTTCGACGCATCTTAGCCCTGCCACTGTTGCCCGAGAGTTAGTTCTTTTTTTCCAAAAGTGCATTAGTGGCGCCATTCAGATTTACTGCTTTTTAATCACTTCTCCGAATTCAGTTTTACTATCATTTCATCATCAACAGTCCTTTACACTCTCTACAATTACAGGTCATGTCCACTGCGCTTGGGAGATGGAGCTGAAAAATTCATCTCAGCCTCCATCCAACTGGGTTCCACCTCCCAGTTTGACATCTTGTCGGGGCTAGGTTGGGCCTTCACAGCAGAAAAGAAGCTCGGATCAGAACTAACGATCGAACGGCTTCATAATTGCGGAAATTTCGATGGGAAAAACGAAAGTATGCGTTTTGTAGAGACTGGCAACGACCCTTTTCAGTCGGAATAATTCATTTGGAAGTCATCTCTGCGATATGCCTGAGCCGATCAAAAACAGTGATGATGCTGACTATAATGTGAACATCAATGGGGAGAACGAAGATAAACGTTTCGTAGCTAATGAAAAGTCAGATGCGAATCCATCCTCAGTTTGAATTTTATGAAAAACTTTTCTCAAAACTCATCCCTCCAGTATCTAAGCTCATCAAAACTCGGAACAAAACTTTCATCTTCTGAAGATACAACGGGAAAGATAGAACAGAGAAGTAGTAAGTTAATTTGAAGGTCAAATATATGGCATCATCCGCTGCTCACTATTCGCATCTTTTTTTTAGAAAAAACTTCAACGATCTCTTCATCTTCATCCATTCTGAGGTCACATATGGATGCAATTGTCCAAAGGGGAATAAATATCATTAGAATTTACGCTGGAATCTGGAGCTTCCGAGGAACTGAGTGGTGTAGAGAAATTCATATGTTACCAAGCAAACCTGAAAGTACGGTAGGCTTAAAGATGGAACCCCTATAGCTTAGAGAAAGATTTAAGAAAATAGCTATATCTCCTCAAGTAAGCAAAATTCCTCAGTAAAGTGTATGATATTCTGAATCTAGAGGTTATGAGAAATGGGCAAAACTGAGAGCACCGGTAGCTTGAAAGTGGTAACCCCTATAGAGTTATAGTAATTTGTACATTGATCTATCGTGATACAATGTATGTGAATGAACGCAACTGCGATATTTGAGATACGTTTAAAAAAATAGCTATATCTCGTGAAGCAAGCGAAATTGCTCGGCAAAATTTATGATATTCTGAATTTAGGGGTTCTGAGGAATCGAACGGTGTAGAGAAATTTGCATGTTATTGGGCAAACCTGAGAGTACTGGTAGCTTGAAGAAGGTAACTCATATAGAGCTATAGTAATGTGTACATTGATCCATAGCAGTGGTTCTCACGCTCGGATGTTCCATTACCCATTTTGATGATCTGGCACGCCGCCGTCACCCCCCCTTCTCCCCTCTTGATTCAAAAACTTACAAATTTCTCAGCGGCGTGAAAAAAATTAATTTTCTGGAATGAAACAAGTATTTTTAGAACTTTATTTATCCATTGCAGAAACAATATGAACCTCGGCCATCAAAAACGAAAAACAATGAAAAAAATCATTGTTCAGCGATTCAAAAAAAAAGAAATTTGATAGCAAGTTCAATTACTCATGAAGAAGGAAGATGCAATAAACATTTGAGGAATTATCTTCGAGATGAACGGTAAAGCAATCATTTCATCAAAGTGGTGGTTAATGAATAAATAAAAATTCATCGGAGGGATGAAAATAAATTCGAACTATTGAGCGTTTTGAGGTGCGATAGGTGCATTAAGTCTGAAATTTTCATTCTACTTTTCAAGTATTTCAGTTATTAACATCATATGAAATGTTGTCGTTCATCATGGAAGAAGTATTATAACGGCTGAAAAAACATTCATAAGCATTACAAAAATTGAAAATTGTTAAAATTGGAAAAAGAAATCGATATTATCAAATTCAGAAATACTCAATCGCCCTACACCAAGCCAGTTATCTTTGCTGTCTTACCAAAAAGCTCAATCAATTCTTATTGCTCATGAGAGACGACGTCAGCCAATATATTGGAGAACTTACGAAACATTTTTGACTAAACAGACATTTGTGAGCTAATGATACTCAGAAAATAGGAGAAAGAAGAGTGCTGTCATGAACTAATCGCATTTACATACCCAAGTGAAAAAACACTATCACAATAGCGTTCTAACATGATGCCCGACCCCCTCTGGTACCCCCTCCGGCTGAAATTACCCAAAATGGGTAATTTAAGCCCCTATGACAACCACTGATCTATAGCGATACAACGTATATGAATGAGCGCAACTGCGCCATTTGAGATAGATTTAAGAAAATAGCTATATCTCCTCAAGTAAGCAAGATTGCTCAGCAAAATGTATAATATTCAGAATCTAGATGTTCTGAGGAATCAAACTGTCTAGAGAAATTCACATGTTATTGGGCAACGCTGAGAGTACCGGTAGCTTGAAGATGGTAACCCCTATAGAGCTATAGTAATGTATACATTGATCTATGGTGATACAATGTAGATGAATGAGCGCGACTTCGCTATTTGAGATAGATTCAAGAAAACAGCAGTATCTCTTCAAGTAAGCAGAATTGCCTAGCAAAATATAAGTTTACTTTCTTTTGAAGTTTCACTGATAGTTAATTGGGGTAGAAATTGTTGGTAATGATGCGATGCAGTTTGGTTGATTAGACGTTATCTGATTAGATGAGTTCACGTGTAGTTGTGCAATGCATTGTTTTGATAGAGCACATGCAATTACAGCACATGCAATTGTTTTTATACAGCACATGCAATCGTGCGAGACACTGAAAGCAAACGTTATGGTGTTCGTTTGAGTAAGATTTTCAAGATTCTTGATATAGGTCAGTGTTTTAATGACGATGACGTGATTGATGAACTATCACTGACGGACAACGAATCATAGCGATTGTAGTTAACATATGTTCCAAGATTTATCGAATGCTAAGAGCAGTTGCATTAAAGATCAGCTTTGAAACGGATTAAACATTCTTACTTGTCTTTCAACGATGCGACTGCAATCGTGTGATAAAGAACGGACGGACAGACGACAGGGAACTAAATCTAATACAAACCTATCTATAATCACATATTTGATATCAAATATTCTGTGTTTAATAATTCCGCGCAATATGATAGCCACTGATCTAGTTTCTGCCGAATTGCTAGACTTTCATACTCGATTAATCCTGATATCATCTTCTTGATATTTCATCTTGTAAATGAAATTTGTTCTGGTGAGACAAACAACAGCAATAAATTTGTTATTAGTGTTGTTATTGTTGACCTATGAGTATGGATAAGATATGCTGGAGAAAGAGGCACGAGATGTAGATAAGAAAAGGTGTATCTTCTTTTCACTGAGGCACTGCTGGCTGGCTATGTTCGCATTGCACTCAGTAGCACACATTCTTACAGTATCATTAGCTGTTAGTGCTCAATGATCGGTCTTGTGGCTATGTTTGACCAGTACATTGAGCACAGATCGGTCGGTCATCGTTTAGACTCGCATCCCATTTCATCTTCTTGACTAGCCTTCTCGTGCCTCCTCTGCCCCAACAGACCTCATTACACCTTCTTCCGAATTGTCTGATGTCATTCTTTCATCGCTTATTTATTGGTCTAATTTACCTATTCGATTCACTTATATTGTTTTGTTTGTTTTACTCATTTCGGTTATAGATTTGCCGATAATAATGCAACTGATCATATTCTAAATCCATTATATCTTCACATTGTTAGTAATTGCTATCACTGGGTCTTTACGTATTCGTTTCTGTCAAATTAGTAAATCTGTTACATTCTTAATTTTTGCTTTCGAACCTCTTCCCACAAATATGGACGCTTTCAATAGATAACGTATGAAACAAAGCAAAAAAATTCTGCCGAATGGATTTAATTGTGACGTTGGAAATTTTGAGTGTTCTTTTTAATTGATAAAATTCTTTATCATTATCAAATTTTGCTCGTTTGGTTTCCGATCGATTGTTTCGATAGCAATTGTATGAGCAATTTAACCATCACCACAGAACTGATTGCAGAATAAATTCAGTGCATTTCTAATCAAAGTCGTGCGAGGAAATGAACGTTGCATTTCGTTCATTACGGGTTGATCGACTTTTTTTGTTTCATCTTCACGCTTATCTTGAGAACTCAAACCATTCATGGCTGATTACCGCTCATTGTCTGAGGATGGAACCGCTGAGATTCAATGCTTTCTGGGAACTGTATTCATAAGATCAGCAATTGATACATACATTAAGTCGTGTAAATGAAATGTTTTCTACAGCTCAAGCGTTCGCATTCTCATACATTTAAATTCAATCGTTTCAATACTGCTCGCAGACAAAGCGTCAACTTTCTTCGCGTTTCAATAAATCATAAGTGACAATCGAATCGTGGGCAAGTTTATCCGTTGGTTTAGACGCCTCATTAAGATTCAGCAACTGTATGGCCACGGTTCACGTGAACTTATCTCCTCTAATACAGATTCTGCATATGCCCAACACATTGTTAATTGAACCAGATAATATTTCGTTGTAGGGTTCAATGCATTACATGTTCTGAACTGTTTTATGACTTAATGTTGCCGAGCGATTATCGAAATTCATTGAAACAGTCTAAATGTTTATGATGTATTCCCGAACAATTGCCGTGTAGAATATGGTGAAATAAATGTTTGTGAAGGGACGAGCAAACTGTAGCGCTTGTTTGATAGAGTGCTTGGAATGTTGATAAGTGAAATGCTAGCATATCTGTAACGAGTGACATTATTTGTTTGTTCACCAAACAAACAAAAAAAATGATAACACACTGGCGGCTATTAACGGATAACATTTTGTGCGTACATATGCATTTATATGCAAATACGCCTAAGTTGATTGTTTCAATTTGTCATCTTCTTAAGCGAATTATTACTTCGTGAAGTTTTACAAGGTGGAATGACGACGACGTTATCTTATTTGAAAGAGCCATCTGTATATCTCCATATTTAAATATTCATGAGCATAATATGAATATCAGTTATTGTACGTTTGTTCAATTCATTGCAGCCGAACATCACACCATTCATAGTAAATTGCTAACACTTTTGATCAGAGGATAATAAGAGCAATGATCAAAGTGCAGTGTTCACTGCTTATATTTGATAGAATTCTGTGCTCTATCAACCATTCTCAGTTATTATGCAATGTGAATTTCACCAAATCCCTCCAAGAAACGCATCAAAAAGAAGTGAAATGCGATCAAGCGTAATCCTGGATTTCATTCAGCAGAATCCGAATGACCAACTGGTGTCATTATTCCCAACATTTCTGTCACACGAATAACTAAACTTCACAAAAAATGTTTATCAGTTTGTCAGTCGACGATAACCAAATTTAATATTGACATTTGATTCACAAATAATGTTTGATCGCAATCATTGATAATGATATCACATTCATTTTTGTGTCATTTTAAACGATCGGTGAATCGCAACCAAAATTTTCGCAGTAAAATTTGAGTACGATTAGTCATCGACGAAACGGTGAGCAAATATGACAGATGTTATTGGCTTATTATCGCCATTATTTTGATTGATTACCATATTGATCACATAAGGACATTGTGAACCTTCTTTTCGTGTGCCGTTTCTTCATTGCTCATCGTTCATCGTTTCAAGCCATAATTTACATTCTTTTATAGAATGCTCAGTGGAAATCACTCAGAAAACCTGGCCTTTAAGTGCCTTCGAAAATTCGTTTTTGAAAAGTACAAAAAAACACGAACAACAAAGCAGTCTGCATGTTGAATGATGAATTTACCGGTCTTTTTGAAATTATTACCATAATTGTCGACAATTTTTCGATGATGATTTGAAATCGGAACTTTTTGTGAGCTCGCATGTAGGATATGATTATGATTAATTCTTCTTCCCTCTTTGGTTTGCTATCAGAGTTCCTTATTGTTGATTTCAGTCGTAAAATTTGTCGTGGATATCGGCCATAAATCTATTGAATTATTTAGCCATAACTCTAATAGTAACAACCTTGAGATGTTCACTTGTCAAGAAATTGCAAAAGTGGAACGATAAATCTGAAATGTGTACGAATAACAAAAGCGTTCGAATTGCCTAAACATCGATGTTATTGTTTGATGTATTCTTTTATTGTTATAATCGCATGCATAATTAATGGCGAATGACCCATTGAGGTCATTCAATCTGTTGCTGGAATATTCATGAGAAATCAGCTTAATGAATACAATAAATGCAACCTTTATTACACCACTCTCACTCGATGTTCTCATCGTGTCATGCTTCCAAAGTTTCATTTCCTCCCGTACTTTAGACGCGTGCAGTTTTGTTTTGGGATAATTTTGCGAGTAAAATGGTAACATTTTCAAAAGAAGTTACTATCTTGAAATGTGGATATGTCCGAATAAAATCCGGTTTTTAAAAGCTGTTCATCGTTGTAAGTGATTTTGTGGAACGCTTCATAACGACTCAAGTCAGTATTCAGTGCTATTATAATACGACTCATTAAAATGGATGAACGCTTAGTTCGATCGTATAGATTAAATTATAACATGCAGGTGTATCCATCCACAAAAGGATTATCATGATTTCGACAAGCTACTAATATGGAGAACAACTGTTCATTGAATATTACAGGTATGTTCAGGACCTAGCAGCAAACGACGAGGTACGGTTTGCGGCATATTTCCTCGTGTCATACATTCATGTGGATTTTGTATCCACGCAGTGAGTGAATCCAAAACACGGCTCGAATTTATCTATATTTGACCGCTTGTCGGATGATTGTTAGATATATATCCCATAATATATCTTCAAAACAAGCGCCGATCAATCAATCAACTCTAGAGTGTCCTGCTGCTGATGCATGCCTTTAAGGACAGCAGCAATACACTCTCAATACAAAAGACAGCACACGCTTATGCATATTTCTCCGTTTCTGTGCAAAAAATAAAAGAGTCGCTTTCAATGAACTGCACCAGACTAAGCGAATTTAAACGGTCTTCAGTCTCGGAACAATTTGAGCCTTTGTCGAAGAACAGATTAGAAAGAGTTGTATGTATGTGTTCTGCTTCAAAACGTCAATTACTTACTCGCATGGCGCCATTCGCAATAAACGATTATCACTACGTTAATACTACATTTTACAATCAGTTGGCGACGTTGATAATTTGTTTTATCAGTTCGCCTTTTTTGTAATCTTTAAGCAAATGTCTTCATTAATGTTGTGCTCTACAGATGCCCACTTACCACTTTAATCACATATTATCACTCGTCTCATCCTCACATTTCTTGCCATTGATCCTCAGAAATTTCACTTTTATTCCAAAATTTATTCTTGATCTTCTATCGATCATTTAACTCATCTGATTGAATTTTCTCGAATTCATAATCGAACCAAAATTAGTTTTTAGAGCAGACAAAAAATAATTCCTTTAGGGACGATGTATAATTGTTTCCAAATTGCGTGCTCACAAAACGAGTTCCATTCAGTGAATTTTCCAATTTTCATTTAACTGTTGATTTTTTCTGTCTTACCAATTGTACAGTCGGTATGAATTCAAGAATGGAATTGCTCAAGAACACCATCTGTACGAAAATAGTTGAAAAACTAAAATATCATTATGAAATACGAAAAAAGACTGAAAATTCATCAGGGAAATATCGTTGCATTACCGTCAGAATGCTGCAGGTCAACTGAATCATCGTATATTCCCTAAACTGGTCCAATAGCTTCTCTAGTAAGATGAGTCCAAATTTTCCGATCGATGATCAAAAATCTTACCTCCTATTCGTGTAATTGAAACGAGGCGTTTCTTCTTAAGTGCTCATTATCGTCACTTTGAACTGAAACAGTTGTTCGAAATATTATAACTGATATTGATCGCTTCTCGATGCTGTAAGATGATGTTCCCATTTTCGATCACTTTACTCGTTCGTCTCTCTGAATTACGGCCTTAATTTCAGACATTGAAGATGCGAAGTGATGTAATCATCTCCTTATGGCTAGCATATTAAAAGCATTCAGTAAATCTTACGTAAGCACATGCCAGTGATAAATCTGTAACTGTCAGATGTCATAAAATCACCAAATTTATGTGAAGTAAGCAATCGGAAAAGATTTCTGAACGATACATTAAACTGAAACTCTTTACAGCACCCACTGAACTTTATGAGCAATCCCAAATCATCGACTAATGCTGTTAGAAAGTTCACTCACTTGTTTTCCTGAACTGATGATCTACATTTCAACCACGAATGGGGCGTTAAAGCATTGTGGGAATTTTTACCGCATTTAAACTGCCTATAGAAGATAACTTACGTTAGTTTGTTGATCTTATGATCAAGCAGTTGAGGATAATGTTCGCTGAAATCATAGGAACAGCTAAGTTCTAAAGCCACCAAGGAACCTCAGTTATCATTCCCAGTTTTTTCACTGTTTCCAGGCGTTTTTTATCATTATCATCGAACTTGTTTTGTCAAAGAATACTACTGCATTCAGTTTTTAACTTTCTTTCCAGCGGGTGTTCCCGAATTCGACACTTCACATCATACTCTTCTCCTTTTGATATGTATTCACAAACTCACAATCTAATGAAACCTCATAAATTATTCAGTGTTGCTGTTTGGAATTGGATATTTATAAGACGATGCTAACGTTTTCACTAATCATCACAATTATTGTAGCACAGCTGTGTATAATGAATGCAAATAGTTGCTTTCTGTATTCTACAAATGAGAAGCATCGTGTTTTTTAAATACTCTTACCATGCTTTTAGTAGTCAAGTCCTTCTTCAGCTGCCTAAAACGTTTTATAATTAACTGTATTGAACAATCTGCAGACGCACATCTGAATCGCTGTGTAAAAAATGCTTTATCACTTGATTTTGTTCACATTCAGTGTGCGATTTGGTTACAGGTGTTCGTTTTTGTGTACAGCTAGGTCATGTTCATTTGATTTTTTTTGGATTATGCGCTATTTTGTTGCGTTCTACTGAAATTGATTGGGGCTGTTAATATAATATCAGGACAACTTCTTCTTCCTGCCTCAAGTTTAGAATATAACGTTTTAATTGAATCTTCATGAGAGAATTGAATCAAAATGATAGATTTCGAAATAATTCACAGAACAATAAATGTCACATTATTTTATTGCCGTGGTAATGAGTGTGGATATAATATTTGTCGAATGAAACCCACAAAAGTGTATTGTTGCTTTCGTCCGAAGTAGATATTATGCAGGGATAATCCAAAACGGATTGCTCATTCCAGCGCGACAGATGCCTTGGGATCACACGACGCTCTTTTCTCGCAAGCAGTTTGCTTGTATCTCATCAATCTGCATTAATTATTCTTCAATTTGGTCGATTTCTCATAGAATCTATCAACTTTTTATACGAAAAGTTTCTAGCCTCTTCAGTCATTTGATCGGCTACCATACAATTGTTTATCGAGAAGTGTACTGATTATTGTTGATAGAAATAAAAAACAACTATCAGTTTTCATGAACTCTGTTCCACTTTGACTCTTTCAATGATCTAACTAAAACAAGTCACCGCAGCTGAAACAGTCTATTCGTAATCGGTGCTTATCAAACACTCCAACTAATTCCATCGACGTTAACTTTCGATTATCGTTTCAAGAAGTGACAAATACAGCAAGATTGATTGACAAAAATATCGATGAACTGTAAATGAATCAAGCCGTGTTTCCGCATCGCAGCGGCGATTTTGTTTTGAGGGTACGGTGACTAGAGCTATCAACTTGTGACGTTGAACGGAGTCTTGAACGAGTTTTTGTGATCACAAAATTTCATTGCTTTCGCCTGTAGCATGTGAATCGTTGCAATTGTCCCGTTTGTTCAATACCTCTCCACGAATGTCACTAAAATGCAGGTTGCCCATACGAATTGGTCTCTTCAGCATTTTCCACCGACAGCTTAGGCTAAGGAGAGCATCAGCCGCGAGGAGTAACATCGTTATTCGCGGAATGCTGCCTTGTAAAGTGATATTCAGTCTATTTTTTCTACTACCCTTAGCCTATTCCACAAAATTATATCGATTCGGTCCAGATGAAGCAGATCAGGTTAGTGCTTTGAACATTTGTAACAATTAATCGATCAACGAATGCATTTACGAAGCAATAGTGACTCCGAGCTCTCTTTCTGGTGGAATATAAAGCCTTTCGGCAACCTCGATGTACGACCATCATTTCAATTCCAATTAGTGGCCAAACAGCTGAACTAAATAAATGTGGGTCGCCCATGAAATAAGCGTGAAAATAAGCCGTATGGGTAAAAATTGAACGCTCGAAGTCATTTTAGTAAGCATTTGAATGGGTTATGAACAAAATTCATTGCAAAATCAATCGCTTAAGTGATCATCAGAGTGAAGTTCCTCATAAACTGAATTCGGATTTGAAATTGATTAGACTGAAAGTGTTCTGATAAGGATAAGTGCCATTTTAAGGAGATTTCATATTCAAGTGAACCGTCAGCGGTAACGTTGGATGTGCCAATAGTGTATTTTGAAGAGACACAAAATGCAATATATATTTCATCGAATGGTATTGTTTCGTTTGGTAAACCGATCGAAGACGATGAGGAGAGCGTTAGAAATCTCGACGATGAAAGGATTAACGCCATTGCGGTCTTTTACGTACCCACTTCGGGTGGTACCATTTATTATAGGTCAATCTTCTTGAATGCCTACAAAAATCTGATGGAATTTTTTCTGCAGATTATTGCTATCGATGTACTTTGTCACATGAAGTTTTTTGCAAGTGTCAGCTTACATTGCGATCGCTAATATAAACACTCAAATCAGCAGTGTGGCAATCAATTTGTGATTTTTTTTGCAACGCACGTAAGAATTGCGTAGCGAGCAAAACCGCACTACATAACGAACGTCAGAAAATATCTAATGAAAATTGACCCAGCGAGGTCTCTAACTCCGAAGTTCTTAGTACCCCCTCCGACTCTTGAGCAAGCCGAATCCGGGCAAGACTAGTTACGGCCAGTGAATAGTGCTGTCTTCAAGTTAATTCATTTATAGCATCAATCACCTGTTTTTTGGCTCCCAAGATCGGGCATCGCTGGTCATTAGTATACAGAATTAAATTCGCTAAAACATTCAATGAATCACTTATAAGATGGCTGTCAGTAATACTTCTGTGAATGATCAGTATAAAGTCATTGAGACATAAGTTAAGGTAATCAGATCCACTCAGAAATGAATTTATGTGTAGGTTAAAGCCCAAGCCTATAACTGATTACAGCAATGACATTGCATGCTTAATCATTAGTACCACTGCCAAGTCTTCCAATTAATTCATTGATAGCATCAGTCACTGTTTTGAGCAGAATATACTTTACCGTTCCTATTCGAATGACAGAATATCGTTGTTTCAGAGCAACTTCTAGCGATAACGACCTGCTGAATGATCTGAGCGATCGAATCAACAGGAATTTCCCCACAGGGGATTCAGGTGAATTCAGAGCACTGCATGCGATCCTGATCACGTGGGATGATGTGTCTGCTTCAGATGCAGATGGTCTGAATCAATACCAGGTAATATCGTACGATTCTTATCTTGGAAATTATGCGTTATTGCAAAAGTTGGTGTGAATGATGTGCTACACGACTGTATTCAGCTAGCGATTGCAACTGATGGTCTGAACTCGTACGCAGTTTTCATTTATAACCGAATTGACTGGACAACATCTCATGATAAGATCGCACAAGCTGGACTCTATTTCTCGGATGGTCGACGGCAATCAATGGTCAACAGTGGAACACCGAATATTAGAGAACTGATCAAGTCTGTGAACTTTGTCCGTTAACAATCTCAATGTAAATCGACAATCGCCATCACTTCTACGTTCCCAATATTTGATCCATACTCACCACTAATCACTCTCTACATCAGGCATACTTCATAGCTTTCAGCTATTCCAACAACCAAAAAGAAGGTTCATATATATTTCGAATTTCTGGAGGATCGCCTGAAGATCCGCGTGTTTCTGACGTCGATGAAGATTATTCATATAATGACTATGAAGCGGAATACAATCCAGACGAGGAGTTCAGACGACCTCAGCGTGAGTTATTTGTCGAGAGGATCGTTCCCGCAATCTTGTGAACGTCTAGCAGTTTGAGATTGTGCCTCTCTCCTGTGTTATTTTATTATGCGATTTCAATTGTCGGTACTTTCTGTTTTTGGTGGACGGTACAAATCTTGAATGTGAAGTTGGTCATTTCATTGACGGTTCCACTGAATTTTATGGTATTGAGCAAGTGACATTTTCATGCTTTTGCTTGTTGTTTGTGTTGTTGGCTTTGTAAAGCATTCGCAATCACTTCAGAACCATCGGCAAATTGCCCTCCAGATCCATATCGATACTCGTGTCCAACTGAATGTGAAGTTCTCACGGATGATCGAGGGTGTTCGTTATGTATTTGTACACGTCAGTTTTTGAATTATTCTCAAGACGATGTTTTCGAGTGCATTCCCAGTCTCTTGCTACCATAAAACCTAGTTGAATTCCATACTCGGACACCTCTATCTTAATACGGAAAACTCTTCAAATCAGAGCACTTTTGTGGAATAGGAATCACCAATCTTTTATTCGTCTTAACTCGCAAGCTGTTATAAAGTATCGCTTCAAACCCCTTAATTGTTCGTGATTCGACCTATATTGCTTGCACTCCGTCGCTTCCAGTTTGTTCGTTTATTCTTTTCGCATTCCCGAATCCTTGCATCACTCAACAGTGTTTTATCTGGATCATGTTCATTTGTTCTGAATGGCTCATATGCATCTTCAACGATTCCTTAGCAAAGAATATCGCATTTCAAACTACAAGATGGTAAAGATCAAATTTTATGCGTGCGCATTTTGAGCAGATCGGATTTAATGAATAATCGCAAACACTTTATCGATTGGCAAAACTTCATTCTTCTATTTTTTCTGACTATCATTAGCTCATCTGATATATTTAAAGAGGAACTGATACATTTCAAATTTCGCTTACGTTAATATCATTTTTTCACATCCATATGGAAAAGCTCGATAGAATCAACATATATTGACTCATTTGGGTCATCGTACGACACCATCCAATAACCTCACTTCCGCGGTTTTACATAAAGATATGTAAAAAATGATGAACAATATGAGTTAATCCAGTGGTTCTCATAGGGTGTGAAATTACGCATCTTTGGTAATTTGAAGGTGTCAAGGGGTAATAGAAGAGATCGGGAAATTAGTATTTCGTGCCATTGTTATGTTATGATAGAAAGTCATTGTGATGGTGTTTTTTTACCTGGGACATGTAAATGCGGTTAGTTATGTAAATGGCAAAACTCTTCATTCTTCTATTTTCTGACTATCATTAGCTCTTCTGGGCCTAACAGGGTTCATTTTTTACTGTTTTAACAGGGTTTTCATTCTTTTCCTTGCTGTTACAATCACTCTCATAGCTGTTGTCCCCAAAGGTGTTCTCTTTTGTTTATTTCTCATTCATTTCATTCAGCAATTGAAGTCAAATTCTCATTCTATCAAATACACTCTATAATTGATCATTTGACTGTCGAACGTTGTTCAGTAATTCAATTTGATTGCTGTATTGCTGACTTCGGTTGTCAACACTCGTCAACGTATCCAGTGAATATTATATGCTACAGAATAAGAAATTGATTTGAACTGTGAAGTGAAATGAGACGAATTGAATGAGGAAAACTCATCAAGGGAACGATATTCGCGCGTATTAGCTATGAGAGTGAATACAACACGTCTGAAAAGAATGAGAATCCATTTAAATCAGTTTGATTTGAGCGTGTCATAGACAATAGCTTTTCATGCAATAACAATCGATTGCGGTAGTGAGGAACGCAACGGTCTAAGATAAGGCCTAGCGATGTCGATTACCATCATAGACATGCTAATAAGATTAAACGTAAAGGGTCATCTGAACATACCATATGCGATTTCGATACTTAAGGGAGGGGGTGGGGTGCGGGTAACGGTGGCCTGCCAGATCATCAAAAGGAGTAACAGAGCACCTGAACATGAGAACCACTGCGTTAATCAATCTAGCCCAACAATCGATCATTTTTTATTAGTAAATTAAACAATCTGTTCAGAGTCACCTGCATATCAGCCATCTACCGCACAACAGAGTCCGAACGACATCACTAATAGTATCGCTACGCCAGTCCAAAGTTACCAATACGTTCCTGTGGCCTATCCTGGGGGTAAGCCTTCCAATTTTCTACTGCAAGTCGCCTACTTATCATGCGAACTTGATATTTTCGTCAATACTCGAATAACATTATAGATCAACACCTAAAAAATCTTCTAGAGTCACCAACACAACCCGAAGATGCGATTAATAGAGTCGACGAAGCACCTAGAGTGTCTTATGGAGGGCAACAGGGCAGTGTGTCTGGATCAGATATTCACCAGTTTCAACCAAATAAACCAATCTATTCATCAGTCGACCACCCTATTCCACAGCCACGACAACCACCATCGGATATTGAGCAACACATCGAAATTGCTGGTATTGTTCGAAGCTTTTATCAGTCTTACGAATGAACTACGAGACAGCAGTCGTAATGATTGCTTTGAGATACGGTGAAAAGACAAACGAAATTTTGCAGACACACCTTCAAGGGTGGACTCTTTGTCGCATTCTACGAGCAATTTCGGACAAGACCGCGATATGGCATTAAGTTGTGCGCAAGCAAGTGAAACGGTTTGAATATCTAATTTGTTCTGTGCCATTTCCTCGATTTCTATTAAACTTATTTTTCTTGGTGAGGTTTTGTGTTGAATTGTAGTGTATGTAAACTAGCTATCACTTGCTAAAATTTTCACTTTTGTCGCAAAGATCTTGTGATTAGTAGGATAAATATCGTTGCAAATCAAACGTGGAACGAATAATTGCATCAACACACTTGTGGTGATTCATTGTTCTAAATTATTTTGCGACACTTTGAAGCGTATTTTCTTGAGCTGCTCGGTTCATTTGAGAATTTTGATCGAATGTGCTGATCTGAATTGAATTGCTCAATATGTCGATTCAAATCTCGTAGCGTTCGAGATGGTATTGCAGATACAGCCTTGTCACGATCACGCAAGATGCATCGACTATAATCCTGGTTATTGCTGCCAATGTTTGGATGGCTATTATGGAAATGGCAAAGAATGCCTTAGAAACGGTAATCCTTGTTACCTTCTGTTACCTTCGGCAGTGTTTCATTCAGAGTAGTTACACACGGCATTCAGAACAAAGTTATTGACTGAATGGTATCAGAAATCCCCTGCTGCAAAAGATTTTAAATCATAACAAAAGATTTAAATTATCGAAGTTCCTATTAATCGTGAGTGAGTGAAAATTTGGAGTTCATATTCAAATTTTCACAAACAGTTTTGGTATTGCAGGTGATCCACAACGTATCAACGGATACTTCGAAGGCGTGATAAATGGAGAGGAGATTGGTCGAACCGATTTGCACACGTATGTGATGACGGCCGAGGGACGAGCCTACATGGCATTGTCACAGATTCCAGCACATCTCGGACGCTCACTACTGCTGCTGAACCCAATTGGTAGTGCAATGGGTTGGCTGTTCGCGAAGGTTCTCGGTTATTAATCCAGATGATCACATCTTAGAAGCTTAAAACGAACATTCCATCAGATTGTTTGACATTTGTCTGTTTATTGCTACGACCGATGATGCACTCACTCATCTGACACTGAATACCGATTAGAGAATTTTGAAGCTTTTGAAACTTGAGAATTATTCTGTCAATTGCAATTTTTCATTTTTCAGGTTGAATCACCATCATCTTACAACGGCTTTCAGTTGACAGGTTTTGGCTTTCTTTTAATTTTCTTTACACAGCCGTTCGTCTCTTAAACAAACGCACCGTGAATGAACTTCTTGCATATCCGAAATTTTTGTCATTTTGATCGAGTAGTGACCTCCCGTTGAGTGTTTAGTAAGCAAATTGGATCACTGTTGCCGTTTGCTCGGATTTATTCACTGAAATTCCCGCTGAAATACTGAATGCACTCCTCAGGTGGATGAATAGTTTGTATGTTCAGGTGGCCTTTTCAATCGCACAATCAACGTTCACATTGGTGATCGGAGTGCGGTCACCATAAAGCAGCAATTCTCGGGTCGCGATATTCATCACTATTTTAAAGCCAATGTGAGAAAACTCCTAATTCATGAGATTTTTTCAGAAAATTTATTTAGATAATCAATTTCTTCACTCGCAAATCAATCTATATATAAATGTAATTTTAACCAGTGAATAATCACCTCATGTAGACAAATCGTATGAGACAATCCCAAGGAAGTGTGTTTGCAGATATTCGTGACTGGAACACTTCCACAACTTGCGGAGGGTGTTCAAGTGATCTATCCGGATCATGAGGAGGAGTATCGACGTGAGGGTCCTGGCTTTGTGCGTTCCTACTCGTCACTTGATGTGCTCGTCAACGAGCACGGCCAAGAACGCACTATACGTTTAACGATTGACCAGCAGATCCATTTCGCCGAATGTCCTTACAAGACGTTCTCAAAGGATTCGATTGTGGTGGTGAAGGTGACCCGACCGCATGTTGTCTACGATACTGAAGAACGAATTGTTCGCTATGCATCTGCAAATGCGGCCACGAGTGAACGCAGTCATATAGTTGTCGAAGAGGCCACAGATGAAGGTCAGGAACAACAGCAGCAAATATCAGCATCAGGGCGGCACTTGGCTCATGAAGCAAGGGATCCGTGCGCGGAGGGTCATCATCTCTGTACACTCCCCAACATGTTTTGTACTCGTGTTGATCCGTCATATCGTTGTGAATGCCAAAAAGGTTATCAAACAATGCCCGACGCCTCCACACATCTCGGATGGAAATGCATTGGTTTGTTCCATCAACGATTATCCGATTTCGTTTCTCTGTTTTTTTCGAGTAATTCTAGATTGAAGTGTGCTTTTTGGTAGACATAGTTGCGTTTTGATTTGGAGCAAAGGATGAGCAAACGTTTTAGATTATGATATTGACAGTCGCCAGATTGAGTCTGTATGCAACTTGAATTGTTGCTTTAAAGTATGAATGATATTTACTGGCCATGTTAAATGGGTTCGTGTGACAGTTGGCAATAGTAGTTGGTTGAATCTTCTTCATAGAGCATCATTGCTACAGATTTGAACGAATGCGATCGCGGTGATCATACATGCGATCGAAATGCCGTTTGCACTAATACTGACGGAAGCTTCAAGTGTGACTGTCGTCCAGGTTATGAAGGCGATGGATTTCAATGTTACAGTAAGTTTTTATTTTCGGTAATTTCTGTATCTGTTGTAAGCGATTGCTTTGTCCTAACAATCTCACCGTCAGTCTGTGAGTGCGTTTTAAACAAGACATACGATTTCATGCGTGAAAACCATGAACGAGTCATACGAAACTAATCGCTCGCTATTGAATTCGTAAATTTCGTCAGATAATAAGATGGTTTTCGGAATTTTGATTATCAATTCAGTGCTTAATGATATTTGCGGTTTTATGAACCGGTGATCCAGCAAGTGAATCGCAAGGTTCCGAACAACCATCAAAGGGCGGATGTCACAGTCATCAGGAATGCCATCAATGGGGTGAGTGTGTCTTCGGACACAATGGTCATCCAGGTCACTGCAAATGTCGAGGATGGTATGTGGGCGATGGCGTCAAGCACTGCGGTCCACCAGGTTCGTTTTGTTCTGAAGTGTACCTTGACTTGCATCCTTCCCTGACTAAATCGTAATATACCGTTTTCTCACATTTAATTTCATTTCACTTCCACTGAAAAACACTTCTTATGTTGTTGTAAATACTTCTATAGTCACATTATTCATTGATTTGATGTGATATTCCAGAAGAACAACCTCGAGTTCCAGAGCGTGAAGAAATCGATGAAAACTTGTGTGGCGGTTACACGTGTGATGCAAATGCTGATTGCATTACCGTACAAAGTGGAGGAGTGAGTTTTATAAATATTACTATTTTATAAGTTCTGCTCTATTTTCCTTGTGTTCAATTTTATTATTTAAAATGATCCTCGAGGTTACATTATTCCGGACATATCGAACAATAAAATCTGTTCTTTAGTAATGTAATGTTTGTGATCATACAGGAAAGTCTGCTTGAATTGAAGCATCATTTATTAGTGCAAATTTTGATATTCACCAGATCTTTCGAATGTAAATGGAAAATTTTTTTTGTTTTGAATCTTCAAAGGTCCTTATAGTCACATGATGAAACATCACCGAAACCTTCATCGGGCATGATTTGAAAAGTCCGATGGTTGTGACAAAATTTATTCAAAAGAGTGTTCGTTTTCAGGAGCAGTGCGTTTGTCGCCGTGGTTTCTATGGTAATGGCGTACAATGCGAGCAAGTTGCGGATACGATGCGACCTGCTGTGCATACAGTTAGTGTAGGTGAGGAAAGCATCATTTTATCAAATGGCAAATGAGAGTAACGCAATCCTGATGAGATGCTTGCTTCAGGAAGTGTGTGCCGTTCGCATGACGAATGCGGTGAACATGGAAATTGCGTTTACGGTAACGATGTGGGATTCTATCGTTGTGTTTGCGTACCACCGTATAAAAGTGACGGTACTCGGTGTGTTCAGGATGAAACTCAAGGTAGATCGAACATGCTCTGTTGTATTTGTTTACACGTCATCGCTGCTTGACCGCTTGTTCCTTCTTATATCCCCTAGAAATAACTTCGGTCAGGAGAGCTGCTTGTACAGCTCTCCTGACTGAAGTTATTTCTAGTCGCTTGTAGCTTCAAATGTTTGAACGTTCAAATTCTGTGGTACACTCAAATGCTTCCTTTCAAAGTAATTTTTATAAACTTTCTGTTCCTATTCCTTTCGCTAGTCGTCGATGATGTGGTTCAGTGATGTCATGATGAATTTCTTCGTAGCCATTTAGCCTTCTGGGTGATTTGAGCATTCGTGGTCGATTCGACGCTCAGAATTTGTTCGCGGTCGAAGCAGAACTCGAAGAACGGATCGTTTTGAGCATCATCATTCAGCCGATGCTTAATCGTCACTTCTACACTTAATACCACGGCTTTCAGATATTGAATCCGTGCAGATGTCATGTGATTTGGAGAATATTTGTGATTTGAATGCGGATTGTGTTTTCGAAAGAGGACCGGATGATGAGGGTTACTATCGTTGTATATGTAGGCCTGGCTTCACTGGAGACGGCATTCGTTGCATTCGAACCACAATCGATCATATTCCGTTCGATACATGTGCGCAAATTTGCTTTTTGGCATTGTTTAGTTTTTGACGTTGACTCTCATAGCATCCTATTGCTTGTTGTCTCCAACGCATCCATTCATTCCCTTTTGCCTTTGCTTGCGACATATAAAAATTGCTTCTGATTACCCTCCATATGATTATTTCATTACCTGAATAGAAAGCAACTTGACAAAAATTCTGAGCTCCTGCTTCGCATACACGTTCTTCTTGATCTATTGCTTGAAATCACTTGAAATCAGGCATTAATTTTTGAACGCGTCCTCCTCAAAATGCCCTCATTATTCACCATTATTTCTGTTCCATCACAACATTTTGCCGATACTCAATGTATCAGTTTATGGCACAGATTTAAAATTCACTGAATCGCATTACTGTCAGCGATTCAGCTAGATCTTTTCGAATCACGGTGGATAGCGCTATGGCGAGTACGTGCATTCAGTGCGTGAATTTGCTCCAGTTTTCATAATGCTACACTTCAAAACTGATAAATGTCAGTCATCTAAAGTCTTTTTGGTCTGAACTATCACCGTACTTGACCATAGCTAGTTATCGACCATTTGAGTATGTTCCTTTATTGTAAAAGAAATATGAATATGCAATTGAAACGCTGAAGCGGTTTCGTGTGGTTGTGCAGTTCGTTTCTGATAAATTCGAAAAGATTGAAAGCAGAACAAGAAGAAGTTTCAGTTGAGCAACAGTATTGCGATACGTTGCACAATTGTGATGTGAACGCTGAATGCATATTCGACCCTCAAATTGGTCATTACATATGCAGATGCATGCCCAACTTCGAAGGTGACGGCTATTCATGTCCACCAATTCATCCACATCTTGTCACTCAACCACCACAACCAACAGGTATCGACTTGATCGCATCGATTCATTGTTGCATGATCACTTATCCTTCTACTCATTTTCGGAATCGATACACTTCTTTCTGAAGTGATCTAATTTCATTTTGTTCGTTAGACTAGAATATTATATTCGATTGGTGTTTTATTTTGACCACTTGTAACATTTTTACCACAGTTGCTGTTGTTGTTTAAAAGTTTACCACTTCACATATTTTAGCAATTAATCTGATAATTTTCAACAAAATTCGTCGTGAATAGTCTAGTGTAAAATTCTCATTTGAAAGCATTTCGCTAGACGTTGAAAGCATAAAAATTGATTCAGACGTGCGGCGGTCGTGCCATGACGCGAGCGATTGTCATCGTAATGCGCATTGCGTGGTTCGTGAGAATTCATTCGAGTATTTCTGTGAATGCTTACCAGGCTTCAAAGGCGACGGTGTTAACGTGTGCAAAAGTGCTGGTCAGTTGACATTATGCCGTATTTGCAGTCATATCATTTGTCAAAATAGGTTATGAATTGAATTGAAGGATGCGCCATTAGAAAGTTTATTTTGAATTTATGAGAACTGCGATAGTCACCGATTACCGTTTGTTAATTGGCGATATTGAATGAAAGCTGATTCGGTCAGTATTATTGAGCTTCAACAAATCCAATTTTGTGTACATTTCAGATGAATGCAATCCCACCGATCCGCAAACTTGTCATGAACATGCCGAGTGTGTTTATGGCCAAGTTGAGAGTGCTTTCGTTTGCAAATGCATTCAAGGTATATTTATTTGAAATTTGATGAGTAATCCACATTCTGTTTGTATCCTACTTCTTCACTTGTATAACTACACCATATTTGAGAATTAAACTTGTAAAATCTTCCGAGTACAATATGCAAAATACATATATGTATGGCGTTATAGGTACCTTTTTTCATATAATGAAGCTTGCGATGAGCACTAATGAATTTCTTCACCCCATTCATTTCTTAATACTTGTGTGGAGCAACTGAACTGGTACCCTGACAACTTGCCTAAAGACGTTTTGCCTAAGGACAGTTTGCCTAACGGACTGTTTTTAATGGATATTTTGCCTAATAGGCAAACTGTCCATAGGCAAAGTGACTTGAGGCGAAACGTTTTCAAGGTAATTGTTCGGTCAGGAACTGAACTATCGATTTATCGCAGTTTGGAAAAAAATGGGCAAGAATGAGAGAAATTTTAATTTGATCGGGCATTTTTGTTGAATTTATTGACCATATTCAAAACAACGTTGCCGAATTTTGAGAATGATGAAAATGAATGGTTTCGATTGCAGGTTATGTTGGTGATGGTCTGACGTGCACTCCACAAGCAAGACCGCCGAGTTGTGATCAAGAACCGACAGTTTGTCATATGAATGCTCAGTGCATTTATAATACTGAGCAGGATAAACATATTTGCATATGCCAGCCGGGTTCAATTGGTGATGGATATAATAGTTGTGAAATACAGGGTTTGTTTCCTTCTCTTTCTACGAGTCTCTTCAATCAGTTTCCATTTTGCGTCTTCTAGTGCGATTCGAAATCATGCAGTGATCACGATGTCAAAGCACGATAAGCTCGAAATGATATCGGCCTTTATACGAGACTCTTGAATGCTGGGCACAACGTGTCGCCTTGCTTGCTTCTTTCTTGTCTTATCTCGTTAATGCTGTTTTGTTTGACTGCACTTCCACTGGAAAGACTCTACAATGGCCCATGGCAATATGGTATTTTCAAAATTTTGCAAGGGTATTCCTGCTTTTGTGAATATTACTCATCGGGGTCACTGCGGTGAAGAGATCCTCCTTCAAATAGATGCACTGAAAAGCACACGTTATCACTAAAGTGCCATACATCCGGAGCGGTTGTGCATGATCATCCATGTATTTGAAATAGAGTTGTGCTCATGGCTGTTCGTTCTGTTGCGCGTTATTGTAGCGTTATCGCAAAATCACAAAATGAGAGCACCATTCAGATGCACCTCGTTGTGGCCGTTGTTCCACGTTTGCACGTTGTGTGCAGCAAGAGAATGGTGCATGGTCTTGTGAATGTAATCCTGGTTATCAGGGCAACGGACACGTCTGTTCAGCACTTTGTAAGTAGGCTTCGTTTTGCTTGATGTCACGTCTTTATTACGTTGCTATGATGCAGTTGTCTGCTGCTTAAACGCATTATAATGCACTCCTTACAATGCGTTTAGGAGACGGACAACCAAAACCTTCATATTGTAGTGTGCCAATATATGCTATTTCAAACGGTCAAATCTCTCAAGCTCTTTCATTTACTGAGAAAATATAGAACGAACGATTCTCAAACGAAGTGTAGTGTGTTTAAACTGAACGACTCAATTTTGTATGTGAATGTTACGTGACTGCTGATTAGCATTTTGCTTAACCTATATGCTTTTTTAAGCGAGTTGTCTTGATGATCCGTCAATATGTGATCCGAATGCTGAATGTGTTCCTGGTGGGCATGGACAATACGTTTGCAATTGTCATTATGGCTATCACGGAAATGGTCGGACGTGCACACGTAATGATTTCTTTTCTTTAACCTTCATTCCGTCAGCTTGTTGCGCTTTCAGTTCGAAAATCTGTTAGAGCGATTCTCAATTTTGAATTCATTCGTTCAATAAAGATGCGTTCACAAAGTAAATAAGCAAGAATTTCATTTTTACATCTATATCTGTTGACTGATTACTTGGTAATGTCTGCGAAATGTTCAACATACACAATGTTCTGTATTTCATTTTCATTCGTTTGTTGATTCCTTCGGTAAATATTTCGACAATGACCGCTTAAATATTTAACCTCTGAGATTGATGGATCCTGTTTTGCTTGTTTCATCCCTTCCACGTTATCACTGCGATAAATTTTGCAATGCTTTACCCTCGTCAACTTTTTTGGACGCGATCTATGAAAAAGTGTTCTCATTGATGAGTTCACAATGATCCAATTATAACTTGTCGATGCAAACTTATAGTCGACTGTTTTTGCGCAAGCATATCGATCAAGCATCACTTCGAAACTAAACTATACTATAGTTTAACTAAAACAATTGTAATTGTACGGTACTTGCTTGAAATAATAAGAACTAAAATACTCAAACGTACATTTGTTGTTTCAAGCGATTTACTTGTATGTGCCCTCAGTGTTTACAAGAATTCCGTCATTGGCAAAGACTGAAACATAGTAACAAGGTGCAACATCATTAGCAAACTTTCAGCTGATACCGAAGGTCGTGAGCAAGGTTTGTTAATCGGGCGAGGAATGACCGTTATTCAACGCGGTACCAATCCGGATATTCATGGAAAGCAGGTTCTTCCAAATTTTTTGTTCATTCCAACACAAAGTTCTGCTTTCATTTCCTCTCATCTCATTCGGGCATTTATTTTCATGTAAAAGCCAATCGTTTCATTATGATCGAGAATTTGATCTTTCGATCTATTCGATCGATCTTTTTATATTCACTGAAGAATTAATTGCGCACGAAAATTAATTTTCACTTCACGTGAAACAAATATTCATTGTCAACTGATATTGCAGCTGGTCGTTATCCCGCATCAAATCGTCGTCGGTATCGATTTTGACTGTCAGGAAGAGCGCATTGTTTGGAGCGATATTTCGGGTTGAATTTCTTGTTCCATTCAATTTCTGAATTTCATTCGGCGTTATATGCGATCAACACTTAACATTAAATGCTCATCATCAGCAACACCTCGCTATAGGGCACGCTCTGCGATCGGCTTCGATCAACGGGACGGATGAGAGGAAATTCCTTCAGTCAGAGCTGCAGAGTCCGGAGGGTATCGTTGTTGACTGGTCGTCGAGGAACGTCTATTACGCCGATTCCGTGAAGGATGAAATTGGTGTGGCGACGCTCGATGGTAAATATCAGAAGGCGTTGATCACCGAAGGGTTGGTCAATCCGCGTGCCCTTGCCATCGACCTCAGAGACAGGTAGAGATTTTTAAAGTTGACCCTTTCAATCTAATGTTTCATCGTAATTGTCTATTAGTTTAAGTTTGCCATTTCCAGCTGATGCTCAGACAGTTTTGTGAATCGAATACTTGAATCACTTTAAATTGATTTGGTAAATTAACGAACCAATTCAATGTTGAGTAAATGCATGAGTCAAACATACAAGTTACTATTTTTTCAGGCATCTGTACTACTCGGATTGGCATCGTGAAAATCCTCTTATTGGTCGTGTTGATCTGGATGGTCGAAACAACAAAGTTTTCATCAATACTGACTTAAATCTACCAAATGGTGCAATTCCTATGATATTTTTTTAAAATTTTGTATTGAAATGTCTATGAGGAGTAGTCTATGTTACACCAAGAATTGATATAGCATAATTGAAATCAGTTGGTGGAAATGAATGAATTGAAGGGTTAACAATTCTGCAAGAGAGACGTGAGCTGTGTTGGGTTGATGCTGGTATGCAGCGTTTGTCGTGCATTGGATTGGATGGTCACAATCGTCGCGTTGTATTCGCACCTTTAGAATATCCATTCGGATTGACCAATCATAACGAACAACGCTTTTATTGGACCGATTGGAAGGAGTCAGTATTCGATTAGCAAATGAATATTACTTTTAATGAACAATTATTGTTCATGTGTAGTTTTCGCTGAATACGTGTTTATGGCTTTTCACTAACGATTCTCAGAGAAAGGACCACAATTAATGCATGCTTGAATGAGACGTCTTATTACTCAGCGTGGTAGAAATTTACATAAGTGTGTATTTCTGATACAATTCTCTTCGGATTTTGTTTGAATTATCGTATCCTTTCAGTAATCAGATTCATTCGGTTTCAATTTACGGTGATGGATATACGTCGTTTCCGCCAACGATGGGAGGTACGGGACGACTGTATGGAATAATGTCTGTGCCGTTGCAGTGCAAAGGAAGTGAGAACCTTTCAATTATGAACATCAAACTGAAATTGTCGTTAATTCTCACAGTAAACAGACACTAGCAACAAGTAAATGTGTTCCTTTATGTGATCGGTACTTCGATTCATCAAGTCTTTTCAGCAGCAAACGGTTGTGCGGTAAATAACGGCGGCTGTCAGTATATGTGTTTACCGGGAACCACGCAAGTGCGATGTGCATGTCCGGATAATGTTCAAGATCTTGAAGGATGCTCATAGATTTATTTCTCAACAATTTTTGTTTGCTTCTAATCTCGTTGAATCTTGCAAGTTCAATTGTTTTCACCACAGTTCATGCTACTCTTCGTGCTGTCACATTTCAAAGCCTCTTTTCGCGTTAGAGATTTCGGAATTCACTCTGAATAAGTCTAACTTTAAGTATTTCCTCGTTGAATTTATTTATCGATGTTAAAAACAATAAAAAATTAATTACATAGTCTTTAGTTTGTGTGTAATATTTCACTGTATTTTGGTTTCATATCGTCATTGAAACGATTTGATGAAGCCATTTGAGCGGTTGCCGAATTACCGTGCTTTCGGGACTGTCACTGATTTTGTGCAAAAGTTGATAGGCTTGCATCAACAATCACAAACATAGTGTTTGAATCGTTCAGATTCTGGAGGATTGATGTGGTGATTACGGTTTTGCTACATTAATTTTAAATTCGTCGTGAACTGTCAGATCGATTGATTAAACGATTCGAGATTTCCTTCAATAATTGCGAAGGTGCAATGGTACAACTGCCCACTGAAATGTTCACCATAACCAATTATTTCACACTATCAAGTGATACACATTATATGATGTTATTATAGGACTGATTCGAGCCTTCAATCAATCACTAGCAATGCGTATTGATTTGTTCCTTTTGTAATGTTTCGTAAATAATTTCCCATCGTTTTTACTCTTAATTGACAGGTGTCTTGCCATATATTGCTTTATATGTTTTATGTATACCTTCGTGTTCTCTGTACTGTTATATTCCACGAATAAATGCCCTTATCGTACTTTGTCGGTTGTGCTTATCAGCTTTCACTTGACCAGTTCAAACCCACTCTAATACCCACTCATTTGGTATGCGTTCACTGAAGTAAGGAAGAGTCACTCGAATAAGAAAGGGTCGCATGAAACCATAAAAATTATGCGATTTTCTTGCGAAAATAATTTCGTGATGTCACTTTGCTTTTACATGTGAACTTTCTTACGTTTCAGAATATAAATTTCGCTTTTCTACTATCTAATTGTAAGACAACTGAAAACATTCGAAGCAAATTGTGTTGAAAGCATTTTAAGCGCAGAAAATGACAAAAGTAATGACCCCGACGTGATTTGAACACGCAACCTTCTGATCTGGAGTCAGACGCGCTACCGTTGCGCCACGGAGTCGTGTATATAACTCCGTCAAACGTGTATAACAACAATAGTCGACAACAATTTAATCAACGATATAAACCATAAGTAGCAATAAACGCATATTACTCGCACAAGCGTTTTGTTTTTCTAGTGCTTAGCAAGTCAGTTTTAGCTTCGCTATGACTTTAGCGTGAGTTGCACCTTTTGAATTTTGTTCGATATTTTAGTGATTTCCTCCGTTCAGTTTCAGTGACAAATACTTACTCTGAGACATTCTTATTGATCCAAATTAGATATCCGAACTGATCATGAGCTCGTTGCGTCTCTGCAACTCAGTCATTATCCTATCTTATCGTAGTTTCGAAATCCGTAAGCAAGTACGTACAATCCAAAGAATTTCCCTTGTGTAATCGACGCTTCGAATTTTTGGAATTCGCATATTCCGATCGATATGATAATACCACATAATGCTAGAATATTGCATAGGTTAAAATGTTGACCGTAACGGTGGATTGTTAGGATGGCACGAACTCGGTCACAACATGAAATTTTATCACATTATATTTATATACAATTGCAGCGACAAAAACATGACCATATAGACCAAAACATCGAAAATATTAGTGAAGCCTTAAAATCACGCATGTCACCCCTAAAAACGTCACTCGGTTGAGCTTAATTACAACTTAATTACAACTGATGGATCAACGCAGCGAACAACTGATCCCACCAGCATCGACTGAACATAAATGGCTCATCACAGAATCATTAAAGACGATGAATCATCACATTTCATAACATACGAGAATTCGAGAGCTACGAAAGGAGACTGAACTGTGTGAGGATTTGGAATGAATGTTTCGAAATAAATTCAATCAAAACATCCGTTATTGTTCGTTGATCCAATTCTTCAGTTATAATTGGTTTCATGCGATTTGAGAGTTGTATTCTTGAGGTGAATTCCCTTTCGGTGTATCGTTGCAGCAGATCATGTGCAGCACCTAATGCCCACGACATCTCCATGCCTCGTAAACGCTTCACCAACTGCAACGACAAGTCATTAAAATTTTCAGTCATAATTCTAAAAGGCTACAAATGAATCGGTAAGAAAGACTACCACTCAAACACCGACTTCCTTGGTCAATTACTGAAAATATTTCGTTAAAGCTCAGAAGAATACCTAAGAAGTCTTTCATATCCTCCTTCATGCATGCGATTATAGAAGGGATATCTCAATGACGATTCAATTTTACACTTCCAGTCTTCTCAAGAATCAATGAAACCACTCACATGTAACTCTTTATGTTCGTTTATTCCGTAACCATGCCGGAGAAGCGCATAAATATATGATAAGTCAAGACACTGCCACGCTTGCCACTCTTCAAAACCAATCTCGGCTGGTGAACGGGAGCATGCTGCAAGAGCATTAGTTGCATTTGAATGCCTACAAGGCGCTGAATATATGCATACAGTTTTCAATGTGGCAATATTAATTGTAAGTAAGATCGAAGGCTTTGCAACCAATTTCGAAAACAGCTGCTTTCTGTTTAGATCAATTTGGATAAAGCTTGAAGAATCTCGAAACCTTTCATTGCAGCATGCTTGAAAACGTTCAGTGTTGTTTTATGACGTTTGCGGATATCATTTGGATACGAAATGATATTTGCTTCCAATGCACGGTCATAGAAGTAAGAGAACGCATAAATATCGCAGTCGTTTATCTCGTCCAGTCGCTGGATTTGGGATTGGTTGACGTACGCGATTGACGACTGCAGGCATTCATCAAAGGAGGATTCTGAGGAAGCACCACTGAAACCAGAGGTTATTTGACCTTGTTTCATTGGAATTAATGCTGATGTAGTTACTTAATCCTGTTTCATTAGAATTAATGGTGCACCTATCTGTATGAAGCAAAAATTGTCAACCGAAATAGAAGAAATGATTCAGCAATATGAAAGCTCACGTCACATTCCACGCTTCACCCGTATAGTCGTACATGCTCGCCGTGAAACCAGCTGGGAGACATTTGCTCTGAGGGGATTTCAGTTGGCCAGATTCGTTTGCATTTTTGACAATGCCAATGCGAGCAGCCACCAGACCATTACCCAAGTAGCTGTAAACGATCGATCTGTTATATTAGAAATGAATGACTATTTTGAACGTTCCAAAGCACTTTCATGATACCATCATATCTACGAAACAATCACCATACCTGCGTGTGTAGAGCTGGACGCGATTACCGAATACGTTGAGTTGTTGTGAGAAGTTGGACGTGTTGGTGTTGTCGAACACTCGATCTGCATCAGCTCTTTCAAAAGTAACTTGAGTTGATCCACCGCCTAAATCGAACGTTGCACTTGTTCGCTTATCATTTGACTGATTCACTCTGTATCGAGCTGAAAATGTTTCAGTGTGTTTCTTTACTTTCATTCAAGATGCAATTCCAGGAAAATGATTCGAAACGAAGAGCGTTGACACTCACTGGAAATTTTTTGTGGAACAGAATTTTGTGTTGAATTTTTTTGATTTTTGTGAAGCATTGAAAATTTTTTGTGCTTTGCTCATTTGTGGAACAGAATCCTGTAAAGGTTCTGTTGTTGAATGATGCATCGAGAAGCATTCATACTTTAATCAATCGATGCAACGTATCAACTCAGATATACGCGCATACTAAAAATCAACTTGTCGAATTGATTTTGGTGAGAATGATTACCGTTTTGATTTTGTGCGATGACATCTTGAATACGATCGGTGAGGAGATTGAGCGTGTACCAGGAGAAGACACCCTCGTCAGTGCCACTCATAATGCCGACGCCATTCTCATCCAATACAAAACCACTTTTCAGCACCTCATCTTCAACCTCAAAAGCAAACATTCACATGTTGTAGCATTACTGATAACCTATTTACATTGATAACATTATCACTGATCGATAACCTCTTTACATTGATAAGAGGATCACTATATCAGTAACCAATGACATCACAGATCAACAGACAATACACCCCCAACTAAGTGTCAACCGGAGTTTCGTTTTTCGATGACAAATCAGAGGACAGTTTTTGTTCAAGATCAAGTTACTGCAAGATGACCCTGTAGGGACATTTTGATTTCGACGTGAAACAAAATCATATTGGAAGTGGAGCGTAATATATGTATTGATACATTCACTCACATTTGAAATTTATATTTTGAAGGATATTTCTTATCTCATCGTGAGTGAATGCATGGAAACTTCAATTTGCAAGTTATTCTTGATGGATGAAACTAATTTCAGCAGAAACTGCTAACATGACTCAAAATTCGGTAGGCTTGATCATCTGGTAACAAACGAAGCCCGGCAGTTGCTCGCAAGGTGATCGGTGTTTGATGCCAATAGGCTTTTGGTACAGCTGACTGTGCTGCAGCCAGCAACTCGCTAACGCTATCGCCGGCTTTCCGTGGGTTCTGAGCGAATGATGAAAGACCTGGTTTCACCTGAAAGAATTCCATTTTCTAGGCTTGACTTTGAAGTAATGCATAGGTTAATCTAATTGAACAGGATGTTTAGAAAGTTCATTCGTAATTGCACATGAAAAGCGCAAAATTGACTGACGTAGAAAGAAGCGGTGCTTATTATGATGAGATAAATGAAGCAAGAGATGTTCAGGCAAAAACCTCTTTGAAGGTTTCCTTCTCGACGCGAAATGGCAATAGAGAATTGTTGAGATCGTAACTGAATTCAAACAGATGCATTCTTGTACCTGTGGAACCGGCATCTATTATAATGGTGTGCAGTTGACACGATGTTATCGCCTAAAGAAATGTTATGATTTAGAAGTAAAACATTTATATTTAACCTAGAGATTGCGATATGAATTCGCATTTTCTGATTGAAGAACAAATCTGTCGTCAGTCATCTTTTCAAACATTTTACATTAAGTCTTCGTGAGGTTTTTCAATAAGTCTCAAGTGATTTTTTTCTGGAGAATGCGAAATTCGTTGTGTTGAGCAGTGACGATTATACTACACCGAAGTGCGAGTTTAAGAGCGATTTCATCGCTATTCCAAATGTGCGTATTAATTGTGATTGACGAGAGTTAATGCCGAGTGAATTGACTTTAAGCACATTGACTGAGCAGTTGAGTGAATGTAAAATCAGTTTCGCTGACCAGATTCGCACAATGGACGGAGTGGAAACATTTCCTTCAGTTAATGACTTTCATATCGCTTTTTGTTTTTGCAATCTTCGCAACATAAAAATAATGTCATTGTTTAATCCATTTGATTTTTAATGGAATGTATCGAAATCCCGGGAATTCTAGTTTGTTCACAATAAAAAGAACGACTTTGAATGAAAGTAGTTGGGAAAGAAGCAATTTAAGAGAGTGAAGTAAACCTGATCAGTTGATTGTGCTGACAGGCAGTGCTTGATTTCATTGCTATCATTCGCCTTGAACCAGTACTCAGGAATTGATTGTTCAGATGAGAAGACCTCATTCACGATTGAGACTGTTGCGATTGCGAATAGCAGAATTAGGAGGCGATTCAAAAAGTTCATCGTTTAACCACAAAACTGAGAAATTCAATTCCACAGAAGATCGCTTTTCAATCGTTTCCACTGATTATTAAAAGCAGATGATAAATAGAACAATCAAACGATTCAATCATGCAGCTTCGGCGATATTCCACTATCACCTCGAGAATAGAAACTGTAGTGCCCGACCGATAGACACTGCTACTAATTAAATTTGGAGTAATTAAATATCATTACGCATCTCCTCGCTGCCGATGATGTGTACCCTTAAAAGCACTATTCTGTGAAGAAAGCAACTGGTTAGTAAAGAAAGCACGCACAAATGTCACTCGCTCAAACATCAGTGATAACGATGCAAATGTCGTTGACAGACCATCGACGACCATCAATCCTCATGATTAAGTAACTAAAAAAAACATGTCAACATCGCATGCCCTAAAAAAAACTACGTATGGAATGACGTTTTGAAAGACATACGGAAAAGAAATTAAATAATTGTCACTTCAATTGATTGATTTGATATCGTAACGAAGAGAGAAACGAATACGGAATTGTTGAATGAAGAAAGGGCACGAAAAGATTATTTTATTGTGATCAGTGGGCAAGTTTAAACGGAATTTTAGCTCAAAATTCTCACAAGAAGTTACAGTATCAAGCGTCGTTTTGAGAAAGAAAAAAAACGACAATTTTATAAGCAAACAATCGTTGAAGCGAGAATTTTTTCGATAGTGCTTCTTTCACATGTTCACCTATGGCAATATCAGGAAATCTTGCATCATTCGAAAGTAAATGATCGCTATCGTCTCTGACAAGCAAGTGGAAAAAGTTCTGCCGCTGACAAAAACTTAAAAACTGCTCAAGCAAAACGAACGCACACAAAAACGTTCAAATCAAACGAGTCGTCGACAAATCACCATCATTTACACGACATTGACCAGTGCATATTTCTATTATGATGACGTCTCAATCGTCACAAACTGATGATTTCTCAGTTGCCAGCCAATCGAATGCTAGACGTTTTGGCAATTCTATTGATTGCAATATTACGCGAAATACTGCTCTAAATTTCCAGCTCTGAACTGTAAAAGTTGCACTGCAAAATTGAATCAGTCCTCGAATATGTCCGTAAAGACAGCGATTTTCATAGTCACTCAAATAACGGAATGTCGAACACAACGGAACCTGATGATGGTGTTAAGAACTAACAAACGAATGAACGATTTATTGAAAGATGTCAAGAGGAGATTGGAATGAGACAAGGACGATGCAGAATCGATCCGATTTTATCACAGCATTTATCATTTTTCAGTGGACTGCGTATGCGAATGTAAACATCGATTTATTACGACGGCATATTCGATGACTCGTTGATACGATGATCATTCGTCTGCATACGTTTGCATACGAATTCACGATACACATCACCACCTAACATTCAACCTGACATGTCGTTAATTTATGTGTAAATTATGATGCAATACTTGATAGTATACCAGCAAGCTATCGAACAGTTATGAAAATTTGATATTTCAATGAAAGTTTCAGATAAATCAATTGAAGAAATACAGTGAATATACCGTTAATTGAACATTTCGTGATGTTGAAGATGCAAAGGTCAACCTTTGAAGTTTAATCAAATAACAAGTTATTTGCCTATGGAACATTTTTTTCATGATAATAAAATTCATCAGCTCTGTGGACAGCACACGTGTGGGTTTTTTTGGGTACACCAAATAAATGTAGGGAATCACTGAAGTGAAACAAAGGACGTTGTCATCTCAACACTCGATAAAAAATGATAAATTTCTTATCAGGTTGCCATGAATATGCATTGAATGTCCTCGAATGAATCACTTCACTTCTTTTCAGTTCCGTTTGCGATGATTTCTTCCAAACAGAAACATAAATTTAAACAGATTGAATCGAAAGCATAAAGTAACCAATCCAATGACGCTAATAATAGTGAAAATGATAAGAATAAGAATAACGGCGAAGCATTAACATTCATAAGAATAAATCTATTGCATAAGCAACGATATGAATTTTACGAAATGAATTAATTCTATTCTGTGGAATTGTATTCTGCTGGAAGATTGCACAGCAGTAGAACCAGTTTGTGTGTGTGTCATTAATTTGTCATTCAGCATCACCTCGCACCACTTGAAAATTTCTTTGGAACCAACATTCATACATATTTCCCAAATGGAAGGCACTCTCATGCACAAGCATCACTTATACATGTTATGAGGAAGTGGAATTGAAGTGAAAAATATTGATATTTTACAATGGGATGAATTCAATGATCATTCGATATCGTTGTTCGCTGATCCCGAACAGGACCAGTGTAATGAGCCATCTTGAACTTTTGAAATTGGAAATTCTATAAAGCAGTCAGATGTATACGAATACTTTGTAAGTGTAAACAATTTGAATGTTTATTAAAATTTTACAGTGTACATTTTTACTCAAATAACAATGAATATGATCAGTCTTCTTTTGATGCAGATGTAAATGTTTTATAAGTTCTTTTGATAGGTACAGCTTGATGAATTTCAGCACGTTTACTCGTCTCTCCAATCGCCTTCAGCAGGTTAGCGATATCGTCGAATCGATCACGATTCTTATAAGCAAACTCAACACAGTCCCACATCATCCTGTAACAACAAGCAATCAAGAAGCATTTTAAAAAATCTAATTTATTGAAGGTCACAAGATTTTTATGCAATGAGCAATATTATGAGACTCGCTCAGACACGCATGAGACTTCGGTTACGAGTTGAATTGTTGGCGATATGGTTATATTCTCATCGAAAACATGACTAATGGAATGGCAATAAAGTGACTTACCCACAAAGGCTGGAGTCATCGGTACAGTCCAAGGGAATATCACCTGACAATGGTGCATTCAAGCGAAAATACGGTACGTCAATTGAGTGACACCACGAGCGTGCTCGAACCACTGGCGCGCCTTCTGCTAATGTAGCCTGAATTTTGAGCACTTTTATTTTGCATAGTTCACGTGATATAAAGCAGTCAAGATCATAAATTTAGCTGGTTGATGCACTGAATACTCAAGAGTGAATAAATTCATTGCATCGTTTTTCAGCGACTGTGACAGATTGTGATTTGATCTGCAAAGATACTAACTTGATCAATGATAACAATGCCGAGACTTTTGATGGCCATCACAGAGCTGACCAAACTTCCGCCGAATTCAAGACTTTGTGCATCGAGCGCTTTCACTGGATTGACACCACTGCCCACACTCAACACACATCCCAATCGTAATTTCTTTTTGCCTTCTTTCTGAATACAACATATCAAAATTTTGTGACAGTTCCTGAAATTCCCTAACGTTTCCGAACAGCCGTCAGAAAATTTAACTTTTCGATCAAATTTCCCGATATGGGTGGAAAATTTACATAACATTCTCACGCGACTCTGCATGAAAGTTTAATGAGCGAAACTTACACGATGATGATATATATCAGCATACATTAATGAAACATCTCTAAACTATAGCAGAATATTCACCTTATACTGAAGAACACTGTTCCAAAAATGTACTTCGCTGAGCAGCTCAAGCGTTGGATTATTCGACGCAATACCACCGTCAACGTATTTGTTCTCGGACGATGGGAAATAGGTTGGCGCCGCGCTCGATCGACGCAAGGCACGCCAAATTTTCATATCTGCAGTCATCAGAATGTATCGTCGCAAAATCACCTTTCACTTTAGAATCAAACGAAAGAGCATTCGCATGATCAGCAAAGTCCATCGAACGCAATATGAACGAATCTCACAAAACAAGGCATCCGTTTAAGAAGCAGTTCATCAAAAATTCACCAGATGGGCACGCATATCCCAAATCATTGTTTTCCTCTTCTGAAAGCGGTAGTTCGTAGTTGCGCATCAACTCCAGTTGTACAGGGAATGTTTCCACACATACTGTTGGGATTATCAACCTAGAAATCATGATGCTTCCTTTCTGATTTTAGGTTAAAGAGCAACTTCGCTGCACTCAATGGGATAGTCATTTGTCAATTATCTTATTGCGATGTTGAACCACCCCATTCAGTTGATATTGCTTACGAAAAAAAATCATTTCTGACTTCAATATGAAAGTAGTGAATGATATTGATGAGTGACCAACTTTGGGTATTTGAGATCACCAAGTGTCTGATCATTACCAAAGGTTTTCTTCAGAATCATTTCAAACACACTCGCATCGTATGGTCTCGATCCACTGAAAACGCAGTCCTTAACTCGTAGATAGAGTTGAAGACATTGTCGCAAATCGTATCCTAAAACACTCGTAAAATCAGAAAGAAATTAACATTCCTCATGCATGTTCCTGACGGTAAGAGCATATGAAGAGTCGGAAAAAGGCACGAGCAATTGTTTCGATGGAACTTTTTGTAGCACTTATGAATGAACGAAGTCATTATGAGAGATAATCCTCTAAACTGCTCTCGCATATTATTGAGAAGAAACAACCTGAAGCGAGTGCAGCACTGATCAAACTTCCGGTACTTGTTCCGGCCACCCAATCGAAATAATTAAACAGTGGTGCCTCCAAACGTTTTTGTAATGCAAGTAACAGCTGAACATGGCAAATGAGCAATAAGTAACCACTCTTAGCAAATCACGTCTATCAGCTAGTAATCTAACTCGTAAATGAATGCGCACACGTCAAAACTTATGCAGATCAGGTTACCAAAACTTTGTTACTCACGATTAATATCTCACTGGCGCTTAACACCATATATTCAAGCTATCGAATATTCCAACCGGAATTTCTAAATGACCAATTCTTATGAATTCAATTGCGAACTTGAATGGTAGCTAATCCTCGAACGCCGCCTCCATCCAACGCCAGTGTACTGATCATGAATCTATTGATTTCTTTCTTCTTGTTCAAGTTATGCAAATATGAATAGACCCTTTGAAGTGATCTCTGAAATGAACATCTGATAAATGCATTGCATAGCAAGAATGAATTCAGCAAATTTTTTTAATGAATGTTTTCGGTGCACTGTGGCTGGTCACCTTATTTGGAACAGAATTATTCAGGGGAACATCTCTCGAATTAATCAGTGATGATTGTTCCAGATCCGCATTCAACACGTCATAACACTTCACCATTCCGTTGACAGTACTGCATAACTCCCTTAATACCTTTCTGTTGGAGACATGGCACTGCTCTTTTCAGTGTCAATTACCAGATGTCACCAGTAAGATTCAACCTATTAGTATGGCTTCGTATTGAAACTGATCACAAAACGATAATCTCAACGAAAATTTACGTTTTGTGAGTAAAGCAGCGGTAATCTTCGATAAACTTGTTTTCGGCGGTTTCTATTTATGTCCGGATCCAAATCGAAGCCATACGCATTCATTGACTGCTTGTCCTGACGTAGTTCGGATCACGAAGTGACTCAACAACCGAAACGAATCTTTCTCAGCTCTTTCGAGTAGTCTAATTGTAGTGACTTCGGATAGGATGAATTCATTAGCAGTACGTTCACTTGGACTCTGTGCATGTCAAATGTTGCCAGTAAAATGATCGAAGCTATCGAAACCATATTTGGATAATTCAACAAATGATTCATCATCTCCACGCATTTCCTTTTGAAACTTCAACTGCAATACGATCTTATGTCTGTACTTACCTTTAAATCAACTGAATCCTTTGTGCGTGATACAATTGGGCCTGAAATTATAAGAATTGTCAATTTATATTTTTGCGTGATTGCTATCACTCGATGAACGGTCGCACAGCAACTTGTCGCCTGAATCAGTCCGTATGGTGCCGCCTCTTGATGTATTTCCGCATTCATTTAATAATTTAATAATATTTCGGGAGAAAATTTGGAATAACGCATCAATTAAAGAGAATAATTCCGTTGAAAAATTCAGATGTGACTTATACGAGCTGTAGAAATTCGTTCATACCAGGTGACGCTTCTTGAGGTGAATCAAAACTACGAGCTCTTCTCATATCTGTCAGATGTGTGCGTTCAGCCCTGGAAAATTTATCATTTTCTCAACAAAAAACAGATATCTTCAATGCTCTATTCCATGTTCCCACCAAATTTTTCCCTTGCACCAGTTTTTTCTATAAATTGGCAAGAGCGATAAGTTCCACAGTCAATTAATAGATTCTGAGATCAAAAAATATAATTGAATAAAATTTCGCTTTCCTGTAGGGCAGTGGTTCTCGTAGGGGGTGAAATTACCCATTTTGAGTAATTTGGAGGTGTTGGGGGATATGGAGGAGGTTGGAAAATTGGATCTCGTGTCGGAAAATTGATATCTTTTCAGTGTTTCAATAGGGTTTTCATTCCTTTGCTTGCTGCTACAATCACTCTCATAGCTTTTATCACCGAAAGTGTTCTCTTCTGCCAATTTCTCATTCATCTCATTCAACTATTAAAGTCAAATCCTCATTATGTCGAATGCACTCTATAATTGATCATTTGATTGTCGAACGTTGCTGATCAATAATATTTGATTGATGTATTGTTGATTTCGGCTCTCAGCACTCGTCAACATATTCAGTAGACAGTATATGCTACAGAATTAGAAATTAATTCGAACTGTGAAGTGGAATGAGACGAACTGAATGAGAAAAACTTATCAGGAGAACGATATTCGCATGTATTAGCTATGAGAGTGAATACAACACGTCTGAAAAGAATGAGAATCCATCTAAATCAGTTTGAAGTGAGCGTGTTGTAGACAATAGCTTTTCACGCAGTCACAATCGATTGCAATAATGAGGAACACAACGGTCTAAGAAAAGGCCTAGCCATGTCAAATACCATCATGTTGTTCTTTTGATGATCTGGCAGGCCGCCCCTCCCACTGGGGGGGGCGGCCTGCCAGATCATCAAAAGGGGTAATGGAGCACCCGAACGTGAGAACCACTGTTGTAGGGGAATGAATGAAGGATCGAACGCGAAAAGATCGACTTTCAAACTGCTTACGAGTCAGCTTTTTCGCCATCAACTGCTAAAAGCGTACTGTAGTCAGCGCACGCCACTGTGCACCCACTCATCTCTAACGAACATCTCTTCGCGCCGCACATTATCAACGATCTCAAAATCTCACAAGCTTCTCGACTGAAATAAGACAAAAACATCGATTTCAGCTTCCTTCTGCAATGCTATTGTGCAGTGATTAACCTGGTTGGTAACATCCATTCCGTATTTAGTTTTCGCTTCTATTCAGCTAAAAATTGTTTCTTCAATGAACCCATTTACAAGTGTAACGTCTAATGTAGAAATATGCAAGCTGAGTAGTGGCCAACCGAGAGGAGTGCAGTTTTTGAAATATAATCACAGAAGCAATCGTAATCGGTTTTTGGGTCACCAAAGTGAGTATATGACTGAAGCAATAGACACTCGAAGCTCAGTATATTCAAACCAACTTTGATCGACTGAATCGAGCCGCAATATGTCTCGGCTTCTCACCGATGCCAGCGTTTGGATTCGCCCCCAAGACGAGTAGACCACGCACCATTTCAACATTCAGTCTCTGGATGAAAACCTACTGATTAGCGGTGGTTCCTAGCAACATCGGCCCTCCTCATTCTCCTCCACCCCGTCCACTCTCCCCCTCTCTCACCATGCGTTAGGGGAATTGGCGAAATTATATGATGAGACCGACCGCTTCTCTGTAATCGACCAATTTGCGCTGCTTACAGATACGAGTCGAGCATCTTCATTACCATTACACTGATCAATAATTACTCATAAAGGTCATTTGTTGAGGTGATGTGTTCGAATCCGGTCTTTGCCTGTTAACAGTATGTTACCCCTCATATGCACATGAACAGAAATAATATGGCGCTCATGAGTATCGCCTAAACGTTGAATCAAAATAACTTCATCGATGCACAAACCGAAACAGCGATTGCAAGTGCGCTGTGTCCCTCGTTATCCAGCAGATCCAAATCCACGTCGTATGCGGCAATGGCGAACACCAGTTGAATGTCATCCTTATGCACGTAAACATGCAACGGTGTTTGTCCGGCATTATTCCGCGCGTTCAGATCCAACTGTGCGCCTTTCAGTTCAAGCAGTGCTATTAACGGTGCTTTTTGCGTTGCCATATGCAAAACCGTATTATCGGTCATCGAGTCTCGTTCATACAACAGATCATCATCCGTTTTTGTGATTAGAGTTTGCATCAAACTGAAATCGCCAACTTCATCTGTATAGAAGTGCAAATGACCTAATTCAATTGCTGTATTGCTGATCTTGGCTGTCAACACTCGTCAACTTATCCAGTAAATTTACAGGATGAGAAATTAATTCGAACTGTGAAGTGGAATGAGACGAATTGAATGAGAAAAGCTCATCAGGAGAACGATATTCGCACGCATTAGCTATGAGAATGCTGCAATCAACTTCAATAGATTGATCAAAGAAGAAACAGTATAAGATGCTATCATTTTCCAAGAGTTGCAGGTGAATAAGTTCAAGCTGATAGAGTCTAATGGTTCATACAGTTGAGCTAGAGATCCACGAATGATACTGTATCATGACGTGAGTAACATGCCTAAAATCAGACAATCAACAATGCTCTGAAGTGGTGCTTCGTAAACAAATACAGATCACGAACGATGCATGGTTACTGTACGAGTTGAGAACCTCCAATAAAATCAGGAGTGCAATACGTACTCAAGTGTTTTAGTGCTGTCTTGCATCGCCTCGAAGAAGGGATTTATTCCGTTTGATCTGACGTTAACAGACGCACCGTAACCGAGCAAAGTGGACACGCATCTCGCATTCCCACTCTTTATTGCCAATAGTAACGGTGTGTAGCCATCGTTGTTGACCACATTCATTAACCTCTCAAAACTCGAATGAGCCTTCTCCCACAGTAACTTAAATGAAGATGCTCTAATTTCATGATGATAACTTCATGATAACACTTCATCCCGGCTTCACGAATCTTCTACCGTATCATAATGCACCAAAAGATGTTGCTAATTGCCTCGAAACTCTGTCGAAAATATTTGATCACAAAAATCGATCGTGCAGAAGCCAATTTTGGTCGTTTTAGATCTTTTTTTGCTAGTTGTTACTGAATATTCAAGTTCGCATTACGTGCTAACAACTCCCAGACTTTTTATAGCACAACGAAGAACTTCGTTGGATCATTTTATTTTTTCCCGCTTCTATGATTTCGTACATTGTAAAATTTTGATCTGTATATTAGTGCAGTAATCGTAGATGTCTCGAAGGGATCAAAATATGAGCTAAACGCTCACTGTCAAATAGAATATGATATTCAATTTTGTACAAACCTGTAATATAGCTTGTGAAGACTGTGCAGCGAAATGTACACAATTGTTTCCGTTTATATCACACAATGAAAGGCTCGCACCGTTTCTAGAAAGCAACTTTCAGATGGGTTCAGTTTGTTGAGAAACAAAATTTTGTGTGTGTTAAATTTCCGATTAATCATCAGTTGCTGCTTGTCGGACCAACATCTTCTATTGTTCAAAAATTGAAGTTAGAGAACCTAACTGATCCTTGTAACATCATACGAATGCCTTGCAGCATCATTCTGTTGAGATGGAATCATTCAACGGAAAATGACGAAGTTGAAATGAGCGAAAATGAACCCGATCAATGTGCTTATCAAATCAATTTGATTGTTTTGTATTGCAATCATCAATGGATACAATCCTTCTGGCTGACATTTCGTTGTGAGCATCCTGAATCAACACCCATACTCAAAAGTGTTTCTCTTTTCATCTTTCATTCGTTATCATCTATCGGTTGAGGTTCATATCCACCGGCACTATCCAAAGATTCAAGTCTAGCGTAAATTAGTTCAAAGCAATCTCTCAGGAAGAATCACTTTGAAAACACTGGCAATTCCGTGCGGTTCTGGATGTCATTCTTGAGAAACAAAAGCAATGTGGCTGATGTTAATTTATTTCGCCCATGACAACACTAACCTATTACGAGTCTTTTCATCAACATCACAAAAAATATTATTCAAACCAATTAAGGCGGCTATATGTTCTGATCGCCATAACATATGTTGACGAAAACTGTCCAAAAGTTTATGCACGAATTCGATTGCATCTTCTTTTTGTTCTCAAATAAATACTTCGTTATTGTTTTCACGCTTAGAAAAAAACGATGGGAATTTTCATTATTTTGCGACGTCACTTCTCAGTTTTCATTTATGGCGACATGAGTGCTAAATTCTTTAAATGATATGTTAGATACGTGAATTTCATTCGAGATCAGTTCACTTTTGTAGAAGATGAAGTTATATAACCAGTGTTCCTGGATTATATCTTCATTTGATTTTGATCTATGCGACAGAATTGTTCAAATGCACAATTATCACCACTATGAGTGGGATTGACTGTAATGTGCCTTTAGTATCAGTGATATGAATACAAAGAAAATGACAAGTGATAAGGATTACTATCAATATAACGGAAAAGAATGCAGCAGTCGCGGCATCGTTGACACAATTCAAGCACGTCGTCTGCGTTCTCGGATCTGTACATGGTCAAATAATTCTTGTGAGCAGTGCCGTCAATGAATACGAACAGCAAATGACATAATACATCATCCTGCGCACTCAACGTGTCTCGCGAACTGCCGTACCGTTCGCATTTCATTTGCTCGATTGCGTTCTGTCCATTGATGGGACCTCGCCGCACTTCGAATGCTGATTCTACGTCTGAAAGCAGTCATGGTCATCGAACACTATCGACAGATCCTCGGAGTATTATATCACTCATTCAGATATACCTTTACCGGTGCATCTAGACAAGAATCAAAATCACCAACAACTTACTATCGGTTGGAAATATCCGATCATAATTGGGAAGTTTTCTTTCCGGGAATTTCACGATCTCGTTTGGATCGGCCGGTACCCATGACTCTTCGGCGTTATCTTTTTTACCGGAATTTGACCATAAGTCGAATAATGATTCAGGTATCAACGATGACAACACACTAAAAAATATTGAAACTTATATTTTTTACTACTCGGCAACTACCGAATGGAAAGACGCATCGTTTAAAAAATTGCTAAAGCAACTTTTCGTGTCATCCAAACGAAGTGCATAAATGCACTGATGAATATGACGGTACATTAAGTCATATGGATCTCAGAGGATATCTAATGAACGTCGCATATTTTGAGGAACTAACCTTCCAATGGAACTTTCACCTTCACGCTCTCTTGTCGATGCTGAAATCGCCGTTGAGGTTTTCGAAGAGGCAGCGTTAGATTCCACAATTGTGCTGCTTATTTGAATCGGACTCACGTAACTGCTTATGGTTGTGTAAGATTCAGTCGCGGTAGTGCTCGATGAGGTGGCGTTTGATTGCGAGTTCGTATTTATATTGGACATTTTATTCACGGCCACTTTGCGGTGATAGCGATTGCGCATATAATTTATTAATCGTTGAACTAATGCACGAGAATAATCCTTGTACGCGACCCAATACTAATTAATAAAGCAATCAACGTGGACAGAACCAAACAACCGACCACAATTACAATAATATAACAAATGAAGTCCAGTTCAAGGAATTGCCTAGTATTGACTTATGGACTGGGCTGAGTATTTATTTGCATGGATTATTTATTTACATATTTCAGTTGTTTGCATATCTCATTTACATTTACATATTTTATTTTATTATTTATTTACATATTTACATCTACATTATTGATTTACATGCGAAACACGAGCATTGTGGCCAGCAATGTTACAAACGTTTGATAGCCTGGCCAATGCAGGTAATCCAGGTGATTTATTTACATGATTATTTACATGTTTTTGCATATATGCTTAATTGTGAGGAGATTCATTGCTTGCAAAGAGTGTATTCCTCATTGTCAATAATGTCGCGAACTGCGTGAAAATGGCCGCAAAATTTTTCTGCTCGTTATCAGCTTGGACGAACTAGTTGTATAGTATTATTGCGCGAGTCGATGAATTATACAATGTGAAATTTATTGAAGTAATCAAAAAATGTCTTCATTTGCATTTCATTCCTATTTATGTCATGCTTAAATGCTACCTGATTTATCCAGATCGATTAAATTAATGCGAAAGTCTTCGATTCATTAACGCAAGTAGTGCAATAAATATGCAAATGACGACTTTGAATCAAGATCTCGCTTCACATAATTTTGAATATATTGCGCAAAACTGAGGTCATTTATCAGTTACTGTTATGGTTACATTGCTTTAGTTTGCGTTTTTGGTGTGTGGTTGGCGTCTTGAATTTGCCGACGATATGATTTCTTTTATGGATGTTTGGGCGTTGTTTGTCGCATTTAGCAGTATTTTATTCGCCGTAACAATGGTCATTGCTTGTTGCGAGGGGAACCGTCCTGAAATGCTTCCGAAGGTTCGATTGCTTATTATAGGACCTTTTGAGCTGTGCTTTCAAAATGATTCTATGAGGCGGTACACTATGAAAATTCGATAAACATTTTCCTCACAGCAAAGGAAGTAGCATTGATTACAAACAGCATTCATCGCTCAAAAGTAAGACAATTCACAATGCATTCAGATTAAATTCATTTCTGATCACAACATAAAATCCCATTCCTTCGATTTGAATTTGTTGCTTAGAAATAGTTTTGCAAAGGATCCAAAGAAAGGAATCAAGAAGCCGGATGAAGACACCACGAAATCAGGGACGATTACGGATCAGCCGACTTCGTTCAGATCATCAGTCATGGCCACAGATCAACTAACCACCTCTAGTCCGGTATCATGATTTATCTTCTTGTGGAAATTCAGTCATGCTAGATATCAAAGTTTTCATTCATTTTAACAGTGTTTTCATTCTTTTCCTTGCTGCTACAATCACTCTCATAGCTGTTATACCCAAAGGTGTTCTCTTTTGTTTATTTCTCATTCATTTCATTCAGCAATTAAAGTCAAATTCTCATTCTATCAAATACACTCTATAATTGATCATTTGATTGTCAAACGTTGTTGAGCAATTCAGTTCGGTTGCTGTATTGCTGATTTCGGCTGTCAACACTCGTCAATATGTCCAGGAAATAGTACATGCTACAGAATAAGAAACTGATTTGAACTGTGAAGCGAAATGATATGAAATGAATGAGAAAAACTCATCATGTGAACGATATTCGCATGCATTAGCTATGAGAGTGAATACAACACGTCTGAAAAGAATGAGAATCCACCTAAGTTAGTTTGAAGTGAGCGTGTCATAGACAATAGCTTTTCATGCGGTCAGAATCGATTGCAATAATGAGGAACACAACGGTCTAAGATAAGGCCTAGCCATGTCGATTACCATCATGGACGTGCTAATAAGATTGAACGTAAAGGTCATCTGAACATAACATGTACGATTTCCATACTCAATAGGAGAGGGGGCTAACGGCGGCCTGCCAGATCATCAAAAGGGGCAATGGAGCACCCGAACGTGAGAACCACTGGTCTAGACGGTGCCTGTTCATTTCGAGTGATCGTCATGGATCATTCATAAAAAATTCGCCATTTATCTAACTGATATCTTCCAAAAACAGTTCACCTGAGCAGTTGAATTACAGTTTCAGTCAGTGCACAGTCAATCGACATCCTCTACGGTTTCGACAAAATCGGAAAAGAAACCTCCGTTGGATACAAACGATCGCAAAGAAGACAGCGTCAGTTTTGTTTTCATCATATAATAGCATTTGAAGGGATTATTTTAACTTGCACATTTCACTGAGAATCAGTGAAATTGAACAATGAAGAAACGATTGTTCGAATGATCTGTAAAGGAACGATGATTTTAAAATTTGGAATGCGGAAGTTACTCTATGAAAAGGAAGTTTTTTTAACTAACAGAAATACTCATCAGGTGATAAACAAGGAGAAATCGTTGGCCTCTGTCACTGGATCAAGTGAATTTGTTGAAAAAGAGGTGAACATTGTAATTTGTTAAAAAATTCAAGAAATTATTCCATCTAAATATTTTCAAACAAAATTACGCTCCACTTCGAATTTTCAATTTCACAATAAAAGCTCCAATGGAAAAGTTATTGATTTTCAGCAAACAACGCAGCTGCAGTTGTCTTCTGCAGGTAGGTGACTCTATCCTTTGAATTACTGTCCATGTTCGGAAATGCTTAAGAATCAAATTCTCGAAATATTGTAAAGAAATGGTTTTTGAAATATTTTTGCTGTCAATGGTACCAATATCACTAGTGTAATGCGATCAATTGATTGATTTGTGATTTTTTCACTGATCTGTCGTCCGAAAATGCAGTAATATAATTGATTGAAGAGGATGCAAATGAGAAAGAAAAGGAAAGAAAAAGTTTGGTGCTTGAACCACAAAAGCTTTATTGGGACACGAATGGTGGACTCAGGAGGATAGCCCTAATGAATCCGACTAAAGAGCGTTGTGCCGTCAAGGTGAATCTTACCTCACGAGTATGAATTATTCATCTCGTGATGCTTGATTAAATGCAAATAGTTTCTTCTTTCTTTGCGACATTCTCATTTCAGGTTCGATGTTCAGACAATAGTTTGTATCGTGTCAATCCGGTGTATTCGTTTGTTGAACCTGGTGGAAGTGTTGGTATCGACATACTGCGTGATATGGGAAGACCGAAGCTGGATAAAATGGTTTTTGTAATGGCTAAGGTAACTTTTGGGTTACATTACTTTTTGCCTCAAAGGAATTGAGACACTACCGCAAACTTCCTTCCTCTGTTGACATTATTGCTAACAAAAAATTGTGCATTTGATTTGACGAAGCACCTTCGCACAATTTAAGCAAGTTCAACATGGATGTGGACTTTGAAGATGTTCAGTTAAAATATTTCATCTTACTATCTAGTTGTGGACATATCTTTTGTTGAAAAATTTTTCGTGTTTTCCTTGATCCACACATTCTACCTTCGAAATCATCGTACACGTTCACTATATATACTACTTTACTTAAAGAAAAAAATCCATTTACTACATGAATCTTAGTGTCCTCATTAGTTTACCTTGTATCGCCTTTTATTTCTTTCTTCTTGATCATAAATCTTGCAGACTTTTGATGAAAAGAAAGCATTTGTGATTTTAGGTGAATGCCGAAGAAGAGCATGCAAAATCAGTGTTCAGGTCGACTGGAGATGAGTCAGCTCTGGTACTGCCTTTGATAGTGACAGCCGTTTAGCAGTGACAATTAAAATTAGGATTATTTGTTATTGAGTGCTTTGATTTGATTTGTTCATCTATTGCATTGCATTGTTCTTTGCTGTACATACATAATAAATGTTGATGCGTTAACATTTCTTTACATAAAATAGTGAAAAGTATTTGATAATTAGCAGAAGGCTTGAACAATTGATCGAATGACATAGTCGTTATAAGGACAGTCACATCGAGGAAAGTGCAAACTGTAAATGGCTCACTCTTTAAGATGTTAATCCAAAAAATTTCAATGATTCAACTGGAAGAAAGAAACGAATCTGTTTGGTTATTCGTGTGATGCGTTCCAAACCATACGGTTGAAGTGTTCAAAAAATCAATTTAATAGGATTTAGTGCTTCGCAATCGCATCGCATCATTGATAAACTCCCTGGAGAGAGTATCAGACTCATTATCTTTAAATCAGTTTAATTAACAATCCCATTAAAGCGTATATGCATCAGTTTGCATTTCATCAGTGCTTACTTTCATAAGCAAATCTCTACGTCGATCACAATACGTACGATTTCTGATGTAGCTCATATGCGCATTCATTATTTAAGATTTAAGAATGAATTGCGCAATCAGTTCTCTTCATTTCGAATTCGTGCCATTTCAGGTCTTCGAAATGAGCAAACCCCGGCATCAGTATGGTCAAAGCAATCGTGAGCGTACACGACAACTGCACGTTAACGAAGCCTTCAGTCAGGTAACACATCCACCGAATATATTTTATAACTACCCGATCAGGATTTCCGATCATTTTCTGCAAAACGAAATCTGAACCAATTCTTTCTTAATTCTGAATTTTGAACTGTTGCTACGGTCAGCCATCATGTTAACTGAACGATTTGTTCGGCAATCGGTACTTGAAAACAATCTCATTATTTGATGATTTCAGTTACGACGCATAATTCCATGCTATCCGATCAACAAGAAGATGAGTAAACATGAAATACTGCGTGGTGCAATTCATTATTTGAGAATATTGGAGTATCTTCTTGGAATGCGAACAACATTCACCTAATTGACAACAATTGCGATACTGCGGAATGCGGAGTTGATTTGAAATGCGATTGATTGAGGAATACACAACTAAAATTCCATTCTGGAAATTTGAGAAAATTAAATTTTCCAATTCGATTATTCATTAATCTCATAATCATTCTTTGTGAGCGGTCGAATGTTTTATTTGTAATGAGATTATAATAACTCGTTACGGGCATATGCATTGGACTGTCACAAAATTCCGCTTTTGTGATCCCTGTTTGTTCTTATCGTTGCTCCATCGATATCAAATGTAACTGATAACAGCGAGATGCAAGTCTAAAATAAATGTTTGCAAAGACTGGTTCGGAAACATTCACTTTCGATGGATATTAACAAAAATTTTGCGGATAACCTCTATGTTTTATTATAAAATTCGATTTATGTTTTCCTTTAATGCACTTAAAAGTTGCGGTATTTCATTTCGAGTAATTGTTTGCAATTAAAGATGTATTTAATATGTGATAAGCTTGAATGTTGCAAATAAATTAATGGATTGAATCTATTAATGTCTAACTGTAAGCATGATGTCCATTAAAGAATTGAATTCGTGATTTCACACTGCACGAAACGTGTTCAGCCACAGCTCTTTAGTGTTTGTTCAAGAGGTGATCCGCACCTCTCCACATGCCAAGTATTTTTTTAAACGAACCACTGGCTACCACCCTTCAAAGAAATTGAAATGAATTTTCTATTCGATCCACTCCTCCCCTCCCTACTCGATCCACTGTGACCCTCCAATATGAATAGATCTTCTTGACATTATTACTCTTGTAAGATGATACAGTAAACATTGTACTGCTCGAATTCCCGAAACACTATTTCGATGAAACGGTTCAAATCAAAACGTAAACATAAACATATGGGAAAGGCAACATATTCGTTGTTAACTGGTGGTATCAATGATGCATAATTATGGTTATTATATTCTCATGCACAGATATTAGTCATGAAATGACGAGATCAGAGAGCGATATACGAAACTTTTAAGCATTGTGGCAGCATCCCTCTTTGCAGTGGCAATGTCTGATCGGTTATAGCATTTGTTATGCTCGTATCGTTCCCTTATCAAACCTTGCAATAGCCAGCTCATAAAAAGGGCTAAATCATTTCCATCTCCCACCCACTTCAACCACCCTCTTGGTTACGTGCTCAATCTTATGAAATCCTTTGAAGTTATCAACTCAACCGATAACCGCCTGTTTAACCATCACAATGTAATGAGATGAGTGACAGTCATTTCGAAGGTGTACTATGACGACATCATAGATGTGTTTGTGTCGTGTGATGAAATATTGTGAAATTGTTTGTTTGGCTGACGTGATTCAATGAGTCACTATAGGGAGAATGAGAAAGCAAGAGAATGACAGGAAGTATGTCAGTTGCAGAGGATTGACGATAGTAATTAGGATGAGAGATGCTTTGAGGAGGTGGCTAAAAAATGCTAGTGCTTTCGGGAACGTTCTGACCTTTGGTATATAAAACGGCGAAAGGTTTAGTTTCGATGTCGTATTCAAGATTGGATGATCAGTGGATGGTGGGTCACCGTACGCATCGTGTCTTTTCATCAGAACTTTTAGCAGATCAATTAATTCCCCATTTGTTTGTTGAGTGGTTTTGTTGATGTTGTATATTTGTTCGTTGGAGGCTTTTGCTGTTATGAAGTGTTTCGTAGACTGCATATTAGATGATAACTTTGCCTGTATTCAGAGTCACTTTACGTTGCTTGTGAATTAGTGAAAAGTTTCAGCATGCAAACTGGAGCATTCAATAAGTTTTGCTCACGATTAGTTTTCCCATTACCATTTGAAATAAAACCCGAATCGATGATGTTTTTGAATGTCTTCCACTTATCGGTAATTGTTTCGAAGGTTGTATTGCTTTGATTTGATGCATATCGTTCGACGAAAGCGAACAATGATAGCGCTAATTCCGTGGTATTCTTGCCGAGTTTTTCAATGAAATCCAGCGATTCATTCTTGCAGTTATACTCTCAGCTAGTGCTCTTCAACAGCAACAATGCAAATTTTCGTCAAAACACTCACCGGTAAAACCATTACCTTGGAAGTCGAGGCGTCAGATACGATTGAGAACGTTAAAGCGAAGATTCAGGATAAAGAGGGCATCCCACCAGACCAACAACGGTTGATCTTTGCCGGTATGTTAATAGTCTGATTTGCCAGCATTTCACAAACATTGCTCAACATTGGAGGAAATTTAGGGACGGTTGCGAAATATCATGTTATGAGTTTAGATAATGATTTTCACTTGCAGGTAAACAACTGGAGGACGGACGCACTTTGTCAGATTACAACATCCAGAAGGAGTCAACCCTTCATTTGGTACTGAGATTGCGTGGTGGCATGCAAATTTTCGTCAAGACACTGACCGGCAAAACGATCACGTTGGAGGTCGAAGCGTCAGATACAATCGAGAATGTAAAGGCGAAGATTCAGGATAAAGAGGGCATCCCACCAGACCAACAACGGTTGATCTTTGCCGGTATGTTAATAGTCTGATTTGCGAGCATTTCAGAAACATTTGATCAACATTAGAGAAAATTTAGGGCGGTTGCGAAATATCATGTTATGAGTTTAGATAATGATTTTCATTTGCAGGTAAACAACTGGAGGACGGACGCACTTTGTCAGATTACAACATCCAGAAGGAGTCAACCCTTCATCTGGTGCTGAGATTGCGTGGTGGCATGCAAATTTTCGTCAAGACACTGACTGGCAAAACGATCACACTAGAAGTGGAAGCATCGGATACAATCGAAAGTGTCAAGGCAAAAATTCAGGATAAGGAAGGCATCCCACCAGACCAACAACGTTTGATCTTCGCTGGTGAGTAATTAGTGTGATTTGTGGAGGTCTCAAAATTATTTATCGTCAGTCGAGGTATCTGGGAGAAAAGTAGCGAAATTAATGATGAAATGAAAGGATGATTTCGTTTGCAGGTAAACAATTGGAAGATGGACGCACTTTGTCGGATTATAATATACAGAAGGAGTCGACCCTTCATTTGGTACTACGCCTTCGAGGTGGCATGCAAATTTTTGTCAAGACACTGACCGGCAAAACGATCACGTTGGAGGTCGAAGCGTCAGATACAATCGAGAATGTAAAGGCGAAGATTCAGGATAAAGAGGGCATCCCACCAGACCAACAACGGTTGATCTTTGCCGGTATGTTAATAGTCTGATTTGCGAGCATTTCAGAAACATTTGATCAACATTAGAGAAAATTTAGGGCGGTTGCGAAATATCATGTTATGAGTTTAGATAATGATTTTCATTTGCAGGTAAACAACTGGAGGACGGACGCACTTTGTCAGATTACAACATCCAGAAGGAGTCAACCCTTCATCTGGTGCTGAGATTGCGTGGTGGCATGCAAATTTTCGTCAAGACACTGACCGGCAAAACGATCACACTAGAAGTGGAAGCATCGGATACAATCGAAAATGTCAAGGCAAAAATTCAGGATAAGGAAGGCATCCCACCAGACCAACAACGTTTGATCTTCGCTGGTAAGTAATTAGTGTGATTTGTGGAGGTCTCAAAATTATCTATCGTCAGTCGAGGTATCTGGGAGAAAAGTAGCGAAATTAATGATGAAATGAAAGGATGATTTCGTTTGCAGGTAAACAATTGGAAGATGGACGCACTTTGTCGGATTATAATATACAGAAGGAGTCGACCCTTCATTTGGTACTACGCCTTCGAGGTGGCATGCAAATTTTTGTCAAGACACTGACCGGCAAAACGATCACGTTGGAGGTCGAAGCGTCAGATACAATCGAGAATGTAAAGGCGAAGATTCAGGATAAAGAGGGCATCCCACCGGACCAACAACGGTTGATCTTTGCCGGTATGTTAATAGTCTGATTTGCGAGCATTTCAGAAACATTTGATCAACATTAGAGAAAATTTAGGGCGGTTGCGAAATATCATGTTATGAGTTTAGATAATGATTTTCATTTGCAGGTAAACAACTGGAGGACGGACGCACTTTGTCAGATTACAACATCCAGAAGGAGTCAACCCTTCATTTGGTGCTGAGATTGCGTGGTGGCATGCAAATTTTCGTCAAGACACTGACCGGCAAAACGATCACGTTGGAGGTCGAAGCGTCAGATACAATCGAGAATGTCAAAGGCGAAGATTCAGGATAAAGAGGGCATTCCACCCGATCAACAGCGTTTGATCTTTGCTGGTAAGTTCTTGATTGATTACCTGCACTTTGATTGCATGAGTTCGTTGCGTTAATAGTGAACATTTGGTGACATCATGAGCGTTTATTTTATGATTTATGAATTTTAATATTATAGGAAAGCAATTGGAAGATGGTCGTACCCTGTCAGACTACAACATTCAAAAGGAGTCGACATTACATTTGGTTCTTCGTTTGCGTGGGGGGACAGCCGTATAAATTTTCGATCGCGTTTTCAATCAAATGCATTTCCACGATTTTGATAACGTCTTAATATAAACCCAATTGATTCATTGTCTCGACTCTGTCATCTGTTATCATTTCATTTGCTGTGGACTTTTATGTTGTATCGTCCATCATAAACATTTGATTGAATAAAACTTCTGAATAAATCAGACTGTGTTGATTGAACATGTGAAACGGATGGGGTCATCGACCATCTGCGATTACCATACTCAGGCATCAGTATACGAATGAATGTTCAACTGATCAATTCAAAGACCTCTGATCTCGTGTAAGTGCAGGTGGTTTGAGTAGAAGACTGATGTAGATTGAGATGACTGATGGCTTGTTAACAAAATGAATAAGTAACCACTGTGTTGTTGCTGATCATCCTAAACAGTATTAGACTCTGTGTCTGGTGGCAATGTGGAAGTAGGGGTCGTTACTGCAGATCGTGTGTAATTAGATGTAAATTGGGATTTTAAAGATTTCCAGATATGGGTGTTGAGAGAGTGATCGGTCAAAAAGGTCGCGAGGAAAGTGGAAGCGATTTACTTGAAGCGGAAGTGAGTTCGGAGGAGGAATTGGATCTGGCTCAGCTGGATGATGCGATCTCGATAGAGGGTTTGGACTGGAAAATTGGCTTTCAAAAGCTTGTTAGTTGATACTCATTCAGGAATATTCAAGACAAGTGAATCGATTCAGAATTTATGCGATGTGGTAGTGGAGCACAGAAAAGAGATGGAGTGGGAGAGTAAAGAATAATTTGCTGATGCCTGTTACCTATCTAATAAGCGTCACAACCCATTCTGTGGATTAATTTATTGCTTTGCAAAGACTCATTCAGTTCGTTCACTCTACAGATCTCAACGAACGACAAGTTCCGAGCTGCGCATTATCGCCTCTACAAGCGTGAACTGATTGCTGCGGCATTCCGCAGACGAGAGGATTTGTTGGCTTTCAGCGATTGTTTTGGTAATTACACACTCATTTCATGCTATACCGTCGTTGTTATGCTCTCTCGGCTGTCCCATCAGGCTCAAAGCCGACTTATGTCTCAACTTCTACGGTCCGATTATTCACTCGAGAAAGTCTAATTCCCGGAAACTTTGTCAATGCAAATTGATTTAATATACCAGTTGCGAGTGCCCGAATGATTATTTCGGATTGAATGCGAATCAGTTGTAAAAGTTTGGCGATTGTGAGTCGTTTTTTAGACGAACAGGAACGAAGCAGATTGAAAGCGTTGAATGAGGAGAACTTGGATGAACCCATTGAAACGTTATGGGATTTGATCTGCGAAGATCCCAAGCAAATGGATAAGCTCATGAATATCGCTAATGAAAGTTAGATGTTGCGAATTTTTATCGTGAAAGCGATCCACAATTTTTGCAATCTTTCATAAAAATTTCTTTCGATGAATCTTTGATAATGGATGGCAAATTGTTGAGAATTCAAAAAAAAAACCAACTTTTTGTAGATATTTCCAGTTGAGTTTTCAGCATTTCAGCTCTCATTGTCAGATAATTATCGTAAAACTTCAAATTGTGATCGTAGTACAATATATTTCAGATAAAATAAATTGTTTTGAAAGTCCGATTGCAATTTGACAACAAATTTTTGATAATATCATTCAAGAAGCGTTGTGATTGTATGAAATTAAGGAAATAAAGAGCTGCTGAAAGTGGCGTTGCAAGATATTCCAGCAGAGGCACTGAAATACTACGTGATGTTCTTTGTGAATGAGCCAACGAAGATGGATATGATTGTGAAAACACTCGAACCAGTTCCGATCATTTCACGACTAAAAGATGCACAGTATGCATCGATCGTTAGAAATGTCGAAGAGCTGATGTCACGTCAATGTTCGTTTCTTGTTTTTGTGAGAATTGAAGCGCTTTTTCTTATTGATTCAGCAAGTCTCACGGAGAACTTTTTAATGAATTCGGTGAGTTTGCTGTGCGGTAAACAAAATTATTGGATCAAATCTCAAATAGAACCATTAAGCACCCATCGCTTCAATGCAAACACCAAACACAGTATCTATTGAGCACTTCAGTATACGAACAAGCATCGTGTCATCTGATGCGAACGATGCCACTTACCGTCAGGACTGGTTATGATCCGTCTGAATGGTTTTTCGACTTTCTGGATGCGTGTAGTCACGACGCAGCGAATCGAACAATACCTGAATTCATCGATCGTGACTATAAAATTCACATAAGTTAGTGCATTATGCTCTTCTTGCCGACATTCATTCAGTTGTTCTGTTTTCAGTTATGCTTGCAATTAGCAAGTGTTGGTTTTTTTTTTGTTGTTGTTGGTGTGTTTATGGTGACTGAATGATGTTTTGATTATTTGTTTTTGTTATTATTGCTATTGCTGTCATACTCAGAGTTGCACAACGTGAAGCGTCGCATGGGCGAGCCAGCTTCGAAAGGTGCCCGAATGGGGAGTGCAGATGCTGAGAATCTAACAGCAACACCATTGCCAACTGTGGACGCTTCTGACGAATCTCCGAATCGAGCATGTCGCGCGCAAGACGACTACAAAAACTATCGAAGGAAAACATTCTGTCAGTGTTTTTTTTTGAAATGCTTTTTCAAAGATCGCAATCAACTGCTTATTTAGACTAATCCAGAGCCGTTCACAAGTTTACAAGCGGGCATCGAAGCCGCCCAAACCCCTAGTCAACGGAATTCGCATACCGATTGTTCAGTTCCGGCATTGTGCTCGATGCAGAAATGTCCGTACCAATAAAAATCAACAACTGTGTGGAGTTTAACGGGAACAAAATCCCATAGTGAATCAGTGTAGCACCTGTGATGATAACTCGACGATATTAGTGGTTCATATGGCCATCATTATTGTTGGCAGTGTAGTTTCTGTCTTGAATATTGTGATGAATTGAAGCGGATGAGCGTATCGCAGCACTGCCTGACCCCGAACCAATTCAGCTTCGTCCCTACCAAGAAGAACTAGTGGAAACGGCAATTCGCGGTGTGAACACAATCATCTGCGCACCAACTGGATCCGGTAAAACGATAGTTGCCACTTACGTGATCCGGAATCATCTGCAGGAAAAGAAAAAGAAAGGCGCGGCTCGTGTAGGTTCATGTTTGCATTGGCTGTTTGTCATTATATGCTTGTACTTACGGCACATATTATTTGTTCACTACGAGTGGTTGTTGCATTGTTAGGTGGCAATGTTGGTGCCGACCGTGCCATTGGTAGAGCAGCAAACGAAAGCACTGAACCAGTACCTGCGCAAGGTGTACTGGCTGGAGGGTATGAGTGGCAGCGAGCATGTAGACGACGATGGACGTGCGCCGTTCGTGTTGGCCAGTGATGTCACCGTATTCACACCACAGGTTTTTATGTATGTTTTTATTATTTTGTTATGTTATTATTACTGTTGGTATTATAATTGGAATTGTAGTAATCTGCTGAAAAGTGTACGCAAGGATGATCGGCTGTATTTCAACGATTTCACGATGTTCGTTTTCGATGAGTGTCATCATTGTGATGGCGATCATCCATATAATGGTTAAGTTTTTATCACTTTGAAAAATTTCGAATCGTTTTTTGTATCGTCGTAAAAATTTCGTATCGTTTTTTGTATTGTAATTTCTTATCATACCTAAAATCCCATTTTTTTCCATCATCGGAAAAGGTTGTTCTTTTTAAATGAGAATGTTTTACTTTGCTGAAGAAAGGGGATTTTGCCTGTAACAAATGATGAAGATAGCGTCTTTTTTTGCGACACATTTTTTTCATATTTGTACGAAGTAGATTCGTTTTGATCGAGTCAATATTGTGTATTGTGTGCTTAGAAGAGGGTATTGTTGCATTGGTGAGGGTCGGGTTAACGTTTAAATGTTCAGTTTTGATGCGTATGCTGCACGATTTCACGGGTCCGAAACCTCAGGTGGTTGGCCTAACCGCTTCTCTTCCGCTGGGTTCGGGTCGTGCTAATGTTGAGGCGGCACTTGATGTTCGTCACTTTTGTTTGTATTTACATTGGTTTATTTTCTTTTTTTAAGATTTTTTTTGCATTCATTCGAAATCAACTATTCGACAGTCTGTATTCGTGGAATGTGTTGAAATTGATAATGATTATGACGATAATGTTATCGGTAGGAACGATGAATGAATGAAGTGCGATTGAGGGTGAAATGATTCTAGAAACACTCCAAATTTTCAGCATATGATGGATTTATGTGCAAAACTTTCGGCGCACTCAATCAGTACTGTTCGAAAACATCTGCAAAATCTTCAAGAGCACGTTACGCCGCCAATTGATGGTTTGCTTGCTCTCTTTGGATTTTTTTAAAAATAGTTGGAATGATTTTTTTTTGGAATTTAGTTTGGCTTTTTTATAGTTGTTGGCATTGTGCGTATGTATAGAATCTATTCTGAATTTTCTTGAAAATTTTGATTTTTGGTTCAGTTTCATCACTCTGTTTGAACGAGATTGACTCCCAGTTGACGACTTCGGCGTTTCAAATTCTAATTGCTTGATCGAGCTGACGAGGAAAATTTCATTTTAGATTGTTCGCTGTCCAGCGCTCATCAGCCAATCGGCCATCATGATCAGTTCACATTCAAAAAATAATTTCAGAAGTATTGAATGCACAACGTCCAAAACTCGATCCGTTCGTAATGGCCGTATCGAGTGCCATGATAAAAATCGAATCGAGTCTTCGCAAACCTCTCAACGAATTTAGTGAAGAACTGCAATTGCGACCGGTGAGCATGTTCTTTATGGCTCATCTCCGTTGAATAGTGCTCTTGTTAGGGAATTTTTTTGATCAGTAATGAATTTCGGATATTTTGTGCATTTCGAAACGTTGATTTGTCAACTGTGAATTAGATTGGTTTCGATCTGAACATAAAGCAGGCGTCTTCATTTGGCACTCTGTGAGCCCTTATTTGTTTGGTTGCAATAAGCGAGAGTTGAAGAGTGGAGAGCGATAATCGTTTAGGATGAAGTAAGATTCCCGAATCATCGAGAAGCGCGTTATGAGAGTTTTATCGGTTCGTTGAAGTATCGCATCCAGACAGATATGAAATCGGGCAGTGTGAAGTATCAACTTCTCAAGTCATTGGAACATCTTCGTGTATGTGACTTTGTTTTGACTCGTTTCTTTATCCGTTCTTCACTTCTTTGAGCAATTTTCGTTTTTGGTCGCTGTTTCATTCTGCAGATAGTAATCTGAACTGCAACGCTACTAATCGTATCAATCGATTCAGTATTATTTTCGTACACTCGCGCTGGCCGACGTTCTACCGAATCATTATGCTTATGTTTATTTGAGCAACACAATCGATAAGGAGCCAGTACCCAACGATACAACAGCTGCCAATTTGCAGATGCAGTTGAGAAGACATTTTCAAAGTCAATTTCATTTCATTCGATTTTTTTTGATGATTTGCTTATTTTATTCATTTGTTTGCTTCTTTTTTAATTTCTTGTTAAACATTTCTTCTTTTCTATTTGGTTGATTAATTTGCGTTTTCATTTCGTTTATTCTTTTCTTTGGATCGTCAAATTAAAAAATTTTTATGTGAATATTTCAATAGATTTATTTTTAAGAGTATATACAAAACGAATTTCGCCATCTGGAGACCAACGAAGATGATTCGGGTGAGGAAAAAGAGATAATTCAACGTCTGCACAAAATTCTACGTGAGCAGTATCGTGACGAGCCGTTCTCACGTACAATTATATTCGTCACAACGCGTATGTTAGCCGAGAAACTTTGCGATCACTTGAATACATGTAGAATCGTGGATGGGGGTCGTCGTCCGGTTGGATTTGTAACAAGTTAGTTGTTTTTCTGATGAATTGAGCAGAGCATTCGAATGAATTTTGAAGGGATTGCGATACAACGATGCATCCCGCTTTTTAGGTTCAAATCAGTCGTCGTCATTGAGTGGGCAGGCGGCCGCTGACCAACGTTTGATGATCGAAGATTTCAACGCCGGTCTTCGAAAGATCCTCGTAGCGACATCGGTCGCTGAAGAAGGTCTTGATATATCGGCGTGTAATCTTATCATCAAGTACAACAACACTGGCTCCGAGCGTACGCTTATTCAACGTAGAGGTATTGATTTTGACGTATGCACAGCGATTGCGAGTTCATTTGTTTGTTAAGAAATCGTAAAATAGCAAAATTTTTGCCTTCCAAAAATTTGTAAGCATGTGGAAAGGTAGTGTTGTATGGATGTGGTTAGGATAAGACAAGAACAATGCAGTACGTAGAAATTCACTTGCGATTGAAGTTTAGTGGTTGGCGTTCCAGTGCCACTCGAGTTGTTCAGAAGGTCGTGAATGATCTCTTTGCAGGACGTGCTCGAGCTAAGAATTCGAGATCGATTTTGTTGGCGTTGGATGGTTCAATTGAGAAGCGAGAACTGGAGAATATCCAGAAGGAAGAGTTAATGCGTCTTTGTTTGAAGCACATTCAGACCAAGTCCGAGAAACAGATGCGCGAGCTGGTGAGTTTTTGACACATTCGCTTTCTTGTCCGTAGATTTCGAGTGCGTGTTTATAACGGAAATTATGCAGTGGAACGCGAAAGAAATCGTTCAACGATGTTTCATTGAAGGTTGAAAAGAAGATCAAAGAGCAGAGAATGATGCGAGAATCAGAATTAAAGCAGGACAGAGAGAGACGTAAGCAGTTACAGGGACGCAGGTGTGAACTCGTACTATGATTACCACTTTTCCTTCCATTCTTATGACTGATTGATATCAACGATCTGAAAGCTGTGATCAGTTATTATTCAGAACTGAGTGATGATTACGATTCTAGCTGTAGTCGAGGTAGTGGTAATATTGTTATTAATAATTATAACGATAGGGGTTGTGGTGATTACAGTTTTAATAATGTGAATACTTGTTGAATTATTTGATGCTAAGAGAGAATTTCAGCTATGACATTTGTTGTCATTTGTGCAATGCATTCATCTGTAAAAGTAGTGATATGCGAATTGCCTGTGAAAGTCATTACGTCTGTTGCGATCCGGGCATATGGGAACGCCTCGAATCGCGTGTGCATGAGAACAGTAAGGTGAGGTTTTGTTATGAAATCGTTACGAGATGAAGTGATAATCGTTTGTATGTGTGCTTGCTTTTAAATGCTATCGACAATGAACTTTTGAAGTCATTGGTAATCGCAACACTCGTCGGTAAAGCGTATTGCAAGGGCACTGGCGCACAGGAATGCCGTGAGCCTCTCGGTTCAATTGTACGTCTGTACGGTGCCTTCTTGCCAACAATTACGGCGAAGTCGATAGTGGTGATCGATAAGGACGATACGGAAAATATGGGTCGAGTTCGAGATGAAAAGAAGTGGGATACGATCTCCAGGGAGAAGTTCTTCATTGAGCCGATCACTGAGAATGACCTGGTTCGTTCCAGTCGCTTTTTTGATTATCACGAATTACTCTTCTTGACTTGAACGAACATAATTGTGCGTGTATTAACAAATGTTCCGAGTCCAAAGTTCTGTGAAAATGAAAGTGATCGGATGGAAATCGGAGTGATGAATGTTCGTTGACCACATAAAAGTAAGCGTTAGCCACATAAGACTCTGCTGAAATCCAAAGATAGTGACCGCATGGGAATGATTGAGCAAATGTTTGTGTTTGTTTAACGTTACGATGAATGGCCGACATTGAAATGTTTTCAGAAATCGATGCTGAAGGCGTTATGGACGTATTCAAAAGAGTCGCATTATAAGTTCGAAACCGAGGCACAAATGGTCGCCGAAAGAGCGTTGGAAAAAATGAAAATGAAAAGAAAATGCAAAATCAAGTATGAGAATGATGATTAGCGCATCGTTTCACTTGTCACTGTATCATGATTACTTTGTTACGCACGCCGCTATCATTAACGCTGTTATCGTCGGTAGTGTTATTGGTGCAATATTGTTTTATGTTCAGCTATTCAGTGATTTCTTCTGGATTTCAGTTGCACTCTTAACTTTGAACCTTCCTTGTATTATATTGAGCTCTTAACAGTTGGATTTATATTCATCTCCCGTTATCGAGTACATTCGAATGTTTTGACTGCAAATTTTTTGATTATTCAGTGTTACATTTGAACGTATTTTCTATCGTCTTCTTTTTCAACATTATTCAAACAACCGTTACTAATATGAGATTAACGAGTAAGCATTTAAGTCAGTTTTTATGTGTTTACCGAATAACTTCAGTGATGTACGACTTCAGAGTGCTATTCAAGCCGGTGTCTTTATTTTCCTTTGCTCACAACTTTGGTTGGTCTTTCTTTCCTCATACTACTGAGCAGATCAGTGGCACACACAAAATTAGGTAACTGGGATCGATTTCGCGACATTTCTTTGAACGCTTTTGTGTTCAGTTTGTTCGGCTGAAGTGTTGTGTTCTTCTCGCGGAACGTTACGAAACAGAATGATTTCTCTGTGTTCAGCATTGATTTGTATGGTTTGTATGAAGGGTGTTCTTTAGCTGAAACAACATTCCATAAGTTATTACGGTTTATTGTAGTATCATTGCATTGTTTGCCGTTTAGTCGTGTTTTTGTCAATCGCACACGATCATTCGTGCTTCTGGTGGACGTTTGCTTAGATGCATCAGTGAAGTGGAGTGAATCGCGAAAGTGTTGTTGATGAGTGATTATCAGTGTGCTTCCATTTCATTGATTATTCAAGTACAATCCCGTCATCAGAATACTCTTTTTTTAAATGATTATTATCATTGATCCTCAATTGTTTTTGCTATTCAAAGTAAACTTTTTAAATAAAGTTTTTCCCTTGAACCTCAAATAACTGCATAGAATGAATGAGTAATGCGGTGGATAATTCGAAACTACCACATCTATATAAACTCAAGTTCCCGAGGGTTTTTTTTCATTTCAAGCTATTCAGTTCCTGACCTTGCACATGCTCGGTACATGGAGTTTTAGACGGTCGAAACATAACATTCTTAAATTAAAACACTGACTCAGTTTTTGAGAGCGATACTCGAGAATATTGATGAAAGCTTGGATTCTTTGTAAAAGAAAAGGTATATTCACGCCTGTCAAAAGCCATATGCAACAATTTTATCGACATATTAATCGAACCTCGATATGGTACGACATCACTTTGAAAACAACATCAAACACATACTTTATCATGAAAGCAAACATAACAATCAACAATTGAACAATTATATTCCATTCATTTATTTACTGCTTTTACTAAGACGTCCTGTTTCTGATTCACGACGAGAAGCTGACGAACGTCGACGAGCAATCTTCGCAGCTTGTTTCTCCTAAATGACAATATAAATAATAACAACAACATACCAATGAGATCAGTTCCGTTTAATAACCAATGAGTAGATCTAACATTCAAACAGAACAAATAAATAACTCAATCTTCTCATCTTAACTACTGATCAAATTCACTTGAGCTGTTCAGCTGTTCCCACTGATATTCAAAGCGGTAACTGACCTTAGCGTACAGAGTCATAAGTTTATGGTAGACCGCTTCCTCTTCTTGTCTCTTGGTTGTTCGCTTCTTCTTCAGTGCAAGACGATGTCTTTTGCGTTGAAGGACGACGGGTGTGATGAGGCGCTGTATCTTGGGTGCCTTCGTTTTTGGTTTCTTTCCTTAACAATACCACTCATCACTGAACACTGTCAGTGAAAACAAATCAATTCTTGAATAACACTGACGATTGAGCTCAGCTAAAATTGATCCGATTTGCTCGTTTCGATTCTTTTAAACTACCTCTGATCATCTTCCCGAATGGCATAAAGATGTTCACTTCCCTACATTTAATTTCTATTGATGCCTTCTTTCAAAGTTTATAGTCATGAAATTCGAACAAAGTTATTTTATTATCACCAAAATTGCGAATGATCGTAGTGCAAGCAGTGTCGACGAACAAAGAAATCATATTGGGTAAAAGAAGAAAGAGAGGCTTCATCTGACTTTTAGCGGTTATCATAACTGCGGATCGAATAGTATGATGACACAATGGTGATGAATAAAGAATTTTACAAACAACAAACGTTACAATGACTGAAAGATATCAGCATAAGCTCCCAAAATTTCACAAAATTAAAGAACCCACCTTCTCTTTCGGGAAGTTTACGTCTGATAACGTACGATCGGACATCATCATTCTTCGCCAAGTTGAAAAGTTTTCTGATTTTCGACGCACGCTTTGGTCCCAATCGTCGTGGTACTGTCGTGTCGGTCAAACCGGGAATTTCTTGATCACCTAAAAGCCAATGAAAAACATTCACAGTTTAGACTCGATTGAAAGTTATACGAATTAGGGATTTTATCCACTTTAGTGCTCATCAATTCCTCAAATTGACGCTTATCTACATTACTTCAAATCATGTATTTTCGCTGCGAAACACTTGATACAATGAATCCTTCACGGAGAACGTCACAAAACAGAATGGACTTGATTCAGAGATTCCTCGTATTCCATACCTCTGAGGTATTGAAGTGTTTCTAAAATAGATGATCACCTTTTTTGACGATGACGAGTGCAAGTGCTGAAAGATTGGCGTCAACGATACATCCACGAACGGATTTACGTTTACGCTCACCAGCACGTCTCGAGCGATAGCACGAATGACCCTTCGACAGCAATAAACGCACACGCCCGTTCGTCAACACACCTTGTTTCATTGGGAATCCTTGCTTATCGTTACCACCCGTTACACGAAGTACATAGCCCTACAATTCAGAATCGACGGGATATATTGTGCACGGGCTACTCTACTGGTACGGATACTTCTCTCAGATATTCTCAGTTCATAAAATGAGCATTCAAACAGAACTGCAGGGGTAACTTCAGCTAACTAACTCTTCGGTGCATCTGCATCGAACCAGACAACCTTGCATAAGGCTTTTATGACATTATTATTTGATGCAGATGGAAGTTTGAAGAACAATTTTTTGAGAACATTGCAACGATGAATTGGAAGAATCTGGAAGGAGAGAAAGATTAACCTTCCATTCCTCGCCAAGTGCATCGGCTTCCACTTCTTGTGCCATTCGTTTCTCATAGAATATGCGCAACTTTTTCTCGTCATCAATTTCGAAAACTTTTTGACAACCCGTTTCCGGGTAAGCGATATTCAACTTCATTCCGCCTTATTTGTTTACAAAAACCTCTGATAAACCCTGAATTAACAATCTAACATCTTAAAAGTGCGTTCAGTAGAAACATACGGCGTATTAAAACAACATGCATAAACCTTCTTAAATCAAACTTATAACAACACAACAGGTTTTGATTAAGACGCGATAATTAGTATTGGGAAACTGCACTGAATCTGATTTATAGCAAACGTTGGAATATACATTACGCAGATAAGTTCTTACACTAATAACAGAATGTTAAGTTTCGAATTTTCGGCAAGAAAAAATAAATGTGAGGTATTCATTTCATCCAAACATGGTTGAACCCAAAATATGCAGTCGAACAGTGAAAAAAATATGATCACGGGTATTCTGCCTAGCAAGACAGACCTGAAACAACCGAAGGATAACCTCACAATAAATTTCAGGTTAAAACCCAAAACATTCTGCACCGACAATTTAGGGTGTTCGATATTGAAAAGCTCACAACGTAAAAATTCGTCAAAGAATCGCTCTGAGATGCATTTGTCGTCTCAACGAGTGATCCATCTTTCGACAAGAAAACGAACTCAATGAACTTTTCACAACGAGAGAATGCAGTCAAAATCAACAAAGTTCGATTCGCAATGTGAACATAATGAATTTTCAAAGGGAACGTGACACTTCGCCAAGTGGCGGAATTGGGATTTTCATTTGATATATGTTCAGAAATGTGAATTTGTTACTAATTCAACGCAAATAAATCCGTGCAATTCATGTATCATTTTGTAGCGCAGATCCAGGAGAACAAAATGTAACTGATAGATTTGCCAATAATCAACATATTTTTGAGATTTTCCATTTCCCTCTAATTGCAAAAATGCAACAAATAATTTGAATTGGTACTCACTAGACAGGAAAAAACTTATAATCATAATATATTCCATGTTGTAGCCAAGATTGAGTACTGCAGAATTCTTTCTTGAATTTTACTGCCAGTTGTTAAGCTAGGGGAGTTATGACGCTGGGCATGAGCAATGATGATGTTCACTAATACTCTCACTGACCATAAACCGACTGATATTCTTCTGAAAATGTAATACAGATAAAGCTAGAGATTTCTGAAGATTTGTTTTGATTAGAACCACCTCATTATTCATATTAACAGTGTACACTTTTAAAAATAATAAAAATATTCACATTAACAATGATAAAACCAAAAAATCGCATGGTATGATAGAACAGTGGAATGCAAATATTTGATACTGAAATACAAACGACAAAATACTGAATTCAAATAAAATGTCACTATCCATGCCAATTGTGACCACTGAATATCTCCATTGTTCACGCTGAGCGTCATAACTCTCCTAACTTAATAACTGGCAGAAAAATCTGAACAAAATTTCTGTAGTACTCAATCTCAGCTACAACATGGTATATGTCATGATTATAAATTTTTCCTGTCGAGTGGGTACCAATTCAAATTATTTGTTGCATTTTTGCAATTAAGGGGAAATGGAAAATCTCAAACATATGTCGATTACTGGCAAATCTATCAGTTATGTTTTGTTCTCCTGATTCCCCGCTACAAAATGATACATGAATTGCACGGATTTATTCCCATTGAATAGGTAGGAAATTCACATTTCTGAACATATATCGAATGAAAATTCCATTTCCGTCACTTGGCGAAGTGTCACTCCGTTCGTAATTGGCGAAGTGTTTTTATACCATTATTATTCAAAAATTCGACTAGGCTTATAAATGTTTCAGTTGAATCGCTTTTTCGGCACTGTTGTCGTTGTACTGACGAAACGCTCGAAACGAGCAAAAATTTTCTAAGTCCGAAAGAGAGAGCTCTCTCATCCCACTTTTTTGTCTGCTTCCATTACAAACATCCCGTGTATCGCTCACCATATCCGTCTGATGGCTGAGAGAGTTTTTTGAATGGAGACGATGGAGAGACAGAGATAACGACAAATTGGAGGTAGTGTGAACACTACAGAATGCGACGGAATTATCAGTGATTACGTATAATCGAAAAGCATCATTCTATTGTTTCACGAATAAAATTTTACCAGGCACCAGCATTATGTCCGATCTATGGTCGGCATATGGTGGTATCGAAAGTTTGCCACTGAAATACCATCATCAAACAGTGAACCATTCCAAACATTTCGTGGATCCCGGCACTGGGACGTGCACAAATAGAGTGGAATCAATGTGGCAAAAGTTTAAGATGAAGCACAAGTCAAGGTTCGGTGGGCTGTTGGCGAGCTACGTGGAGCAGTTCGTGTGAAAAAGAGAATTTGGAGGGGAAGACTGCTTATACAACTTGTGGAAGCAAATCGCAGAAATGTACCCCATATAAAATGGTGCAAGAACAGCGAACCTTAAACCCAACGTTCACCTGAATGCATTCACCAGAAGAAGTAATGCAGCCGAGTAGACGCGTAATGAAAAGGTAGTACGACGCAAATGAGAGAGAGGGCGAGACGAAATACAACAAAAGAGAGATGCGATGTAATCAGTGGACGCAGACAGTGGTCTTCATATGAGAGATATTGGACCTGGAAAAATTTTTGCTCACTGTTAACGTTCGTCAGCACAGTGACAACAGTGCCGCTTTTTCTCGTGCAGATCGAAAAGTTTTCGTAAAAATTCAGTTGTCATTATTGCATTTCCAAGAGTAAGTAGTTGGAGGACAAAAAATAACCGAAGTATCTGAGAATGACAGACTTCATTGTGTGGAAGTAGATGAATCATCAAATAAGAGATTCTCTGACAATGAGTGAAATATGATCAAAATATGAGCATAACAAATTGAAATCCCGGATGAACCCACGCTGTGTTTGGATGGTAGTGTTCAGTATCCCACTTATCCAGACGTTCTGAAGTGTGCTTTACACGTCAAACCGACGTGCAAGTGCAACGATATGCTGCATGTAACACAAATTTCAAATGAGAAGAAGCCCAAACGGGCGATTGTTTAGTGGCACTGATAGTGGGTTGGAAAACTTTCACTGAATGAGAACAATCCGAAAATCGGATCAAAAAAATATCGTTGCTGGTCCAGTTGCTATCACAGGATTGAATAATGCGTTCAGCTGCAAGATTATCTTCCTTGAAGACTTCATTATTATTGTCTGCAGGTTGGATGACCACTAGGATTCTCTGAAGAAAATTATGAGATGTGTGAAATTCTTCTGCCTGTAATTTCATTTTTGATCACACAAATACATCCGCTTCAAAACGGAACATCAGCTGCTAACGAGGTATTTCGGTAAAGAAAAAGAAACACGTTGGAGAATTTTTTGATTATCGATTAACCAACTCGGTTCGGCCTCATAATTTTTGTGCTGAAGTTGTCGACAGGGAGCAGTAGAGCAATGAGGAACACCGATTGTTGCATGGCAGAACGTACCTCATGCTGATAATATCAAGCAGTGTGTTGTGGGAAACGGAATTTCGACGGCCCCTCGATTTTCCGTCCCAATTGCCGACACTTTTTGAGCTGACCGCATCTTTGGGGTTCCTGACTGCAAATTTCGTCCCGAGTTTTACGAAATTTTCGAGGAAGCTTCTCCGGAAGTTTTCGAGGAATGTCTCGAATCTTTCCGAGAAGTTGATAAAATCGGATCAGAGCATCAAAAACGAGTTCTTCGAATATTTCTCAAGCAGTGAATGAACCTGCTACAGTAATCCCTTTAAGCTAACTATCAAACGTTGCGAATCAAACACTGCCAGGTTGTTTTTGCAAAAGGTATCGATAGAGCATGGAATCTACTCATCCAGAACATTGCCTCCTTCAAATCGCTTCAAATATTTAAGTGCAGACTCCAATTCATCCCACCCGATGAGATCCTTGATAAAATCCTGATAAACAGTTAACTAGAGCAATCTGTGTAAGCTATATGAATTTCTTTTATTTTGTTTTCTATTTCTTATATTTTTCGTTTCTTTTCGCTTTTCATCTGCTTTTCCAAATTGTACAGAACTTGCCTCATATGTTATGATTCCAACAAATGTCGTTTTATGTTATGATATGTTTGCTATGTTACCGATCTAGGCATTAAAACAGTGATATGAATGATCTGCTTGATATGATATAAATGTCAGTTTATGATAATGTATGCTTGATATGACATTTTTTATTCTTTTTCGATTTTTTATTCTTTCTCCTTTCCCGAACATTATCTGAGACAGTATATTCGCCATACTGTTATCATTGTATTGAACTTGTTACACATATTTTGATGCGAATGAATAAATCAATCTAAAAAAACGTGAATTCTATTCAGTTCACGTTGTTCCATCCCAAAAGACTTTTCAAATACTTAAGTTTTCCTTCAGAGATTGTATTTTACGTTTTCTCTTTCGTTGTTACCATTCCTTCATCATTCTGTGCTCTAAATACCAGGTTTTCAGTAAGCGACAAGTCATGAAATCTTACGTTTCACATTATCCCACCGTGCAGTCGTTCACAAGCAATGAAAACATAGCAGATGTCAGCAGGATCAACATTTTGCTCTATAACTTGCAGTTTGCTTTCGAACTCTTTCAACAATTCTTCAGTTGATGTCATGTCTCAGTTTCTTTCAATACTGCTTGCATTATCAATCCACGCAATGATGTATTGTGGGTATGAATTGATGTTTATCAGCTGCCTAGATCTTACTCCTCTTTCGTTTTCATTATACTTCGATTACGCGATAAATGTAATTTGCATTTCAGCACAACAGCGAAATGTTACTAAAATGAATACTATTAAAAACTCATGCGGTGAAAATCAGCGAGAATACTGGTGTCAACAGACAGTAAAGCATTGAATTGAATATACTTGGTGTTTGAGGTGTGATGAAATTCTCCATTTGAATTGCGTTACAGAAAATCACTCATTTTATTAATACCAAGTTATGGCAATGTCTCTGTTCGGTGAGTGTGTATGGAATATGTAGCAATATTATCAGTTCCTGCCATGAATATAACGCTGCTATTCTCTTATTGGGTCTAAAATTTCTCAAAATAAAACTGTGACCATTTATCGCACACTGAAGTGCTTTGCCATCCTCAATAAAATGTCACTTACAATTTTAAATACGAAATTCCAATGACTCACCGTAGCAATGGCTTCTGAAAATGCTAGAGATAGTTTCAATTCTGTATTCTTGAACAAAAATTTCGACGTGATTCAGTGAGCAAGTGAATGGAGAAAATGTTCTCATATGCAAAGTTCAGTTTGCACGGAAGCGAAGTTAGAATCGTTTATTCAAATATTTAGCAACGAACCGAACAGAAGCATACCAGCACGAAAAGAAAGATGACGTTTCGAATGATCAATGAGCTTTTAAATTCGCCGTAATCATCGAGAACACTGCTACTGATGCAATTCTTTAGGATGGATAAAAAGAAGATGATGCGTAAGATATGTGCTGCGTTTTGTAAGTGTCGACTGGTGCAGAATCGGTTTTCATAGAATAAACAACATCGTGTTATTCACAACACTAATAAAGTAGGTCGCTAATAGTCACTTTTGGATCGTCATCAATATTGCGAACTGGATCAGAAGAACTGGGATGACGGTTATCATTTATTTGGTTGCGTCGACCACTCGTCAATGCGGTTTGCTGGAACATCTTGATGAGGTATGAGTGAATCAGTTTGACGATTGAATGAATAATGCAGTTTAGTTTTTGGCTGTTGATAAAGTGTTGAAACGGAAAATTTAAACGATCCCAAAGCAGTCATTCATTGTAGAAAATTACTCGGCGGACGTTCATTTTGATGAGAACGTCAGAATCTCAGCTGATCTCAATTGACATCCAAATCATTTGATCGAAACTTTCGTTTCTGCACAACAAACAGCTCAATATTTGTTAAGTGATGATTGACCATGACCATGAATGTTCATAAATTATATTCATTGATGAATTTCTCATAGAAGGTATTATTTCATCCTTATTAATGCGTGAAAATGTTCAAAAACATGCGTTGAAATGATCTTCCAATTAATCACAACAGGAATATCTCATTCTCTGCCCAAATATAGTCCATCTGGATGTGAATCTTAATCACTCACCTTCTTCACCTCCGCAATATCCACACGTTTTTCTGCAATGATTTGCGGCGTATTTCTCATACCTGACACAAACATGGCCTTTAGCGTATTGACAATATGTTGGTTTATCATCTCTGCATTCTGGATCGTGATTATAAGTATTCCTTTCATTTTCATCGCCGTTCCCATCCACTCCATCTCCACCTAAAGAGAAACTGTATATCTGCCTGATGAAGAGACTAAACATGTGCTGATCAATTACCACCGATCATTCAATACTTGTTGTGATGAAGTTGTTGTTAAAGGATGTACTGCAGTCAGCCAATAAATTCATTCAAGAATTGTTCACGAATTCGATCAAACAATAGCTCATCATTGACTCATCAACAATTCATCTCGGAAAAAGAAGAGAAAACACGTTGAAAATTTTGCGTTGAAATGATCTTCCAATAATTCACAACAGGAACATCTCCTTCTCTGCCCAAATATAGTCCATCTGAATGTAAAACTTGATCACTCACCTCCGCAATATCCACACGTTTTACTGCAATTTTTTGCGGCGAATTCTTGATGCTTCACGCAAATATCTTCGACGGATTGACAGGACGAGTGAGTATCTTTGCATTCTAGATATTCATACCCTCCATTTTCGCCGCCGCTAACGCTCCCTCCACGTCCTCCTGAACAGGATCTGTATACCTCTCTGATAAACAAATAAAATAGGTGCTGAACGATTATCATCGATTGTTCAAGAATAGTTGCAGGGAACTTGTTGGTACACGATGCATCGCAGTCAGCCAATAAATTCATTCAAGAATTGTTCACGAATTCGATCAAACAATAGCTCATCATTGACTCATCAACAATTCATCTCGGAAAAAGAAGAGAAAACACGTTGAAAATTTTGCGTTGAAATGATCTTCCAATAATTCACAACAGGAACATCTCCTTCTCTGCCCAAATATAGTCCATCTGAATGTAAAACTTGATCACTCACCTCCGCAATATCCACACGTTTTACTGCAATTTTTTGCGGCGAATTCTTGATGCTTCACGCAAATATCTTCGACGGATTGACAGGACGAGTGAGTATCTTTGCATTCTAGATATTCATACCCTCCATTTTCGCCGCCGCTAACGCTCCCTCCACGTCCTCCTGAACAGGATCTGTATACCTCTCTGATAAACAAATAAAATAGGTGCTGAACGATTATCATCGATTGTTCAAGAATAGTTGCAGGGAACTTGTTGGTACACGATGCATCGCAGTCAGCCAATAAATTCATTCAAGAATTGTTCACGAATTCGATCAAACAATAGCTCATCATTGACTCATCAACAATTCATCTCGGAAAAAGAAGAGAAAACACGTTGAAAATTTTGCGTTGAAATGATCTTCCAATAATTCACAACAGGAACATCTCCTTCTCTGCCCAAATATAGTCCATCTGAATGTAAAACTTGATCACTCACCTCCGCAATATCCACACGTTTTACTGCAATTTTTTGCGGCGAATTCTTGATGCTTCACGCAAATATCTTCGACGGATTGACAGGACGAGTGAGTATCTTTGCATTCTAGATATTCATACCCTCCATTTTCGCCGCCGCTAACGCTCCCTCCACGTCCTCCTGAACAGGATCTGTATACCTCTCTGATAAACAAATAAAATAGGTGCTGAACGATTATCATCGATTGTTCAAGAATAGTTGCAGGGAACTTGTTGGTACACGATGCATCGCAGTCAGCCAATAAATTCATTCAAGAATTGTTCACGAATTCGATCAAACAATAGCTCATCATTGACTCATCAACAATTCATCTCGGAAAAAGAAGAGAAAACACGTTGAAAATTTTGCGTTGAAATGATCTTCCAATAATTCACAACAGGAACATCTCCTTCTCTGCCCAAATATAGTCCATCTGAATGTAAAACTTGATCACTCACCTCCGCAATATCCACACGTTTTACTGCAATTTTTTGCGGCGAATTCTTGATGCTTCACGCAAATATCTTCGACGGATTGACAGGACGAGTGAGTATCTTTGCATTCTAGATATTCATACCCTCCATTTTCGCCGCCGCTAACGCTCCCTCCACGTCCTCCTGAACAGGATCTGTATACCTCTCTGATAAACAAATAAAATAGGTGCTGAACGATTATCATCGATTGTTCAAGAATAGTTGCAGGGAACTTGTTGGTACACGATGCATCGCAGTCAGCCAATAAATTCATTCAAGAATTGTTCACGAATTCGATCAAACAATAGCTCATCATTGACTCATCAACAATTCATCTCGGAAAAAGAAGAGAAAACACGTTGAAAATTTTGCGTTGAAATGATCTTCCAATAATTCACAACAGGAACATCTCCTTCTCTGCCCAAATATAGTCCATCTGAATGTAAAACTTGATCACTCACCTCCGCAATATCCACACGTTTTACTGCAATTTTTTGCGGCGAATTCTTGATGCTTCACGCAAATATCTTCGACGGATTGACAGGACGAGTGAGTATCTTTGCATTCTAGATATTCATACCCTCCATTTTCGCCGCCGCTAACGCTCCCTCCACGTCCTCCTGAACAGGATCTGTATACCTCTCTGATAAACAAATAAAATAGGTGCTGAACGATTATCATCGATTGTTCAAGAATAGTTGCAGGGAACTTGTTGGTACACGATGCATCGCAGTCAGCCAATAAATTCATTCAAGAATTGTTCACGAATTCGATCAAACAATAGCTCATCATTGACTCATCAACAATTCATCTCGGAAAAAGAAGAGAAAACACGTTGAAAATTTTGCGTTGAAATGATCTTCCAATAATTCACAACAGGAACATCTCCTTCTCTGCCCAAATATAGTCCATCTGAATGTAAAACTTGATCACTCACCTCCGCAATATCCACACGTTTTACTGCAATTTTTTGCGGCGAATTCTTGATGCTTCACGCAAATATCTTCGACGGATTGACAGGACGAGTGAGTATCTTTGCATTCTAGATATTCATACCCTCCATTTTCGCCGCCGCTAACGCTCCCTCCACGTCCTCCTGAACAGGATCTGTATACCTCTCTGATAAACAAATAAAATAGGTGCTGAACGATTATCATCGATTGTTCAAGAATAGTTGCAGGGAACTTGTTGGTACACGATGCATCGCAGTCAGCCAATAAATTCATTCAAGAATTGTTCACGAATTCGATCAAACAATAGCTCATCATTGACTCATCAACAATTCATCTCGGAAAAAGAAGAGAAAACACCTTGAATAATTTTTTGATCACTATATAACTAACTTGGTTCTGTCTCATTATTTTGTGCTGAAGCTGCACCGATGCAGAACAATATAGCAATGAGGAAAAGAGCCTGTTGCATGATCGAGCGCAAGTCGTGCTGACGATATCCGAACTGATGTATCGTAACAGAATCCTGCGTTTTTATGCAGCCGATCATCATTCTCTCCTCTCCACATTCTCTCGTCTGGATACTAGGTGCTCAGCAAGCGAATGGTCGTGAAAATTTGTGTTTCACGTTTTCACATTACGTAATTTCCATTCAAAAGCAATAAAGGTATAGTAAATATCAGCAGGATCAGCATCTTTCGCTTTCTCAGTTTGTGCTTACTTCCAGAACTTCCAATATTTCCACAGTCACTGCTATGTCTCAGTTTCTTTCACTGATACTTGCATTATCATTCCACGCAATGATTTATGGTGGATTCAGTTGAATGGTGATCGGTTGCCGCGATCGTAATCCTGTATCGTTTTCATGATGCTTTGATAATGCGATAAATGTAATTTGCATTCCAACATAATAGCGAGATGTTATATTGCGATAAATCGCGAGTTACATTGCGATTGATGTAATTTGTATTCTAACAACAGCGAAATTCCACGTTTCGGTTATTATGTATATGAATTTGTTTATCAGCTGCCGAGATCGCAATCCTCCATCGTTTTCATGATCCTTCGATTATACAATAATTATAATTTGCAGATCATTTGAACAATCTTCCAGCACATCATCGTTTAATGTCACATCTCAGTTTCTCTTAGCGATGCTTGCGTTATCATTGCACGCAATGATGCATAGTGAATAGAAATCAATTCTTGTCAGTTGACTAGATCGTAATCATGTGTCATTTCCATGGTGCTTCGATTATACAATAACTTGCAAATTAAATTTATCACATATTTAGAGTATCTTTAAAACGGTAGAAGACTACGATTTGATGTGAGTAACTGAAAAACTGAAACGAATAATATTGAATACTCACCACACTGGAAATCAGTACAAATACTTGCGTCAGAACCTAGCATGGCGTGAAATGGATTAAATCCGTTGCATGAGTTGTGATGAAATGCTCCATTTAATTTGCATTCCAGGAAGTCAGTAATTGTCGCGACGAAGCGCGAAAGAGACGATTCGCGAGGGACACCAAAGTGATATGTGAAATCAAGCTTCGAATTTGTACTTTAGCTGTATATGTACAAGATGTACATGCATATCGGTTTTACATCGGTTTGAAACGGTAATTTTGTAAGCACTGCGATGGTTGCATCAGAAAAATCAATTCGTGTCACTGAACTTGCGCAAAAAAAAGTTTTTTGCAACAATCTTTTCAACAAAATTCATTTAATTTTTTTTCTGTGTTTGACTTTTCATTGTGCCTGATAAAATTTGTTTTGCCTGATAAAATTTGTTTTGCTTGATGAAATTCATAAAAACTTTGACTGGTTTTGGCGTTTGTTTTGCAATAACACTGTATTACATATCGAAACACAAAGCATTCGTAAGATACAAACACAAAGAGGGAGGATATCCTCCAAATGAGATATAAGAAAGTTAAGTTTCGTCATCCGAATCGATACTGCATGATATGCACGTGCATCTTATACATATACAGTTAAAGTACAGATTCGAAGCTTGATTTCACATATCACTTTGGTGTCCCTCGCGAATCGTCTCTTTCGCGCTTCGTCGCGACAATTACTGACTTCCTGGAATGCAAATTAAATGGAGCATTTCATCACAACTCATGCAACGGATTTAATCCATTTCACGCCATGCTAGGTTCTGACGCAAGTATTTGTACTGATTTCCAGTGTGGTGAGTATTCAATATTATTCGTTTCAGTTTTTCAGTTACTCACATCAAATCGTAGTCTTCTACCGTTTTAAAGATACTCTAAATATGTGATAAATTTAATTTGCAAGTTATTGTATAATCGAAGCACCATGGAAATGACACATGATTACGATCTAGTCAACTGACAAGAATTGATTTCTATTCACTATGCATCATTGCGTGCAATGATAACGCAAGCATCGCTAAGAGAAACTGAGATGTGACATTAAACGATGATGTGCTGGAAGATTGTTCAAATGATCTGCAAATTATAATTATTGTATAATCGAAGGATCATGAAAACGATGGAGGATTGCGATCTCGGCAGCTGATAAACAAATTCATATACATAATAACCGAAACGTGGAATTTCGCTGTTGTTAGAATACAAATTACATCAATCGCAATGTAACTCGCGATTTATCGCAATATAACATCTCGCTATTATGTTGGAATGCAAATTACATTTATCGCATTATCAAAGCATCATGAAAACGATACAGGATTACGATCTCGGCAACCGATCACCATTCAACTGAATCCACCATAAATCATTGCATGGATTGATAATGCAAGCAGTATTGAAAGAAACTGAGACATGACATCAACTGAAGAATTGTTGAAAGAGTTCGAAAGCAAACTGCAAGTTATAGAGCAAAATGTTGATCCTGCTGACATCTGCTATGTTTTCATTGCTTGTGAACGACTGCACGGTGGGATAATGTGAAACGTAAGATTTCATGACTTGTCGCTTACTGAAAACCTGGTATTTAGAGCACAGAATGATGAAGGAATGGTAACAACGAAAGAGAAAACGTAAAATACAATCTCTGAAGGAAAACTTAAGTATTTGAAAAGTCTTTTGGGATGGAACAACGTGAACTGAATAGAATTCACGTTTTTTTAGATTGATTTATTCATTCGCATCAAAATATGTGTAACAAGTTCAATACAATGATAACAGTATGGCGAATATACTGTCTCAGATAATGTTCGGGAAAGGAGAAAGAATAAAAAATCGAAAAAGAATAAAAAATTTGTGTTATGAAATGGTGAAGATGTCATATCAAGCATACATTATCATAAACTGACTTTTATATCATATCAAGCAGATCATTCATATCACTGTTTTAATGCCTAGATCGGTAACATAGCAAACATATCATAACATAAAACGACATTTGTTGGAATCATAACATATGAGGCAAGTTCTGTACAATTTGGAAGAGCAGATGAAAAGCGAAAAGAAACGAAAAATATAGGAAACAGAAAACAAAATAAGACAAAAATTCGTATACCTTTCTCAGATTGCTCGAGCTAACTGTTTATCAGGATTTTATCAAGGATCTCATCGGGTGGGATGAATTGGAGTCTGCACTTAAATATTTGAAGCGATTTGAAGGAGGCAATGTTCTGGATGAGTAGATTCCATGCTCTATCGATACCTTTTGCAAAAACAACCTGGCAGTGTTTGATTCGCAACGTTTGATAGTTAGCTTAAAGGGATTACTGTAGCAGGTTCATTCACTGCTTGAGAAATATTCGAAGAACTCGTTTTTGATGCTCTGATCCGATTTTATCAACTTCTCGGAAAGATTCGAGACATTCCTCGAAAACTTCCGGAGGAGCCTCCTCGAGAAGCCTCCTCAAGCCTCCCCCCTTTCGTAAAACTCGGGACGAAATTTTGCAGTTTTTCTAAATCGTGGGGGAATTACTAACCTCAGTCTCCATAAAATACATCCATGATGTATTTTATGGAGTAAGCTCATTACGCCTCAAAAAATATAGAAGGGTCTCTAATCTTACTTGGCCACCCTTTCTGAATATAACTTCTTACCTCTCTCAATACCGGATCCTTATCAACCTCCTCTTTTATTAATTCCTCTATTATTGGCACCTTATCTACTATCTGCTGCAATATTTCATTTACAACTATCTCATCTACTATCATTCCTTCATCTATACTATATCTCAAAAGAATAACCCATCAACTGTGAAGCCCACCTATGTAATCTCTTTGCTGCTATTACTGGAATTCCACTCTTAGGTCCGAATATCTTAACTAACGGCTGATGATCAGTGAGTAAAACAAATTTCCGTCCCATAAGATACTGATTAAATTTCTGCACTCCATACGCAAATCCTAGCGCCTCTTTCTCAATCTGCGCATAATTCCGCTCCGGTTTAGTTAATGTTCTAGACGCATACGCTATCACTTTTTCCTTACCATTACTATATCTATGATATAACACAGCACCTACCCCATAATCAGATGCATCTGTCGCTAACACTACCGCCTGTTCTGGATCGTAATGCGTCAAAACTTCTGAAGATGTCAAGTGCTTTTCAGTTTCCTCAACTGCCTTATTTTGCTCAATCCCCCACTTCCAACGTTCTTCTTTCCTACGCAATTTATTTAGTGGAGCAGCAATCGTTGCAAGCTGAGCAATAAATTTGCCATAATATTGTACCATACCTAAAAACGCTTTCAACTCTCGTATGTCCTTAGGCCTAGGCATCTCTTGAATCGCCTTAACCTTACTTAAAGACGGTCTTATCCCTTCTTCATTTACCACGTAACCTAAATACTCAATTTCCTTCTTAAAAAATTCACACTTTTCTCTTTAAACGAAATTCCGCCTGTCTTAGTCTACTTAAAGTCTCCCTCAACCTCTGCAAATGTGTCCTATCATCCGCCGCTGTGATAGTAATATCATCTAAATAAACAACTACCCCCTCTAGACCGCTCAACGTTTGCTCCATTATTCTCTGAAAAATTGCTGGTGCTGAAGCTAATCCAAACGGCATTCTCTGATACTGAAATAATCCCTTATGTGTAGAAATCGTAGTGTATGGTTTCGATGTTTCGTCCAACCCTAGTTGTAAATAAGCATCTCTTAAGTCCACCTTAGAAAACTTTTTTCCCCCATTTAGCGCTTGAAATAAGTCATCTGGTTTTGGTAATGGGTACTGATTAACATCTAAATACGGGTTAATAGTGACCTTAAAATCCCCACAAATACGTACCTTACCGTTAGCATTAGGAACCGCTACTATAGGTGTTGCCCACTCAGTATACTCAACTGGGCTTAAGATCCCTTCCTTAACCATCTTATCTAGATTCTCCTCTATTGCCGACTTTAATGCATGTGGGACAAGCCTAGCGCGAAAAAATTTCGGTGTTACTGTGATGTCCTTAAATTTTAACGTAGCTTTCCCACTTCTACATCTACCTATTCCTTCACTAAACAATTCCTCATTTTGATCCAATATTTCCTTAAGCGTGTTCCTTACCTCCTCATTCCCTCTCGCTTGAACCTGTGTTGTGTAAATCGCTTTCTAGCGATAAGATACTTAAGAACAACATTAACAAAACTGCTCAATGAATAATATAAAGTATTCCTGCATGTATACATCGAAATGATCGCCAATATCGGAACAGTGAGCAAAATCCTCCCACAACATCATACTTTTCTGAAACCGAAGAAACTGGAGAACCTGACAGTCAAGAGAAAAGGCATGTGCAGACTTGAGGATACCATTAGCCTGAATATAGAGATCCTGATATTACTGCACTCTTGTACATACAGATTAATACAAATACAGTGTGATTGAAGTTGGATGTGTTTTAAGTTCTGTTTAGTCCAGAAGCTAGTACCATAGAATGAATCCATTTTGGAGGCATATAACGTGGGAAATATAGTAGAGAGAACGTTCATTGTGCATGACTGTATTTACTAACTTATTCCGGTTCGATTGATGTCAAATTTGGGATACTTTAAAAAATAAATCCATTGGCCTCTGCGCTAATTGAGATGGCTTTAGGAAAATAGCTAGATCTCCTCAAGAAAGCAAAATCACTCGGCCGAAGAGATGTTTTTCTGAATTAAGAGATTCTGGAGAATCACTACAGTTCAACATTATACATTAATATAGCACTCAAAACGATCTTGAGATGTTATTGGCCATCAGAACAAGAATATCACAAGGAATGTTCCGATCAACCAACCAAACCCGTGTAGCGAGACACTGAAAACCGCAAAAATCGTTATTTCAGGATCTTCGGCCAATGGATTCATCTTTGAATTAGGCGAAAAATGATTTGGAGAATTGTCTGTGGCTTCAATTGGCCAAAGTGATTGTTGTCGCCGAGCATCTGAATTTCTTTTGTTGCTGGAGTGTTGTTGTTGGCTCGAATACTTCAAATTGGAATCATGAGAACACTGAGGTTTCATTGAGATCATCCATTCAAACGAGTTCACCTGCAATTCATAAAAGCTGATCATATTTTACACTGAATTCTGGACGTTATCATTGAGAGTGACCTCACGATTCTTTCCAACTGTTTTTCACGATAAATCTTGTGGTTAACTCCATAATAATAGAATTTCAATCGACTAGCAAGTTCCGGTACTTCTTTAGCAAAGGGGCCCCACCGCGCGTGCAGAGGTATGCGGCGCGCGTGAGCCGAAGCCCATGCGTAACCTCATCCCCTGGTGCGCGTACCTACTATGCTGAGAAATAAGGGAGCGTTCATAAATGCCAGCCATAATGTTGCATGTGATTGCAGGCGGGTTGCAGGGGAAACGACAGAGAAAGAGACAGTGTAGCATACAATGTTACACATACGCCTAAGTTAGTGAAAAATGGCTCATGACGGAGCCGTTCAAAAAATAGATCCAATGCGATGATAGGGAGAAATGAATCAGCATGGATAGATGTGCTGTATTTGCATCCAAAGATGATAGAATGCATCAGGGCCCCTCAACTAAAGAATAGGCTCTCTCCGTGTCGTATTCTTATTGCGTAAACCATATACATTGGTTAGACATTTGAAAAGTAACGCGCGCTCCTCAATTGAAGAGCGACGCTGCTATGAGCGCGCGCGCGGTGGCGCCCTTCAGCTGAAGATGTGCTGGGGCCCCTCTGCTAAAGAAGTGCCCTCGTTCCGCACACTTTCTTCGTTAAGCTGCCCCAATTTCGTGCTGATTTGAACTGCTTTCGAGACATTCAAAGGATCGTTTTAAGGAATTAATTACCACGGAGGTTATATGTGTTTGAGGCAATCCAGTATTGAAACATGTCGACGAGAAGAAGGCCCAAGAAGGTCCAGATCTCATCGCCGATGAATTTCGAGCATCGCATCCATGCAGGCTTCGATCCATCATCTGGCGAGTATCACGGCCTTCCAAAGGTTAAACGTGCCATTTCTTCATTCAATCAGCTGAAAGACGTTCCGAGTCAACCGGAGAAACCGGATGACTGCAAATCTCTGTATTTAATGCATGCGTAAGCGGTTTAAAGATGTTTTAATTGTAATTTCTTAATTAGTTAGTAATGATTATGATGAATAGATTAGTTGATTTTGAATCTGTCACAATAATTATTGTTGCGCATGTTCTGTTTGTTTAGCAGTCCCAATTTAGTGCTGATTAACGTCATTTGAAACACTTTAAAGACCTTGAAAACATCTTTGTAATGAATTATTTTAATTGTACGTTTCGTTTCACGTTTGGTTTGCGGTCTTTTTATTGAGTACTTTTGTAAGATTCGGGGTATTTTTTATGCAGTTGAAAGGACATTGGGACCGTTCATAAATATATCATGAATGACTTTCGGTTTTCCCTTCAATCAATTTCAGTAAGTTAAAACTTAACTGGTTTAACTTATATTCATAACGAAGTTGTCATTATCTTCCATTATTTTTTACTCTGTGATATTTATTTACGTTTACAGGATTTTTTTATAATGCTATCAATATTCTCATGCAATCTTCATTGGTTTTTAATTGTTGTTGATAAAATTTTTATGAACTGAAGTGAATCAACTTGTGATGGTTATTATGCGATTAAAAGATTGTTTTTACTCTATTATAAAAGTGGTGTGTGTAAATAGTAATGATTTGAATGTGTGTTAAGAAAGATTGTTAATTAATAAGGATGAATAATAAAAACTTGTGTTGTGTTACATGGAAATGTCACTTGACGATTTTCAGCCAATGGAATTTTTGGTGGATTGGAATTTAGGATTTAAGGAAAGGACAAAAGATTGCATTGATCGATCCAGTTGAGCAGAGTAACTTCTGTATATTCAGCATTCAGATTTTTATCAGGAAGGCCATAAATATCGTTCTACACAATTATCAAACTTTCAGTAGCACTTCACGCTTCCGCAGATCAAATAATACTTCTCGGGTGACTGAATAATCCTCCGGGTGGTCGCTGCTTCCGGTAATTGACTGTTTGCTTATTGACCACCAATCAATTCACAAAGGCTTATTCTTTTTTTTACCCACTCGTATCATATCATTTCATTTGCCTTTTTTTTCAAATTCCAATCAGTCTATCGAAAAAAAAATGCTTCATTTCGCTAGAGCTTTGATCATTTTTTGAAGAAGATAGAAAAAACATGGACGAAAAAGTTGACGAAGGAACACTTCGTATGGAACAACAATTCTTAAGAGTGACAGCAAGACATTGATAAATAATTCACTAATTGTTCCGTATTCATCACACCTGTCTCTCGTTGATCTTCAAGTACACACACACAATTAACCGATCGATTGATCAGTGAACATCTATCTCTCAATTTCTGAACTCATCCAATCTTTTGCATCCCTTCATTAGATCTCTACTGACCGACCGAACTGCTCTGCTCATCATTTACTCTTGCAAAAGCTTTTAACTTGCTCTTTTGAGCACCAACCCGTTCTCCTTATCATACTTAACGGCACACCAATCATCAAACACGGTAACCATATAACGTTTGATTCCTTTGCTCACTGATAACGATATGGTTTGTGAACTCTAATAATTTCTACCTCGGTTGATGTGAATTTGCATTCGTTTGCTAAGCAAGCTTCATGCTGCTCGAAGGTAATGTTCTTTCGGTTTGTTCACTACGAGCAGTTATCATTTCAGCAATTATTCGACTGAAAGTCGGTACATTCTATCTGAAATAATGTTGATCGTGATAACATTGAACTTGATTGATGAAATGATAAAGCGCACGTGATAGCAAAAAGCCATTGAATTGTTTTTGTGATCACCCTCGCTGATACGATACAGCAACAACCATTCCGTGACACCTAAAACCCGTCTGCCTGCACACGTGCTGTAAATACCTGCACCGACAGTCTCATTGCGTACGTATTGTGGCTTGAACCTGAGCTTCACATGTCCGCTTTCGCTCAACCCAGTCAGTTAACTTGGCCTATGATTCGTAATCTTCACCACTGAGTCATGTCAAAGCATCATTCACAAATGCATTTTTATTGTTGTTTCACGCAATCAGGTCTGAATCTTTACGTAAGAGTGAATATATGAACGATGCATGGTGTATTATAGTTCGTGACGTGAATCTCAGCAAGAGGTGTTATTATCACTTGCATATACGTCGTGAAGTTGAATGAATCAATCACTATTGTGGTGGGTTGATTCAGTGGGTTAAGCATGCTGTAAATGGATGGTTTGTTTAGCTTGTTAGCGATCGTCTGTTGACTGATCCGATGACTGATGATTGCTGTCATCAAAAAGAAGTAATGCGTAGGTCATTGATCCATTAAACGTCTAAATTTTATGACGATCGTTTCGAAACAGCAACCCTTTTTTACCGATAACTTTAATGGTGTGACATTTTAGATTATAAATAGAATATTGATAATAACTGGTGTTATCTGCATGAATAATCCTCAAGAAAAAATAACTTATGAGCAACTGATGAACTTTTACCTGGTCTGCGTTCGCTGCAAAATGATGAAATGAACATGTTTCGTTGTCAACTTTGAGATGTCAATTAAAATTCACGGTTATGAAATAGACTTTTGATGTGATTTCATTGCGATTCAATTGAGTATTTTCATTTCAAGAACGTAAAAACGAGTTTATTCTGTCGATGGCTGGCATAAATAAGTGTGCAAATGAAATGGAAGTTAATTGAGAACTGCACAAGAATCTTTTTAATGATGATGTTAAACTGCACTTGATGCGTTTCGCGAAATGATCAAAAACTTGATTTTTGGTTAGATTTGTGTGGTCGAGCATCCATTAAGAGTACATTTTATTGGATTGTAATCATTTGGAAAACACTCGAAGCAATTAACTTGTCAGTAGTCAATGATCGTTTGATGGAATACTGCCACACACAGTATGGAGCTTTTTGCGCGATAACGTTTATGAAATTCGTATTGATGCAAACGATCGATCAGATTAGAAATTCTCTTCGAGTCACCTACTCGATCAATTGATTTTCGGTCTTCGATTCCTGATCACTATACATTTCTGATGTTGTTGGTTATGTGTTTGTATTTCATTTGTTTTTGGACGTGATTTTTGGTGTTTTCTTGGACATCTTCTGCATACATTTGTGACGATGCAGTAGAATATTGCCAGCCGATTATAAAATTCATCGATTAAAATATTTCTAATTTCGCAAATACATTCTTTCAATGACATTCCTCTTATCTTATCGGTCTCTTCATCATTGCAAATGCCACTTCCCATTTCAACCCTTTGTATGAATCACGAACTTGATCACCGAACAGTCGAATTACAACCAAGCCTATAAATATTCACAGCACAGTTCACACGTATCATAAGCCTACCAACTATCGGTCTGTGTCTTTCTGTATTGTACAGTAAAGTCAATCTACTCCAATCCACACACTAGATTCAGTTCAAATCGTCATCACTCCGTTGTTTTTCGCTTGTGATACTCTCCAGCTGGTACCGTAAACGTTCACATTTTTGTAAACTCGTTCCTGATTGTGTCTGTTCTGCATTCGAGTGACCACATCTGATAATAGACACCGCAATGGTTAAAATTCTCTACAACAGGTATTTATCATTCATTCAATAAGTTTGTCTCTTGCTAGCAGACGATCCATTGAGTTGTTTCAGTTGATATGAAATGATCGAAGCATGTTGTGCACAGCACATGAATAGATCTCAGCTAATCTCATATTATTCCAGCCGTCATATTGCCCATTCATTCTTCTCATTGCAACTAATTATCGAACGTCAGATATACACGCAATCGAGAGATGAGTCGTCGTCGTTGTGGAGTCACCTACAGTGTGAATCAAACGGGTATTGGTCGTATTATTTTTAACGAGGATCGCTCTAAATTCCAGGTTATCAATCGATGCCATTCACTGGAATATTTGACTGCCATATTTACACGATGATTCAGATGTTATTGTGAACACTTTAAGGGATTACTGGTGAACGATGATGGCGAATGTATATCGTTTAATGGCAGTGCAATCCCTGGAACTGATGATCCGACAACGAGTCTGATGAATATTACTGTTATCGATGGCGAGACTGGCGACCAGTTTGGGGTTGCGTTAATTCTGTCATTCTTTTTCTTATTTCCTCCATATGATTCTAAACAAGACTTTGAATGTTTCCTCAATAAGAATAAACTGCCTGCAGTTTGTTTTGTAAGCTCGAACCGATTGCAATCGTAATTCAGATCCACGGTGTTGCCGTTAATTTCGCACCGAACCCGAACCCGATATCGTCCAATTTCTTTGTCACCATCAACTCTCAACACATCAAGTTCACCACCACCGACGTTCTCTTCGGCAATCGGTTTGTGTTTCTCAATCTTGAACTCTACCTACGCATTCTTCTAACAATTATCTTTTCTTTTTTTTCATTATTCGCTTTCAGTGATTATTTGTGTGCGTCGTTTGTTTGAATTCTTTAGATGTTTTGAAATATTCTTTTGATTCATTACGAAATACGTTACCATTCAACTTCTTTCCTTTTATCAATATCCCGCATTCATCTTGAAACGTTTCGCATTCATTGAGCCATCGTTTCCTTGTTTCTTATCTGCTGCTCTCTTTAGCCGTCATGTGTTCAGATAAAGATGCTTTAATCGCCGCGATCTTGTTCCTCTTCGAACAACCGTAACTCTTACCGTACACAAAAATGAATCCTTATCTCCAATAGTTCGATCATTCATTTAATTTGTTCATAACGAACAGTTTCGTTTTTTGAAATTGCAGTTTTGTTGCACGTTTGAATTTGGTTTGTTCGTGCAATTGAATCGGTGTTGTTCATTTGATCGAGTGTCTGAGGTGCTTCATAAGAATTCATTCTTTGATCATATATCACACACATATATATTTACACATCTGTTTAATTAATCAAAGGAACAAGGAACACGATCACGTGGAGGAAAAAAGAAAAGTATATTCGCTGTTAATGTTTGATAAGTGTAATTAATACTGATTGCAATAGAAGAAATTTTATTTTTATTAGAAAAAAAGAATCATATAATACTGTGATTTTTGATGCGTTTGTTTGGTGCGTGCAAAATGAGTTTCAAGTTTTCAGCTGCTTGTTATGGGTAGTTTTGGCATTCGGCAAATAATGAAAGTATCTCTGCTGCATTCAGAATGCACGTTTAGTGGACGAAATTAAGTGGTGTTGATGGTTGTTCAATTGCAGGGCAGATGTCGAAATCCGTAAGTTTATGGATCCGAGAAAGGTGGAATGCGGAAGTAAGGTGCATTTGGGTGAGATGAGCATCCATCTGACAGCCAACCACCGAATCAAACCGTCGATACGTCGTGAGAGTGTTTGTGACAACTGCAATTCAGCCATTCTCGAGATGTCTGATGACTTTCTCGCATGAATAATCGCATCATGGTGCACACCTGTAGCCGTACTCGCTTTACTGTCCTGGCAAAGTCACAAATTGAAGACAGTCACATCCAGCGAGGGGCATTTAATGCTAATTGAGGAGCCATTCCATGCTTTCTTGTCAAAAAATGTCCTCAAGAATGGGAGGACAGGGGTGAGGTGTGGGGGGGGTGGGGAGGGAGGTTGGATTGCAGAGGGCATTTCTCGAACTCTTCTCCACCGGTTGCGGGTTCCATGCTGCATTTATACATAAATGTATGTAAAAATTGTATCATTAAACCTTGAACATACCCATGTGTGTTTCATTTCTATAAATTTTGTTTCGAATTTTACTCAACTTTCCCAATCTGATTGTTATAATAATGTTTTCACTTGATTTGACCATATTGAACTGTTCGTTCATACTGTATTATGTGATAGATAAGATATATCCATCAAAAACGCTTCATCTCATATACAATTTTAATTTCTTTGCAATTTTCATTTATAATATTATTGGTTCATTTATAATTTTCATTTGTAATATAATGATTACTGTACGATTTGTTAACAGAATTTATTTATTTGTAATTGAGTTGTTGTTTCAAGACAGATTAACGTTTATCGTTTGTTTATATCTCATTCCTGCATAAACTGCTACATCTCCAATGGTACACTCGACACAAAACATCTCGAGTAAACCGTAAAAGTCAAGGACACAGAGGTTCGCAAAGAAATCTTGCAGTCATCTTTAAAACAAAATAGACCCTTATGATGGAACAAACAATGAAACACAAAATTTGCCTGGTAACAAAACACTTCAGGAAATCAACCGTCACTGTATCAAATGTCACTGCATTATCTTCTCGACCTCTAGAAGTCCAATTGAAATCATTGTCACAGTAGATTCGAGACTTAATCGCTTGTGATTATAATACTCTGAAGGTATCATTCAAGTGTTTATCGGTCAAGTGCATTCCCAACCTGATCTTAGGCACGATTCATTAATTTCTATGCTGTACTGGATATGAATGGCACGGTTTTGAAACGGTCTTAATTCACACCAGAGAATATCACAAAACATGAAGTGGCCCATCTACTTCGATTCCAAGCGAGGTGACTGTTGCGAATCGTCGTCGAAGAGTTTGTGGCAATCGACGCAAATCACATCACAACTATAATCATCTGTTTATTCCGATATTTGTAATAAAACGTGCAGTTTTATTTGTCAAAATTTTTTGTGTCGGGTTCCACGTAATTGTGTATTTTCATTTCCCTTAAATGGGTCATCGCAATTTTCACGATGTGATTGTTGTTACACTGTTTAGATGTTAGCATTATTTTATGATTTTTAACGGTTCATTCAGGAACGAATCTGCTTAGTGGTGGTGGTAAGGGCCATTCGCTGATACTCCATCCATATGTCTGATATTTCATCAGAATCGTCAGGCGCATCAGAACCACCCAGCCCTGCTCGGCACTTCCATCCGGCCGGTGACAAGTCAGCATGGTCACAACAAACCAATTTCGAACGGTTAATCTCACTGATTGTCATTTGCAGTTAGGCTTTGGTTGAGCACTGGTGCTGCTTTCTTTAGTGTACGCATCAACAGAATGAGATTTGTGCAATTTCAGATTCATTTGGCTATTGAAGATTCCGTTTCGAACGATTCTGTGCCTGTCGAATATAACAGCATTTTTTGTTGCGTACTTCGGCTTCATGATACCCATTCTGTGGGCTAGAGCAGCTTGGTTAGTTGTCACTTGTTATGTTCGGTTGTTGGTCAGATCATTATCAGTTAGGCGTTGAATCGGTCTTGATTTAATTGCTACTCAAATGACACTTTTAGAGAATTCTCTCTAACAGCGATCAGTCTTTCAGGCCACGTTTATATTGGTTTTACGAGGGCAAATTATACAGATGGTTACAAGCATTCATCGGTTATTGGGGTTACACGGCTGGATATGATGGTATGTTTGATTTACTGTCATCACTTGGAATGAGCGGTGTGGGGTGGTCGTAACTGTAGGTGCTGATTTCAGTGTATGAATATGGCGATGATGTGAGTCATTACTCGGAGGACGAACGTGTTCTCGTGATGTGCAATCATCAGAGCACTGCTGATGTGCCCACCTTAATGGCTGTGCTACAGAGTAAGAAAGTGGCAAGTCGAAAGGTTCGTGTATCTTTATCGACATTAAATATTGGCCTTCATTATGAAGTACTTTGAGTTGTATGCAAATTGAAGACTCTGTGGCTAATGGACGTGATGTTTCGGTGGACACCGTTCGGTATAATTGGTGCGATGCATGGTGATTACTTCATAAAACAAGGAAAAGCGACTCGAGAGAAGGAGTTGCTACGGCTGAAAGAGCACTTGAGGAAGGTGTTCTGGGACAGAGACCGACGTTGGGTGATTCTCTTCCCTGAAGGAGGATTCTACTACAATCGAATCGCGAGCAGTCAGAGGTATCAGTTGATTGCTGGAATATAGATTATGCCTCGAGTATCACTCAGCAAAAGTGAATCTGACCCAAACATTTTTAGATATGGTCGAGAACACGGATTTCCACATTTGGAACATGTGACACTGCCGCGGCAAGGTGCCGTCAAGGCGATTCTCGAGGAGATTGGACCTCGAGAGGAGCACGAAACTGATGGAATGATCGATTCGAAGAGGGGCAGTCGACTGAAACTCATCAAAGACACGGTGGGCGCGATTCGTGAGAAGAAATACATCAAAGGTTGGTCGTTTTTCGAGTGGAATTATTTCGTTTCTCATTGCTTATTAAAAGCGTGTACTTCTCTCAGTGTTCGATAACGTTCTGCATTCAGTATCTGTGCAATCACGACAAAGCTCATTCATTCCATCTATAGCTCTCCCTCTTGAGCGTCAATGTATCAACATTTATATTTTAATTGTCTGATTTTAATTGATTTTTCGTGAAACATATCATCATTACATCGCGTTCTTTCAATCTGATCGATTCACAATTTTTATTCATTAGTTCACACTTGAAAGATGGTAATTCAGGCGATTATTTCATCGTAATGTTAAAAAGCATTATCGCTTCGAACTGCTCTTGTCTTTACTACACGTTTTTGCAGCAGTTGTTCTAAGCACTAACAATATCAACATCATAATAACAACATAGTACTGTATCGTAAAAAAACCAGCATTAACGATTCATATGTTATACATCAATTTCTCATATAATATATATACTGCATCCACCCGAGAGAAGGGCGGAATGAGCAGAAATTGTTCGAATGTAAGAAGCATCGTTTAGTACGAGACAACTGTTATTTCTTCTTCCCGTAAAGCTATCCAGAGAGAGATCTAATCAAAATAACCTCAGTGAATAATCAGTTGCGTTTCTTTGGGTACACCATATTTAGCTTTGTGTTCCTCAAATAGATCAATAAGTGCTGTGATGTATTTTTTGTGCAGGACATCCACCTGCTCATCGGTTGGATTCGGTGTCTTCTGCACCGCAATCGGTGCTCCAATAACCGAGTTGATCGGATGTCTGTAAGGTAGATTCCAGTAAATGAGCAAAACGTTTCTATATTGCATTTGATTGTTAACAACTCAAGGGAATAGTATATGTACCTGTATGGCCAAATACCAAAGTTATAATTGAAGATACCACGACCATGAGCTATTGGTGTCGAGAATCCGAGCACTCGTTTGATGCGTTGTTGTATTAGACGTGTTTTCGAGCCAACCGGATTGCTCACCTGCAACTTTTGTAGCATCATCACCATCCATCGTATTGCAATGAACCGTTTCATTGAAACGACATTCCAACCCGAGATATTCCATGTCGGCTAAGCTATATAAATTTCATTACGATCGTCTCACCTGATCGAAGAGTTCATTCTCACCGAACGAATACATCGGTACCAAATGCGCACCAGTCTTGAGTGCTATTCGAACGAAACCCTTGCGTGACTTCAGTGTTAGAATGTGCTTGCCCGGATGTGCATCCAGCGCCTCTTCAGCTCCTCCTTAAGTTCACATTAATTAAATGCATCTTGCAAAAAGTCATTTCTCCAGAACGTTGATTTTAAAAGTGAATGAATTTATGACTTATTCATCATTGTTACCTCAACTTTTCATATGTATTCTTAATCGTAATGTTGGTGTATGTGCAAGCACAATTCAGTCATAGCGCTATTTAGCTGAGGAATTTATAAGAGAATGAAAGATCATCTGAATTGAGCACAATAACTCAGAACAAACCAACAACTAAACCGACGATATTGTTCTTCGTTCGGTCGATATCGAGTAGATACTGCAAACTGTCCTTGCTACAGTCCACCAAACCACTCAACATTCCAAATTCTCTCCTCAACGGTGTGTAGAATTGCGCCGTTAAGGTGCACAGTCGTATTTGCATTGAAGGAAACATCTCGAAAATGCCATTCGCATTCGTAGTGAAGTTGACGTACGTTCCTATGGCGATTATTCCGTGCGGATGTGCACCAATCAAGTAATTCTGAAGATTCGTGAGCCAATGCAAAATCAGCCGTTTAGTTCGAAAGATCGCGCATTCAAAATTAGCTGAATTGTGAATGTTCACTCACATGACCCAATGGAAAATCAGCAGTTTTATGCAGTTTGATAGGGAAATAATTGGCCATATAATTGTGAATGCGTTGTGTTCGCCACCATTTTGATGGGTATCCTCCACGCCGAGGTGACTCGCGATCGTAGTAAACCCATACTGCATACAACACAACTATTGGCCACAAGCAGGTGAACAACTGCAATCGATCAGTAGTCATTTATCATTGCATAACTCAAAACCAATATCAGTCTATTCGACATCGAAGAGACCCACCAAATAAATGGGCATAATCACGACCAAAAATGGAATGATGAAAGCCATCGACACATGATAACACATCGCTAGTGTCTGTAGACGACGCTCCAGCGAGACATTCAACGGTGCCAATTCAATTCCCAAAAGACGTGTCATATTTCAGTGCGATTGCGCTTATCTTGTTTCTTCTGAAATCATGAACCTGATTCATAGATAAATAGTAGGCATCGATCGATTGCAATTCGTTTGTTTCTGAAATTTCGGCATACCCAAACAGATTCTCTTACGAAAGTTACACTGAGAGTTTTGTTTTATGCTCACAGTATGAAGAAACGAGGCGATTTAACGTCACGAAAACATTATCAATGTTTACATGTATTCTCACATGATCGCGTTGAGGAATGGTGAATGTGTAAATAATATCTTATGTAACATTCCTCGCAAAAACACTGCATTAGAAGATTTGAAAGCAAACTTGTTGAGCAGCGAAAAGGGGGGTTAGCGATTCGTGAAAACGCTTTCGACGAATCAGTTTAGTTCAGAGCTCGCAAAACGTCAAGAATCAGTGAAGAGCACATCTGGATGTCTTTACAGGAGTAAGAAGAATGTGCATTCATTTAGCGAAAAAGGATTATGGACTGGGTTATATTGTAATGAAACGCACACGATTGGTAATTTTTTGATCGTGATCACATGCGAGCACTTCACGAACTGTTTCGTATACACTGAGCAGAATCACGAGCTATTCAAATAAAACAGAAATGATAGTCGAGAGTGATGCTCGAAGGTTTGCTTGAGCAGTAAAATAATGGCCAGAAAGCAACAATCATCTGCCACTAATGAAAAAAATCTGTAGCCACAAAAATCATCACTGCCACGTAGGTAATGAACGTGTTGTTTCGAAGTGTCAACCTTTAATATGACGAAGCACAACGAGAATCCAGGCATCGTTCCGTGAACATCAACCACCACTGTGTCAACAACAACAACCGCGCTCAATGCGAGAATAAAACTGCAATCTCTCATCTGTTCACTTATCTCTCACTCTTTCAACTTCTGGACCTATTGATAAAATTCACTTGCTATATCGATCAGTGCGTTTTGATCAGCCGTTCTATGCTGCTAAGTGATCAGGCCGATATGAACAAATAAAAGTACTGACTGCTACAGTTCACTGTTTACTCTAGAACCTTATCATTCACTCTGATAAGAGCTCAGGTGTATTACATCATTATCGTCCGGTGTTTCTCATTGAGCAGTGAACAAAGTATTCGTGTTCCATATGCAGAGTAGTGTAAGCAGAGAGTGAAACTCAAGTAGAAACGGATCACAACTCGATAAGTTTCGATTCATGGAAAATGTCGTTGTATAAAACGAGCATATTTAATAAATGTTTGTCGAAAGATTGTTTTGTGTATGCCCACAAAACGAGCCAATCAAGCGCTGATAAGCATTTGTTTTTTGTTTGTGTTTTCAACAAGCGCACTGGACTTTGACCGGATGAGTACATTGGACTTTGACTCGATGAGTGCGATTGATCGTTAAGATTTGTTGAGCAGAGAGTGGAATTAGTCAAACAGATCATTGAAACTTTAATTGTTCTTTGTGGTTGTTCTTTGACGTTGCTTATATCTTGAATGGATACTCATTGTCAGCTTGAGAATCATTTATCGATGAGGTGAAACTTGAGGTTAATATTGAGGTGAAACTGAAATTTTCAAAAGGTTGATATGAAGCACTTCAATTTGGTGTGTACGAAACGTATGGAAAGCAAAGAATAAGCGACACAAACTTGAAGCAGATTGATTTCAGTGACACGACCTCCGATCAAGTATGTACTGGATGTGACGATTGCTTATCCGTGCGCAATGCCGTTGAGTTTAGCGACATTGAGTATCGGAACTCGTGAGAAGTGCGATATCGCTGTCAATTACAAGATTTACGACGCCAAGGAGGTGAATGTCTCAATTTTTTGAATTATTCACATTCCGTTCACTTTGCTTTTCGTGCTTCTGGTTTCGTATGAATAAAGTTGGAGGTCATTCAAAACCTACATTTCATTTCAGGTTCCATTCCACGATGAGGAGCAACTGAGAGATTGGATGTATCGAGTTTACAAGGAAAAAGATGAGATGCTCGGTGTGTAATTCAATTCATTTCTGCTTATTTATTTTGCTTTCCGCATTTCAACTGAACAGTGATTGAGATCAGTAAAAGAGAATAAGAGTACGCCGATTCATTGAGTGTTCATTCAATTTGTGTGGACGTGAACGATGTTCACTATCGAATAGTCATTTGTTGCGTGTTGTTTTCGCTGTGTGCTGTTGACATTGAATAAGTGGGGTTAGTTGTGGTAACTGTATGAAATTTGCAGCGACGTATTATTCGGAAGGAGTGTTTGTGCAGGGTGAACAAGGTACTCGAGTGTATTTCCCGTGGTGGAAGATTATTGGCCAGTACGCTTTCTGGTTTACATCTCTCTATGTTCAGTATCGTTTATATTCCTACATTGTTTTATGGCCTTTCCGTTTGTTCGGGCTTATTGCTTGGTAGATTGTTAATGTGATCCGGCATGTTCGATGGTAGTGCAGTCAACTGGTGTCATTTTAATCGGGATTCGATAGATTCGCAGTTCCTTTCTCGTTGGGTACTGGAAAGCAGTGCTGTCTCATAGTGATTATCTCTGATTTTGTTTATGCGGTTATTTACAGTCGTCTTTTGTGAACTAATCTAATCTCATTTCATCGGCCAGCTATTGAGATTACCTTTCACTTGTTGGTGTATAATTTGCACTAGTTTTTTGTCTCGTGAATTTCTTTGATCACGTTTCCTTCATTAAACACTTTATTGTGTTGATGGAAGTCGGTTGAGAGTGAGAAGCAGAAATTATCTCACTCGTTGAGCTTTTCGATTAGTTTTTTTTACTTTAGATGAATGCACCGGTGAATTATTGGTTTGTGTCTTGTGCTTCTAGCTTTAAAATTTTGTCTCTTCATTGCCAAATTAATTTAGAGACAATTTCGCTTGTTTATCGAAAGGTACGTACAGTTCTAGACTCTCCTACAACTTCGCTTTCATTTCATTTCTTACCTTCCAGATCTATTCGCTTTGATTTCCTAACCGCATCAATTTGTTATTGTTTGTTAGTTTCATTTTATTGTTCTTCCAGCCGAGTTGTAGGATGAATGTTCAATGTAAATGCAAAAATTAATACAAGCAGCATAATATATCAGTAATATTCCCTTCTTTTTGCTTATTCCTCGAATGGATCAGTGAGTAATCTGGCTACAAGGTCATTCTTTTGTCTTACCACCTTTATCTGAACGGTTGTCATTAAAATGTTTTAATAATGGATACGGCTAAATCGCTAAGGATTTACACTTGAATCTGTGAGCGTACATTTATGTTTGTGTGTATATTTATCTCATTTATTAAGTGTTGTTTATTCTCGTTGATTAATTCAGTCATTTCAACTGAATTCATTTTTTTATTTTTCATTATTTTATTTTTTTCATTTCGATCGGACAGTAATCATTGTTAGAAATGTAACGAACTAATCCGAGCGCAGACTTTCATTTGGCCTAGATTAATATTGGGCTTTATTGTACTTCCGCGAAGAGGATCACAGTTCTGTGACAATAGAAGTGATGTTCGTACGTGACTGTTGCAGTTTTTAAATATTGTGTAACAGGTTAATATGTTGCTATGTAACAAAGCTGTAATAAAGGTTATCTGTAACAGTCAGTTTATTTTGTACATTCGCCCACGATCAGCAAAGCTCTAGACTGAACGTTTTCTATAATATTAGAGCATTTTTGAGTCAATGCATTCTATTCACCACTCTTCGATCTCACGCATGATCTTGAACAACTGGCCAATGGATCAACTCGGTCTCCATCCTGAAATTTCTTAACTCTAGCAAGAGAGATAGATAGGTAATGAATGAACACTACAAAGTGACGTATGTATGCTCAATGAAATGCTTGAATTTGAATGAAGTGAACTCACTTCAAAGAAGCTGATGAAATCTTCGAGTTCGATTAAGCCATCGTTATTTCTGTCAAGAATCTAGAAAAGTATCGATTTATGACTGATTCATTCCTACGTTACACAAAAGAATAAACAGACAATTCGTGGGTTTGCACTCTCGTCGCTCGTCGATTGCAGTAATGCAATGTGATCTTAACTGTGAGGTGTTCAGTTAGCAATTGAGTGACGAACCCAGAAGGCACTCTGTGCTTTTTGTTCGATACGGGCATTCAAATTGCGTGCGTGAGCATCTGATTGTCTGCTTGACGTTAAAGGGGTGCTTTGTGGTGAGGGTGTTGGCGATCGCACGAATTTTCGTGATCGTATTGGTGTTGACGACGAGCGTTGCTTCAGTAATACAGCTCTCGCCTTCGTCATGTCATACATGGATTGTACAAACGATCGGAATTCCTGAAATACAAAACTGGTCACCCTTCAGGAACATAAGTTACGTGCTACGAACCGTGTAATCGATAAGCCCATCATCAGCTCCTTTAATGAGTCGCATCATCCAGTGCGCATTGTTCAGTGCTGACGGCGAAGTCAACATTCCTAATGTCTCTACCAAATCCTAAAATATGCGATTGTGGTACTCATATTAGTGACTTCGATTAGGGCTGTTGATCATAGTGAGGTGAATGGATGAATGAAGGCGATCATTTAATGATAAACTGATAGCAAACTTCGAATGTTAACGTTTCCTGATTTCTCGAGAATGCAAAGAATATTCGTTTTATGTACGCATCGGTGATTGCTATTGGGAGGTAACCACCGAAAATATTTTTGAATTCTTTTAAGCGCATTTGACCACTCGGACATTCCTGCAGTGTGTATAGCAGTTAGTTTTGTTCATTCGAACAACTCCTTATATTAGTTTGTCTGGACAGGCAGGTTCTGGTTCAGAAACGACACTGCTTTTGGAAAGTCGTTTTGATTTCGTTGCGAAACTTTAAGTTCTGGGTGTGGCGGACGACAGCTGTGAACGGCAGAAAGCGTTAAAGACTCGACAAAGACATTGTCTGAGGAATGAAGTGACATTTTTAAATTTAGCATAAGCGTATTTGATCCACTTATTGCTGAATATACCACAGGTTCGTTTTCGCAACTCTTCGATAGATGGTGGTTGTACGTTCAGTTGAAAACTGCTTATATCTGGTGGTTCTTCGAAACTCGATCCTGAAACGATCACTGACATATTTATCTTTCTTCAGTATTCACCCGTAAAAGATGCAGTTTTTCAACTCGTTTTTGTTGTCAGGAACTGAAATGCTTGTGACTGCATACCTACTCATTTGATGGAGTGATTAGCACCGCAGAACACGGATGAATTAATAACAGATTCTTTAGTGGATGTAAGACAGAATAAGAGAGACTGTGCTCATCCATCGACGTGAACGAATATGAAAGCAATCATCTGAATTGATGAACGACAGGAAAGTATTTATTAGGAATGATAATTTCGTTTAAACACGAATTGACTGGCACTGTTTATCAACATTCATTTCGAGTATTTTGCTGCGAAAATACATCATTTGGTTCGTATCTCACGCTATAAGTCAATTAACAGCGACGAATGATGGCTTGGAAGATGTGAAGCTCGTATTTGATATTTTCATACGAATAATCAATCATACAAAGAGGAAAGCAATTAATTTATAGCTGATTTCTTCTCGAATTGCTGCTGAAGGCACACGCAATCAAATGAATATGAATTCACCGAATAGCATTGCATCACCAGCGAAAATGTTGAGTTCTCATTCTCAAATTCTCATTCTGTTTGGATGCTGAACTTCAGAGGGGTTCCTGGCTCAGTGTTGCGAGTTGGGCAGTGTTTGTTGGATTAATATTTGAGAAGGTATCACATGTCCTCAGTACGAAATGATTTCCATAAAGCAATTAGTGTTTAATTGATATCGTCTTCCAAATCTCACATCTCATCACATTTCTCACCAAACAAACCCATAAACTCATTTTAATTCTTGTTTGAATAGCTCAATTTCGCAACTCAAGCAAAAATGAATTCGATATAATATGAATATGAAAGTGATGCATGTTTTATGCATGCAACACTGCAGTCGACTTTATTTATCCATCCTCTTTCAATATGCTTACTGCAAGTGACATAAACATTAACGATCACTTTGCATTTATAACTAATCTCTTCTTCTGTTCGGCTTTTTCCCGTAAACTTTCACATTAAGTTTTCGTTAACTGATGTGGAAAAACGGCAACATTCTAAGGAGGGATATTAACATTACGATGGGATGGGAACATGAAGAGTAAAAAAAACTTCGAAAGTATAGAGGAGAATGGGAATTTTGAACAAATATCAGCAAGAGGGGGAGGGGTGGGGGGTGGGGGAGGCTGAAAACCATTGGTTTTAGGGGTTCATGAAAGGGGTATGTGAAAAGATGATTTTACTTATGTTGATAAACAAACCTATGAAGAGATTGCTCAAAATGTGATCGATATAAAACGTTTCTGAGTGGTCGAAATGGATGAGTGCAATGGGATGGATCAATTAGTTTTGATAAGATCATTTTGCTGACGGAGATATAAACTAGCAAATAGCATTTGTCGTTATTGTCAGTGCACAGCAGAAGTTGTGAAGATTAAGATTATGATTAGTGATTTGATAAGTGAATAACTTACTGGAGTATGAATTGAGCGGGATGGCTGCAGTCATGGCTGTTCATCTATCAGAATTTCTTGAAGATCGTAGACTACGAAGGAGCGCAGTAGTGCAGTGAAATGCTCATGCGCTTCTTCATTTCAAGCTTATGAATTGACATATATATATATGTGCTTGTTGATAGATTGGGTGGAGTTATTTAGGGTAGTGGTTCGATGATTGTACACTGACTGTTTAGCAGCACGATGATAATATGAGTGCTTGACATGTCTTTCAGATTAGCTAATCGCATAGAGCTTAATCAAATCAACCCTCTTTGAACGTGTCATACTTCATCTTCACTTCCTACACTCAGCTTGTTTGGTTGCTCTAGAATATTGCTTGTGAATAGTTTTTATTTGTTCGGATTGGATATCATTCCCACAATACGGGTGTCATATATCTTTGTTTCATTAATGCCATAGATATATTCCTTGCATGTGTTCACAAATCATTCATAACGTATCACAACATCTCATTCAATAGTCAATAATCCTCTACGTACAAATCAACATTTTCACGTCGTTGGTTTTGAATAACATTCAAATAGTGCTTGTAAATCTGTGTGAGATGGCTTCATCATATCTCTTAACTGCTGCGTTAGTTCGGGATTGAGAATAACGAATGGCAATGCGAGAATAATGCCTTCCATAGAAGAATTTCACTACTTTTTGGAGATATTCACCGTGCAGCGATATTCTTTCAGAGCAAGTTTAGCGGGTGAACAGTGTTGTTGGAAGAGAGATCTTTCGGACGCAGAAAATTGTGTATTTTAGGATCGGAATCGTTTTAATTTTTACAAGAACATTTGAGGAAATTTACTGCCCATCCTCCTCCGAGTTGCTCAGTTCAGTTACTCATCACGTTTTTGATCTATCTCATCAATCAATTCAACTCCCTTGGACGGGTCATCGTAATCCAGCTCAAAATCTAGTTCCCTTAAAAAAACATCTGTTTTGATACGAATGCTACCATCCTTTAAAAATATCGACGTATGATGAAATAGGCACGAACGCACCCATCCACATTTACAAGTTATGGCCAGTCTCTCGCCTCATCCGTTTTCGTTCCATTTCATCTCGTCTTCGTATCCCTAGCCATAAGCTCAAAGACCCGATTTCGAAATGCATGTGCTGTGTTGTCGTGTGCTTCGTTCTCACGCTTCTCGCTTCCTTGCATTCCTCAATAATATCGTCTGATATCCATCCATCCCGCTATCCGCAGATTACATTCGTTCCGTTATTCCCTTTCTCAAAACGTCAATTGATTATTCGTTTCTCTGATCATTCAGGTAATCCATACTCCTACAGTTACTGTTCTCTTATCGTTCATATACCGCTTTATTCATAATCATTCGTTTGTCTAATAATAGTAACCTCGTTTGCAATATTTCGTCACTTATCTCACAAGATCTTGATATGGCACTGGTTGTTTTTAAGACACTGATCATTGTCAAGTGATAAATAAACGAACAGTAAATTTTCAAGTGCATATGATAAACACTGTCGTCAGAATATTTTTTCGTAAGCAGTGTTGTTGTTCATCACTGATTCGAATGTTGAAACACGGATCATTTTCAGAAGTCGGGATTTGCAAAGTGTTCTATATTCACGGCAGAATGGATCGATACCATAGCGACAGCCATAGTGAAGGAGCTGTTTCGAAGAGCAGTACATTATCAACTGTGAAGTTGGATAGTTCAGATGAAGATGATAAGATCGATTGTGTATCGAATGTCACCTCGTCGAGACGACAAAGAAGCACAAACCCTGAACACGAACCCGATAAATGCAGTCTTTTGCCCGTAAACTCATCCGGACGCCAGTGCGTCTACTATTGTTGTTTTGAACCAACCAGTAGCATCAGACAAGTGTCGATGAAATTAGCCTCGTGCGCTCGGTCAAGGTCCAGGTCAAGGTCCAAATCTTGTCCATCTTCAGATGCAATGGTGCAGTCATGGAATAATGCCTCTGAATCGACTGATTTCAAAATCAATTCGAACGATCCATTAGGATGTCTCAAGCAACAGCAACACAAACATTGTTCAATAAGCCAATTCGACGAAAGTGTTCCCCGAAGCAACGCAAATATGGAAATACGATTGAGTTTATTGGAAATGAAAGTAGACAAACTTGTGGCTCAAATTTCTCAACTTTGTCACAATAAATAGAGAATGTTGAGTGATGTTTACGTGTTGCTTACTATTATAATTCTTAAAATTATGCTCTGAATATCAAGGCTTCGCTTGAAACTGGATGTGCTTCGTCAGTGTATCGGATTTTGCTGATTAATATGTAGTTGGTTCATTTGTTTTCTATCGTATTCACGCTGATAAGCTTATTCTATGATATGTTCATTTTCACGTTATCCACATTCACTCGTATCACCATTCTTAACTGCAATTCAATTTCTTAAATGTATTGAACACTTTGATGAGATGTGCTATTACTCACTGATGATATTAGTGAATTATTTGTGCACATTTTAGGATAATTGTTGCTTTCACTTCATAAGTGTAAGTTACAATGCCTTAATATGCATCTCGCTTGTACAGCGCTGTATGCATTAGTATGCATTCAGTTCGCTGAGTTGCATATTAGTGGAAAAACTGAAAGCGCATATAGATCACTGAGTTCATTGCAGAACATTGTACATGCTTTAGCTGCTAAAATTTGTAACTATGTACACTGGTGATTCTTTGGTCGTTTCGATTTATGAGTTTTGTTGCGTGCGGATAAATATTATATATCAGTGCCATTGGATGATTCTACTGAATAGGAAGGGCATGCTGGGGTTCGTGCGCGGTTCGCAACCTTCAGCATATAGCTGCAATTGTTCAATCGGGGCGTCCTACTTTGCCTGTTACGCGCCCATTGCACAGCTGTAGATCGAATTGGCTTGGATTTTGAGACGTAAGATCTGAGCTTGATCTGAGGATCGTTATCCATCGGATCTGAGATTTATTCATATGGTAGAGAAAGGGGCTGATTATGCCGGACCGAATCTCAGGCAATTTGTTTGAAAGGATTATTATCAAGATAAATAGATGATATTACGAATGGTCTTATGCAAATTGCTAAATTTGGAGTTTAATGCTATGAATGGAATTGTAATCAAACTCTGCACCCGCTTAAAAAATTTGAATTGGTTGTTTTCATCTGCACAAGTGCTGAATGAATATTTGAGAAAGTTTTAACACTTCCTTAAATTTTAGTTCTAATTGAAAACGCTGAGAAGTGCAATAATCTTTTTTGATCTTTCAATTCTTTACTTTTGATCTGTTTTCTGTGGTCAACGCGACTGGTTGTTCAGTTCAATTTTGCACTTTCATATCAGTGTTGAGTGCTGTTGAGTAACATGATGTCTGACATTAACTGCAATTCGTGAGTGTTAATTGGTTGGAGTAATTTGAATAGGTGAAGAATTCGTCAGTCAGTTGGTGTGAATTTGATTTGTTGGGGTGGTTGAATCTGGTGGTGCTGAAGTCGGATCAAATTGCGCGACGTGAATCTTCCTTACCGTGATTGGTGGCTATGTTGAGAGGTCGTAAGAAGACTGCAGCAACTGATGCTGAAGATGCAGTTGGAGTTAATAAGGTACTCCTCCATTCATAATATCATATTTTCTGTCTTTTGATATTACTTTTCGATGGATTCGATAAAGTTTAACGGATCACTTCAAGATTGTGCCTGAAACCACTGTTGTTGTGTTGTCTCATAATCAGCATTTGAAAATTACAAGCTGCGAGATAATTTCGTGTTCATAATTTCAGCCTGCTACACGAACAGGTGGATTGGCAACTCGTTCATCGAATGTAACGATTCCTTCAACAGCTGCATTCGAATCCCTCCCTCAAAAAACGCATCACCCTCAGCGTACCAACGCCGCACTTCACGACCATAGAAATGTCGGTGTCAACGAAAACAAAAATGTCGCCAAAGTTCAAAAGGTTTCATGTCTTCCTGGAAGTTCGATCAATCTGCCATTAACTTTTGCTATTCATCAGAAAGAACGTGTAAGCAGAGTTTATTCGGTGTTGTGTCTTCAGGTGTTGCAAACGAAGGAGGACGCGAAGAAACAAAAACAGAGTAATTTGGCGGCTGCGGAAAAAATCGAGAAGCAACACGAATCCGAATCGAAGACGACGGCGTGGAGTGCGGCAAGATTCGACGATGTCGTTTTGCGTTGTAATATTTATGCAGATGACATCTACGACTATATTTTCCATGCCGAGAAGAAACACGGAGTTCCACCTGCATTCTTGTGTGGTCGTACGGTGAGTTGGATTATTCTTTTTGTAACGTAGGTTATCGAGGACTTATGGAATTTTTATGAATTCGTTAAGGAAATTGTTCGTTCGTTGTAATTGTTCCGTTTTCAGGTGACTCCAAAGATGCGTTCCATATTGGTCGATTGGCTTCTTCAAGTGCACATCAGGTTCCATCTTCTACCAGAGACAATATTCGCCACAATTAATATTATGGATCGTTATTTGGCTGTTGGAGACGCCGATAAGGTTAGCATAGCAAGTTCTCTACAGTTCCGCATTTATTCGATGAGATGGCTATCATCTGGTAGTGGCTAGTTGGAGTAAATGCCCATTCGATGATAGATTCTCTGATGATTCGTTTTGATTTTATCACTTCAAGTATTCAATTTCAGTCCAATTTACAACTGATCGGCATAACTTGCATGTCAATCGCGTCAAAATACGAGGAAGTGTATGCGCCAGAAATGCAAGATTACGTCTATATTACAGAGAATTCGTACAGCAAACATGATATTGTCTTAATGGAAATGAAGGTTAATGTTGTTCATTTTGTGCGATTGATTGTCTGAGGCCGTGTCTTTGATTCTGATAATTGAGGTGTTCAGATTCTGTCAAAAATCGGCGTCGACTTGGGTCGTCCGCATGTGATTCAATTTCTGCGACGTATCAGTTGTTACTTCGATGCAGTTTTGCATTCGATGGCGAAGTACATATGCGAGAATGCAGTTTTCGACTATACGACATGCCATCTGAAGCCATCCTTCATTGCTGCCATTTCGTTGTGGCTGGCTAGTCGACTAGAAGATCGTGAATTGCCTGATGACATCTTTGCTATTGCCAGGTTACTTGTTGATTCAGTTTGCATCTGTGTTATTTGATTTGAATGAAAGAAATTATGTATTTTGCGTGTTGCAAGTCGTGATAAGTATTAACATTATTTGAAATTGATCTTCAGAGTGAGCGAAGAAGAGATTCAAGAGTGGAGTGCGGTGTTTGCGACGAGCCTGCTGAAGACACACACCAACACCAAACTGACTGCACTCAAGAACAAATACTCAAACTCAAAGTTTTCACGCGTCTCTGATCTCTTACCGAATCAAGTGTCAATTTTACAGAAAATTGCAGCTAATCGGTCTTGATCGCGATGGTATTCACAACATCAAGAATACCTCTAGGAGTCATATATCTGCTTTGTTTTGTTTACTGATTCTGATGCGATACACTGTAATTTTATGTACTTTTGATATTCTGTAATCATCCTCTTCCATGTGCTCGATTTCGTTTCATTCTTCTGTCTTTTGTTTCACTCTTATAGTTAGATGAATCCCAAGGGATCGTTTCGTGATGATCATTGCTATTGTCATCATTACGATCTATCAGGTAGTAGTGCGCTCTCATGTTGTTCACTTTGCATCTTCGTTTAATTTTTGTGTAATATAATTGTTGGAATATCATAGACCACCAATCTATGAATTATCGTTTGAAGATCGTGTGTATCCACTATTTGAGGCGTGAATTTGTATTTGGGGGATATGGAAGTTGACAGCAAAACATTCCCTCGCAATCATCAAAAAACACTAAATGTAATGCGGTGTTTCTGAGGGAAGAAACTGTTAGAGGAAAGATGTTTCACTGTAATTTGCTCCATTTTTGATGCAGAATTCTTGAATAATAAGTGAGTAGATTGATAGTCATCACTCGAATAGCCGTGATAGTTTTCAGTTGAGTTGTTTATCGGAAAAAGTGTAGGTTTAGAGATTGGTTTTGAGGTGTTCTAGCTGACTTGATTTAGTTTTGAGTTGTTCTTTGTTGATATTTGCAGTGTTCTCTACCATATTTATATTTGAGTGTGTATTTTGTAATTGATATGTTTGAATGTATTTTATCAGGGGAAACTGAAAGTTGTGTTCTGTTTGAGAATGTATGTATGCTTTATGGTGTTGCATTGATTGCTTTACTACTTCGTTAATCAGTTCATGAAGTGTATTGTTTGGTGGATTGATTGACTAATGGATGGATTTGTTATGCACTCATTATGACTCCGATACCGTTACCTTTTGTCATTAATCTCATCGATTTTTCATTCCTTCTCATTTTGATGTAATGTTTTTAATGCATTTATAGTGTAGATGATCATCACCCTCATCACTTCGTTCTGGACGACTCGACTCTGTTTTAAGACGGAACGGATTTGAACGCAATCGAAATGAACGAATCAATCATTGTGACTCGCAATGTAGAATTATGTTGTCGTTTGATAGGTGTTTTGTGTGTGCATATGTACACGTGTGAATTTTGCTTGATTTGGTGTGATTGATTGCATGACGATATTCATCGAAACACGACGTTTTTTGCTTAACGCTCAAGTCGTTTCACGCATTATTGATTTTGTTTTGCTCATTGATTTATTTGCTCTTGTTATCAGTTCAGCACTGCCCATTGTTAAAATCACTATTTTCTGAATGCCTCTTAATAGGATGCCTCTTCTAAGCTTTTCATTGATAGGCCATGTCTTGCTCTTCCAGATACATCACATGCATCGCATTCCGCCTAAATTGTATCTGTCTATATTATATTCATATCAGTGACCTGTTGAATCGTACCGTCATACAGTTTTGTACATTCATTGTGGTAGCGTTGACAATACTCGTATCTACTGATAAATGCAATTGATGAATGTTTGTGATGTGGACAAATCATTCGCGGTTTTACTTGATGCGTTTGACTTGTATGTTAAAACAATCAATTCATATTTGCTCGGTTCTCCTGGATAGATGAAAAAGGTGTGAAGTTTTTGATTTTCGACTGAAGATGGCAACTAGAGAAGAGCAAGAGCAGCGTACGGATGGTGTTTACAAATGGCTGGGTAAGGAGCTGAGGCTGGAGTTAAGCGATGGTCGGATTATCGAGGGGAAATTTGTTTGCACTGATAATGTACCGAATATTATTCTTAGTGGTTGTAAGGTTGGTTGCTTGGTTCACTCACTGGATGGTTCCCAAGAGTCAGATCTAATCCTAATTTGGATTTGAGGAGAACTGGAAAGGAGAGGAGGATATTCGAAATGTGGGGTTAGCGATGGTCACTGGCAAGCACATCAAGTCGATACATCTGATCTCGTCGTGATCGAACGCCGTTTCATGATCCATCCATGCAATTTGTACATTGACTTACACGCTTGTAGTAAAATAAATCTGTTTTGCGTCTTGTTGCTGAGTATCTCTTATTCATTGTTTCGATCGAACGAGACGATTCGTTTTTCTGCAAAAGAACATCTTTTTATTTGTTACTCTTTGGATTGTATTTGTTTGAATTTTGATTATTTGTTGGCTTTGATAAAAAGTGATTTTTTGCTGATGTCTGAAGTGACATCTTAATCGATAAAGTTGATAGCAAGTTGAGTCGTTCGTGTTGCTGCATCTCACTATTAGTTACGGTTGTTAGGCGTAAGTGTTTACGGTGCTTACCTTCTGAATCGTTTCAGTCTATTTTGAAGCATCATTTGCATGCATCACTTATGCACACAAATTCCTCCCATATTGTTCACCCGCATTAAATGAAAGTTGTTCCGAAGTGATGTCATTTTCTCTTCAACAGTGTCTTCTGCCTTTGACCTATTTGATTGCTTGCGATGGTCTTTGACCTATTTTAACCCAATTGTCTTCTTACCTGCGCGGTAGTCTTTTCAACAGATAGTTGGGTGACTTATGTCGTCTGGTGTGTGCAAGTCAAAAATGATTGCATGTTACGTGACTCGTTTCCGTGCATGAGCAAAACTCCGTCACGTATCACTGCGAATATTCTTCGTTCACTGTTCATTCGACTCATTGCTTGCCAATAAACTTGCATTACACGCAGCCAGGGGTCAACCGTGTGCATTTTTTCTGAGGATCACAAGAACAAATCGGTTTTTAACTGATTTGTGTAAGACGAACACGTGTATGCATCCGTCTGAGTGCATTCAACAGTTCATTCATTCATCCAATTATAATAACACCACCTTATACACTGTTATATTCAATGTTACTGCTACTTCCTACCTCTCTCATGCATCGCCACTGTTTTCATGCAGTTAGTTCACTGAACGTTTAATACTTTTACAACGTCACAAGTTCAATATCACCATTGTGTCAATCCCTCTACTTCGTTGCATGAATCATTCATAATCTCAAGATTCATAAGTCGATACATGTGCTTCACTTCGATATTGCACCGTATTCTCGGTTGATTTATATTCTATGTGCTGATTTTTGCTTTAATACTCTTTTTACCGTGTCAGAAATTTTGATTGTCGTTGTGGTTATGATCGTGGATAGAGCGCTCACCATTTAAAGATGTGGGCTTGTTTTTAAAGGCCGTCAGATTTCAGATGAACAATATAATTTCGATGCTCATTATCTTTCACATCATTAGTATTGTGCCTTCATTTGCGTTTACTCATTGGATGGTCACAGAAGATGGTCTGAGTATTCAATATGTGGTCAGTAGTTGCTCTCATTGATTACATCGTTTATTTATTCGTGTAGCTGATGATGGCATGATGTTTCAGTCAGATTCTCCGTTCATCATGAAACAGCCACATTCATTGGTACAGTTTTTGGATCAAGAACGTAAATTGGACGCGATATCGCACCATCGACGGCTCTTCTCGGAACATGAGGCATGTCTTTGTGATGCACTCTCCAATGATTACAACAAGAGAATGAAGACACTTAATTGATTCAGAAAGTGATCCGTGAGCAAGAGCAAGCCGATGACCCGGAAATCGAAAATAAGATCCGCTCGAGTGATATGGACTGCCTGACGGCTGGGAGCTTCGCGAACAATCGCGATCCTTACCTCGTTTCGTACACCGTCTTCGATCCACTCGAAGAGTTGCTTGCTTTTATGATTTGCTTTGCTATTATTTGTTCTATTTATTCCTTCACATAACTATTAATTCAGCTTGGAATATATGATTGGATTAGTGCGGGATGTGAATGAGGATATAACGCATGAAATTCCGTATTGTACGTCGGATTTGCCGTTTAGTATGTATGCTTTCGAACATCTTTCTGTGAGTTTTGTTTCATTCATTAATCTGAGTATTTGTTGTTTTGGTGAGAGTTTGTGTTTGGATGGATTGGGGATATAAATGTGTGAGGTGTTGAAGGGAATGCAGCAACGTGATTCGCTGTCATCGCCGTACGAATACGAACTGCAGAAAGCGTTACCTTCAAGATTTCGCATCGTCGATTTTGCACATTACGTTGCTGTCACGTTGAAGAAGGTTGTTATACTCTCGTTTTACCTGGGCATTTGTTTGCTTGAAACGATGGATACGCATCGGATCAGAATTGATTGAGTTATCATTTTGTTTTATTCTAGGAGCCGATGAGCGCACCGTTATTGAATTTAGCAGCGCTTTATTGGCGAATAAAAGGCGATGCTAAGAATGCAATCGAATGTCTCAGACGATCACTTCACTATTCAACGCAGTTAGTGTGCATGTCTTTTGATTGTGCATTTGGTACATTCAAAATTTGGGGTTTTATGCATTTGTTCATTTGATATTGGATGGTGCTTAGCAGTAATAAGTGAAACGCTCGATTTTTTTGCAGTGACAAACGAGCTCGAGCGATGTTCGCATTAGGCAATTTGCTGCATCGAGCCGGGCATTCTTCGGACGCTGTTATTCTTTATCAGGTATGGTGCATTATGTATTTATTTTGAATGCTCATGAAGATTTCTCGTCACCTCCTCAGCGGACATTAATAGTCTTAATGTGATTGCAGTTGGTGATGAATGAAGTGAAGAATGCGAATTTGCATATGGCAATGGGCGATGCATTGACAGTGATTCAGAATCGTACTGAGGCAATCGTAGAGTACGAGCAGGCATTAGCGATCGATGCGAGTCTCGAGAGTGCATCGATTAAGGCAGCGGCTTTGAAATGCGATCTGAAGTTGATCGATGCCATGGAGAAACAACACAGGAATTTATTGAGTACAATTTCGGAGAAGACGAATTATAATAATAGGTGAATTGAGATTGATATAAGACGGGTCAATGAAATGAGATCGAGATGTGGAATGAATGGAGTGTTGCAGATTTGAGTTGGTGAAAATGTTGGAGGAGAACGTTCGCAGGAATGTGTTGGATACGGATGGTAAACTGCAATCTGCGTTGATCTATGAGTTCTTCACGTTCGGCACACTTCCGTACGTGACGTGTCGAACTGTGAAGCAACAAGACGATCGTTTGGGAATGCACTGTGGTGTTAGTGACTTGCGCAGGTATAGGACGATGATCAGCGAGAAGCATCTGAAGATGTTCGACGCTGCACGACGGAGCGCTATGCTTATCAATGAAACATCGCATTGGTATGATGGCGATATGAGTTTAGTGCAAGAAGAAGACGACGACAAGGAACTGAATGAATTCTTAACGGGTTTAGAGCCATTCAAAGGCATGGATTGGGATGAACCCACCGAAGAGCGCATGTACCCACGCAAAATGTGAGTATCACTTCGGGAATTGATCTTTAAAATTTTTTGGATGAATTGGTGCTTTGAAATAATGAACAGTTATTGTCGAAGACATGCAAGTAAGCTGGGATTGCAGTGAAAGTTCGACGAGTAAGTTGTTGGAACGGTATTTGAGTGGTGAATGGCCAAACAAGACGTTGTGTGAGGCGAACCGATGGCATTATTCGATGCCATCTGCTGATAATTTACCGCAATTGTTCATGAGCCCTGAAAATAAAGGATTTTGGTTCGTCATAATGTTCATTTTCTTCAAATGATATTTTATTCTTCATTCGACCTGTCAATGAATCAATTCAAAACTGAATAATCCCACCCGTCATGTTTCACGTAGTCAGTTTCAGTGTATCAGATCTGCTGAACAAATATCTTGGCTTATCAACGCACAAGCAGCATCCATTGCCATGGGCACTGCCTCGATGTGACAGCTTCATTCGGGATGAACCGCTATCGTCAATGTTCAAACTGCCCGGCGTTGTGCACGCTGCATCCCGACGCCGTTCAATCAGATTCGCCGAGGAGAGACTCCGATCGACGTTCGTCAGTCTGGTCGGCACCCGTGCCACACAAGCCGATGTCGCGCAGCGTATCAAAACACTTCTCACCTACAACATCGGTCCCAAGTGGATCGCACTGAACCTGGCCGCACTCTATTGGCGTGTTGTTGGTGTCCCACACGAAGCGATCGAGTGTCTTCGAGCTGCATTACACTTCCAACCGGAACGTCACGCAGATGTGGCGTTGACACAGCTGGCGCAGTTGGTGATACGAACAGCGTCGGAACGAGAGCATTTGAGAGATGCAGTGGCCTTGTTGAATACGGCAATTCACGTCGATCCGAATGAACCGTTGACGCACTTCTTGAATGGCTTAATCGAGATTCTGCAAGGCAATAACGCACTTGCAATGGCTTATATTCGTGCTGCAGTCATACTCGACCCACTCTTCCAGCCAGCCGTTGACCTATTGCACACACTCAAGTGTGCATCAAAGGTTTTATTTTTTGTGGGGAGTATTGGATCGTGGTCTACTTGTTTTATATATTTGAGGATGAGAACAAGCTATCGTCGGGTGTGCGAGTTGAAGTGCGATGTTGCTCACGTTTAGAGCCGAATATCTTTTGCATTGTTGCATCTGGTGAATGTTTTAAAGCACATCAACATGGCGCTTATGAAGCCGTTCTTTGTGCTTCAGCAAATGATAATGCGGTAATTATCTTTGTTATTAATTCATTTGAAGACGATCATAATAGCTTTCTGTCTTCTTTCAGAATATTTGTAAACGAGTCAGCCCCGCTGTAGCGTTCATCGCATCCGCATTAGTTCCGTCCAACGTGCAAGGTTACACTTGATTGTTGTTGTTTGTACACTTTTTGCAGATTTCATTTTGTTCATTTACAGTTGATGATTGAAGTTATTAGGGTATTGTTGTTTGAGAGAATGACTTGTTCTAGATGCACGAGAGTTGGATGAAGTGGAGGTACACGATCATGAGAGTGCGGCGGATAGATTCGATGAGTTACATATTGATACGTCCGATGAGGTGCGCTATTTGACCTCATCCTCTGGCGATGCAATATTTGCTTATTTAACAATTCGATCGATTCACTGCATTGAAAGCAAATGACATTCATCAATTGATCCTGAACTTGTTTAGTTATTTATTTTAATGAATTCACTTCAGATAGCACTGGATTATGGCGCAGATCAATCGTTGAAAAAGATTCGTGAACAATTTCAGCCTTCGATCACTTCGATGAGTCAAACGCAAGTAATGATTTATCTGATTTGTTGACATTTTGCAGTGGCAGTTCTTCATTGGGTACAGAGGGCAGTCGAGCTGTTGCAGGTGCTTTATGCTGGTGCAAGACGTGTAATCGCTCAACAGACTGACGAAGAAGTTTGGCAGGAAGAAGTTCTCGTACGCATTGTGCCTTTTCCCGAGGTTATTTTCGTTCATTTGGTGTTCGCATTTTGTGACTTTCAATTATTTTTCCGTTATATTGAGAAAATTTAAAATGTTCTCAATTTATTGCAGAATGCTTTATCGTTATCACAAATGTCCGATCGTCGTCAGATGCTCGCATACGATATTGAACTTCCCGAGGTAGGAACTGATCGATCAGTGCCGAAACTTTATCATTTTCTGATAGCTCAAAGAAGATGTTAGCTTTAAGATTACCATTTTTTAGGTATTGCCTTTGCCGTTGAAAGAACAAATCAAACTAGGTCTTCAATACTTCCCACCCGCAAAAACGTCAGATCCGAATTTTTGTAGCAATGTCAAAATGGTCAGTCAAGTTTCTTTTCTATAGACTTTGTTGTTTGCAAATGTAGAAGAAAAAGATTTGCGAGTTTTTTCTGATTATTTGTTATTGGGTGTTTGTTCGAGGATGGTTTATGAATGGCCGATTGGATGGGGTGGTGTTTTTGCAGAGCATATCAATGCTGCATGAACAAACCACATCGACGTGGGTATCAGTGACTGCAAAGGGCGTTGGACTTGAGCAGTACATGGATCTGAGTAATCCAGCTCCGGAAATCGCTGGATTCGAGCCGAACTGTCCAGATCTGGATAAACCGTCACCGTTGCGAACGTTCGACCATCTGCCCGCTTATCATCTGCGTGAACAGTTCATCTTTTACAAACCCGAAAAAGCACTTACCGATGTAAGTGATTGATGGTTATGGTGTCGAATCTAATGAGTACTGCTCTTGAAGGCGTTTCAAAGTTTGGGCAATGAAAGGGAACGAATCGAACATGTTGCTGGTCGATTGATGATCGCCATGAAGGTGTCGAAGTTAACACCGAACCTGAGCAGTGAGTGATACTTATTGATCTAGTTGTCTGCTTAAGATACTATTTGTTAACAATCACTTCAGAGGATCAAGACGGCGGTGTTCATTGGACGTTGTCTACAGCATCGACGCTGTATTGGCGAGTGAAGGGCGATGCGGTGAATGCTCTGAAGTGCTTGAGACATTCTCTGAACAACGCTCCTTCTGATATGAAGGTTCAATTCATCTCTGTTGCGTTTGCTGATGGAAGAAGTGCAATTTCATTTGATTTAGGATGTTGCTTTGGTGAGTATGGCGAATATATACCATCAAGCGGGTCTTTTACACAGCGCGCTGATCGCAGGAGGAGCGGCATTAGGCATATCACCGAAACTCGTGGCCATTCACTTCACACTGGCCAATATCTACGCAACCATGGTCGGTTTCTGTGGTACAAGTGTTTGTTTTATAGGTCATGCTTGAATGATGTTTCTTTGATTTTCAGGGCGATTATGAGCATGCTTTACAGTTCTATTATTCAACACTGTCGTTACAGTCCAACTTCAAACCTGCCAAAGAGCGTATTCGAGCAATTTATTGTCACACGGGGAACAGCTCCCCTTTTCAGTGAAACTTGTACCGTGATTTTAGTCTGCGTGGATAAAGGAGAAGAAGAAATGATCGTTGAGATATTCGGTTGATCTCGTGGAGGAGAGGAAAATTATTTCGTATGTATAGTATATGATCAACTGTGATATTGAGTGCTTATCATGAAATATACGTGTATTGTTGTGTAGATGAATGTTGTTTGCTCACCCTTTGAAACATTTATTGTTATTGTCATTACTTCACTAATGATCAGTACCTTTCGCTAGTGAATTCAATTCATCTTGTTTTGCATTGCATTTGGAGATGTATTCGAGTGGAATTTGCTGTTCCATTCTTATGGTGAATGTATGTTTTTATATGTTAAAATATTCACTCTCATATTCTGTTTTGATCGTGAACACTTTCAATCATTATGTGCTGATATGTTGGGTGATTTAGTGGCGGGTCGTTGCGTTAGAAAGAGATTTGTTCAGATCGTTAGGCAACACCTATATCACGATTTCCAGTTATTGCAAATGTTTATTATATACACAGATAATGCAATTCACGAACTCATATTGTTTTGTCACAATTGAACATTCGTTGGTAGCAGGTGATAACAACAGCATAAATAAGAGTGTGTTTTTGAGTGGTTGTCTAATTTGAAGTTTTAACGTCGGAAAGCATCGTAGTGGAGTTTGTGACAGGGCTGGTGCGCGTATTGTCGTCGGAGACTGTTTCCATCGAGGTGGTAGTGGCCTCGGTTGTTTGCGTGTTCGTGTTCGGTGCTGTTGAGCCACGTTCTGTGGACTCAATCGTTTCGGTAGCAACACTGGATAATTCACTTTTATTGTCGTCTTCCTTCGCTACACGTTCACGTTTGCATGCTTTGCGTTTCGTATCATTATCCCCTTTCGGTATACCTTCACGTTGTGTCTTCTCGCTGATTTCGGGAAACTCTTCTCGCATACGCTAAAAGCAGTTGATTCAGTGCTTTTGGAATGAATCTTGGAGAGAATTTGAAATGTTACACAAACCTTAATGAAGAGATCCGTCGATTCCTTCTCTTCAGCTGCATCAAGATCTGCTTTTTTACTCAGTTCAATGGTGATGCTTGTTTGTGATGCCTTTCGTTTCGTTTGCGACGTAAGCGTTTCCTTACTCAGCGAATGATATAGTCTGTCGAGCTTCTGCAACCATTTCAGTTTCACAATATACCACGAGGAGATAAGATGGATGGTATCCTATTTGCGAGGTGAGAGTGCCTCCACCCATGGGTATGGTGAGGGCATGAGTATGATAGGTTTCGAGATAGACGAAAACAAAAATACCTGTACAATGATATCGTCGAGATCTTCATTCATTTCTTGACTTCCGCTTGATTTTTTATTATGATTTCGAGAGGACGGTCGTCTTTTTAGGTAGAAAAATATGCAAAACGCTCCAACAATTGCCATCGCGAATATAACAACTATCGCAATAGCGATCATCGCAAATTGTAGCGGTGTCATCCGCTTCTCTTAAATTTTAATTGCTTTCTTATGTGTTTCTGAATGAGCATGTCGAGACTCAGCCGTTTGGCGCAGAAAGCAGTGATGAAAAGACTTACGATAAGTTGACTCGTTTTGACTATCTGCAACTGCCTCACTCAGAGAATTGCTTTTGCATTGTTTCTAAGGTTAGCGGTGCACTTTTTGGATGATTCTCGAGGGGACCATCCACCAGAGCTACCCGCTGGAAATCGATTGATTTATACAATTGAATTTGCACAATATTCAGTGGAGTATTCATTACGATCCAATCGATCAAGAATGTTAATTGAAGAGCGATTTAACCTCGGAAGACGGATCCGGTTCATCTGCTTTAATTATTCCAATTTTTTCAAATGTTCGTCCACAAATCTCTGATAGTGTATCGTCATCGACGACCGAAAATTTATCCGTGTTTCGGAAATAGTGCACCTTTTTTAGCAAGCACTTTTCAGTTCATCGATCTGTCTACGAAATATCATTATCATCATGTTCAGAGCACTATTCATATTCATCGATCTGCCAACGAAATATCATTATCATCATGTTCAGAGCACTATTCATATTCATCGAATTCCCATTTTTACTTCGCAAAGTTCCAAAACTTTCCCCGCTGCAAATGCAATTATTTCGGAAAGAGGCGATGAAATCAGTATCAGTGAACCTATGTGACTTACAAGCTTCAAGTTCATCGCATGTAATTCAACCGTTTTAGATCCTCTAGTGTTATAATTCCTATTGAACGTCGATGCTACGAACACTGATAATAAATAACACGAATGTAATAATAACGACCGCACCTCTTACTAACTTCATTACAAAATAACGTTGCGATGCAATAGTCACTCTTGAAATAATTTCTCTTATGCTAATTTCAATTACGTTTTGATCAGAAACCGAAACGAGCATACAACTCTGTCGTTTTTCTTCATATCACTCGTTGCAAGGCGCATCTGATTGTGGGAGTGCCATATCAATCCCCGTATGCCTCAGTAGACAGGAAACGCATTTTCGTCACAATCTCAGATGAGGAGTGTATAGATTGATGTAAAGACTGGAAATAAAACACACTGAATTTGTTGTTGATTTATTCATTTATTGCATTGATCATACAGTGCCTTATCATCGATTACGTTTACATATTACTTTTTTACATAAGCATACGGATTGCAGTATTGGAATCAGTGTGAGTGAATTAGGTAATAGTATTCGAGAGATTATTCTGAGATTTGCTTGTGCCGATCGTTGCGTCGTGAGATATTCAAGCGCTCATTGACAGTTCAAATAGGCCCGCAGAGGGACTGCTTTGCCCACTGGTCGTCTCTGTTGAACGTCATATTTGTAAACGTGGCTGTTTGTGAATATTATTATCTCATTACCATCCACTATTGCACCTGTAAATGCACTTGAATGAAGCTTTGCAATATCGTATTTTCAAGTCAAAGGTTGAATTGACGGTTGGTTCAGATGAAAAACTTTTAGCAATGCTATAGCTTTCGTTTGAAACTTCCTATTAACAATCAGTGACTTACCGCGAAGTGGTTGGTTGGGAAAATTTTCGAAATATTTGTAGATTTTGTCCTGAAATGTCGCCTTATTCCAATATTCATCGTAAACAGCAAAGTCATGAGCCTGCAAGGAAGATGCTTCGATTGGAATTAAAATGAGCGTCGGAATGTGAACGAATTGTAGAGAAAACTACGTACATTGACGAGGACTTGACGTCCATCAGCCCAAACAAACGCACCCATCGGACTGAAGTCTAACGTTGCCGGTAATCGTTTTGGGTAGTGCTGCTCTAAAGTGAATCCACCTTTTGAATGACTGTACGCGTAAACCTGGGAATATCGATAAGTCAGAAGACATTATCAAACGGGAAAGGAATTGAATGAGATAGACTTCAGTGAATATATTAACCTGGCCATGTTGGAATAAAAGAGTTGTATGAGTTTTAGGTACGGTTAGTGCTGCTTGAACATAGGGAGGACTCTTGGGGAAGAGTTGCTTCAGAGAGTAGACCTTGACGACATGATCTTTCGAGATCTTGTACACTTTGCTGCCACTGAACAGGTATTCGGCACCATCAACTGCAACTTTTAATATCGATGAGCGAGTGTCGAAGAAGGGGTTCGCTTGGAGACTCTCACCGGTCGTGATGCCATCCACATCTTGTGGACACGATGGCTCGTCACTGCTTTCATCAGCATCATCTGTATCCAAGATCAGCACATCAGAGTCGCTCGAACGCCACCCGGAATCTTCTGGCTGTCCTCCAGCACTCCCTGAAGTCACTTCATCGTAACCGAATCCGAACAAACTCTTGATGCGATCAAAAAATCCTCCGTCACCTGAAACGTCTCTGCTCGTTGGGTGAATGAAGCTTGACCAAACTCAAGGCAAATCGCATGTTCAGAAATGAAACTGCTTAAGAAATCTGAAAATTTGGAAAATGCCCGGCAACACAGAATGCAACATGATGTGAAGTGACCGTGACTCGAGGATCCTCTTGAACCATCGAACGACGGCGGTCTGGTTGGTTGACTTGTCGGCACGAAAGTGCCATCAGGTTTCAGTGCAGGAGGTGAGCCAATTCTTGGACCTAGAAAATTTCACACCTTCAACTGTAGTTCTCCGAGAAATCAGAATTGACACGTTCGAAGTAACGCTCGAAATAATATTTCGCATCTAAAAGACTATACGAAAGTTCCTTTAGCAATTCCAGATCAACGATTAATGTGTTTGCAACATACCGTAAATCTCTTGAATCTTCGTGATATCATCAGGGGTCAATCGAGGCATTTTATAGCGGCCGTAAGCGTCAACAGTTTCTTGGTAGAACGGTGCCATGATCGCGTTTTCATCCCTCGAATGATCCAATCCAAGGGTATGTCCAGACTCGTGGATTGCAACACTCAGCAGATCCGTATAGTCATATCTACAATGTCTTTTACGATCTGATTATTGCATCAATTGAAGGTTCAGTCCAATACTTGCATTGCATTTGTCCGTCAATCATTAATTGAGAATTCATCGATCAAATCGCTCATCAGTCCACTAACTCAACGATCAAATAAAAGTGTTGCTTGCAAACAAACCGCGATATTCTGTCCGCATCCATCAACACCCAATTTTCATCTTCGTCGAAATGCAGCATTCCGTTCGGTGGCATTGTAGCATGAGCGAGCACGCCACCTTAATTCTCGTTCATCATCTCTTTTTAGTCTCAACTCCAAAAATTCCAGCAGAGCATTGCAAGCTCATTCGCTCAGATCCACCAATAAATCTCTGTCTGATTTCATTTGCTCATAAACAGATTCACTTGAAAAACCCTTGAGCACCGTTGGATGTACTCGATAATTGCGTTACTTTTACTCGAAGTTTCAGAAAACGGTCGAATGGAAATTTGAAGAGCAGTCAGTGATCGCAACGGATATGGGATTGCGTACCTCGACCGTCAAATGGCCATGGGTCACCGTGACTTTGTGCTGCGAAACGTATTTTAATATCACCCCCGTGCGGTACTTCGATGAAGTTGAGTGGTGTTACTGCTGACCACATTGCGAACGCTTGACTCATGGCACGACTGTAAATGATTGTTGTTTTGAATCATTCCGAGAAATACTTCCGTTTCAAATGATTTAATTTCCTGAACAGTTTATTTCAAAAGAAATTTTGTTTGCATCAAAAAGTGAAGAATCAACCGAATATCGTTGTGAGGTAGATCGTTGGAGTACGACTGAATTGAATAGGTCAAATCATTTTTGTGCCATTTGAAGTGAGATCCTGCAATAGACGATCGATAGATTCGTTTCGACTATTATGAGGCTCAAAATTGATTAATAGGTTCGAGAAAAGGAATGAAAGAATCATTTTCATTTGAAGAACGTTAAAGGGAAAACGAATATTATCGGAAAGGTTGATTGCGTGACAACTTATTGAGGAATATTCTATGATGAGTGGAGAGTGAACTGGACTCTGATGAACAGACCTCGTCCTCGTGCTCGTCCCCAAGAGATAGCCGCTACATCAGGAACACCGCACCGAGGCTGAGCCATCTTCTCTCTCGTCTCATCGTCCAACTCACCGGTTTGTCGTAATCCAGCGAATTCTTGGAATTTTCTGTGCAAATGCAAATCAAATTATATTGTGACAGCATTTGTCAACAAGTTCAGTTATCTGCTGTGAATACATGTTGAATTCGTTGGTAACACCAAAATTAGAGAGTCCTTACATCAGTGCGTCTTTCATCGTCGAAAATCCCACGTCCCGGTCAAGACCCACACTTCCTGGTGGCACGGCCGCGAGTTGTACATTGCTTGTTGATACATAACCAAACTTGGTCAAATACTTCTGAACAATCGCTCGCTTGTTATCATGAAAACGTTTGCATCAAAGCAATAAGCTGTTTATATCTCAGTTCTCGTTGGTCTCATCATATTGATACCTCAACTTACTATCGTCGATCTTTCGTGTTGATGGTTCAGATATCTATCATATGGGCAGCATTCGTAAAAAAGCACTTTTTTGATGGTTTATTGGATCAGTTGACCGATTTTTGATCAGACTCAACATTTTGAGAATATTAGTTCGATTGGCACGTTAAAAGTGCGTTTTGCCAGGCACTGATTAAGTGACCATAGTAATAATAATTCTTTAAAATACTGATTCACTCACCTTTGCGTCAGCGTCGGATATCGGTTTATGGGCATGTTGTTTTTTACAAATGCATTTTTGAACTGAGAGCAACTGTAGTAATAAAATTAAACAAATTTGAGTATGCTGATTGGAGCGCATTGCTGATATCATGTTATAGCAGCACGTCTACAATAAGCTGTACTTTAAGCATGGCAAATTTGCATGAATGTTTACTTCAAACGAACACACTGCTGAGAAAGGGCTATAATTTTGGCTCAGCCTAAAACCTTTCACGATTCTATTGGGTGTTGGGCTGAAGTTTAGCAAGAGGTAGTGGGTCTTAGTAAAGTATGCGATAGCCGAGTATAATATCACAGCAACACAATATTCTGCATGGACTCACACAAAAGTGCATACGCTAAAATGGGAATGAAACAAGGAAACTTCAAGAGCGGGTAATAAAAATGAGAGAATTGCGAGGAGGAGATGGGATGATAAATAGTGGATTGGTTATGTGTAAATGAGAACTGCAAACTTGAAATGATGATTGGAATATTGTGCGTTGGTCATTTGTATCGTTTTTATGAGTGAAATAAGTGCGTGATTCATTGGGGTGCAATGATTATTCATGTACATTAACAGAATATTAAACAATGCAATATGAAAAACGAATGGATTTTCGTATAAAAGCGATGATTCAAAATGCATTCGCGTTTTTTGGAAAAACATTTGACCCGAAAATGAACCGTTATTTCTTAAGCAAAATTTGTTTTCATGACAAGTAGAAATAGTCAATAATGATTGCTCGCATCAGAAAAATGTTACAGAAGAAGCGAGAAAATGGTCGATGGAGGGATGATTTTAAACATATGCACAAGGCAAGCCTATGGCATGAGTTTGATCAAATTTTTGTTGAATTTCTCAGTTCTTCGAGCAGATACCACGATATTGGACTGAAGTTCGTAAATTATTAGGCAGTAATGAAACAGGGATAATCATTCAAAAAAGAACAATGTTAGTGCTGCAGTATGCAATGTGCTTGAAGTGAACGTTTACATTGATGTGAATCAACTGAAGAAGTCGGTTTATTTTACGAAGGAAGCGAAAGAAGGAGTTGACATTTTAGTGATTCATCAGGTCATTAGCCTTCACTAAATCAACAAATGAATACAGTCAAAATCGTATGATCTTAATGTATTTTCGGTCACAAAATTACCGAAACGGTATAAAAATGACTCATTAGCAGTATAAAAAATAGAAACCAAGAGGCCATTACTGAATATATTGCACTCTCATAAGATTTTCTTTTTCAACACTCTTTTTTCACATCTAACAATGAGTGTTTTTGTTTATTTGGGGTGAGATTCCGTTGCGGTCTACTGAAACAAGCTCTTTATAATACTTTTAACGAATTTTGAAAGCGATCCTCTCATAGACTGCATGAAACGATTGTAGCATATGAACTGAAAAAAATAAAAAGCGGAACGATTGCATGACACCACACGAAACTGCCTACTATCATAATTACCACATTCAAGGTCTCCAAACTAATCAGTCAAAAATTTACTTTGAAGATGTTTTTCAATATGCTTGAATTGCATACGATAAACTATTATCAAATGCACAGACAACCTTAAACACTCACAAATACATTTGTTACACCGTTCTGTCATCTTCATAACTTTCATAAACATAGTTCTTTGCATCTGTTTGAATTCTTTTCAGTTCATTATCCGGTTTTTCATCCATTGAACGTAATTGTATGACTCGACTCTAGTAGAGCACGTCTGCTATCGCGCACCCATACATAAACACATTGTAAAACACCACTGAGACGGTGAATTTACTCATCATTAAATTTTGATTAAATCATCGCCAGATGAAAAACCTCTCTCATAATTCACCAAAACAAACATAAAAATCAACAACTTAGCGAATAGAATGTTTTTTATTTTATCAATGCCTTCTTGTCAAAAGTACATCAATATGACACTAACGAATGCATCATATAAATGTATCTCATTATCATTACGATTGTAATTTTATTTTTATCATTATTATTTGCATTGTATTTCGTTCGCTCCAGCTTCAGGCAATTTCCTCAGCAACTTCAGAGTCGATCTTCTCAAAGAATTCTCTTGTCTTACCGCACTGATCGAACTACAACAAGCACTGCCATAAGAACAACTATTCCGATCGAACGAGTGCTGATCAAATTGAGAATGTTCGTTGCATAGCGAAGTTATATCTCGATTAGAATTCGTTCTGAGTTTGTAAGTTATTAGAGACGTCTCAAGAGATGATCAGTAATGTCATGAAATAATGCAAGGATCGATGCACACATCACAGCAGATCGCAGAACCAGTGAAAACGCATTCTGACAGATCTCTGCAAAACATATTTTCTCATTTTCGTCAACACTCTTGCCATTATACCGTAATCCGCAATGACGCTCCGCTCTCGTTCATTGCTTATTTCAATAGCACTACTTAAAAGAGTTGCAACAACTTGCAAAAAATTCAGTTAGGCATCTGTTGAAGCTATGGAATGTGCGGTTGCTTCGGAAACGAGTCAAGCTGAAAACTACGAATAGTTGTTCACGGATGATTCACAACAAAAGAGCTTATCAATTGTGCATGCTCGTTCCTGATCGATCGACTGCTTTTATGCATCCATCCTTTGCTAAATATCATCCACCATTTCCCAGTTGTCGATCATTCTTCGATTTTGCACATTTTCGTTTCACTGCTTTCACATTTTCCCGTCCTGATCACTGAACGAATACTTCTTATAATTTCATCCGCAACGTGATCATAAGTTCATCCGCGACGCGGTCACCACTCCGCCCTCCTTACTTCTTTGGCATATTGCGTGCACACGGCATGGAAGTAACACCCACTAATGTATTTGTGTGAAAAGATTCACACAAATACCTTAATTTTCGGGTCTCCAAGTTTTGATTTGTGGGTATCACATTGAGAGTTTGACTGCCTTATTTTTATGAGTGTTGCAGTCGTGTATTATGAAAGTTTTGCGTTGATATGGTCGAATGTTTGAAGGGTCGATGACCGATGTGATCGGGTTGGTGGACGCGCTGGTGAAGGATTACATATCGTTTCGTGGCTTAAACAATACACTGGCAAGTTTTGAGGCTGAGGTACGGCACGAACGTGACTGTAAATATAATGTTTCGAGGGTGATCGCTGAATTATTCAACGCTATCGAAAATTACGACATCGATCGGCTGCATTCATTATGGTCTTATTTCAACGTTAAACTCTTCTCGTCAGTTCCTTTCTCTTCACTAATCAATCGTTCGTTGCAGTTATAACGAATTGATTCTGTTAAGCACATTGTAATTTCAGCAGTCTATCAGAAGATCAGAGGATGATGGCCACTCAGCTCGAAAACGATTTGTATCGGCTGTACGTGATCCAGTGTGTACAGCAGAAACAACCGCAGAAAAGTGTTGAGTTCTTCGAGAGGATGTGTGAACATTTAAGGAATAATCCAGAATGGAATGAATGGTTTGCGTTGCCGTACGTCAATGACGCCAAAGACAGTGCACCGTTCAAGAAATACTTCACCAAGCAGTGGCAGCATTGTTTTGTGGTTAGTTTTCACTTATTGAGATCACGCCTCCATCTTCAACTTTGAATTTTCACTGAATTCAGGTGTCGTTGAACAATTTTCTGGCAATAGCATTTGATAGTTTGGAAGTACCGTTATTGGTACGATGCGTGAATGATATTCTGAAAGGAACGTGCGAGTTAAACGATTCCGAGCTGAGTAGACGGCGATCGCAACCAGTATCGATCAGTGAAGAGATCATGGATGATTTCGCGATCATTGCACAAGGACCTGCGAAACGTAACACTTCGAAATCGTCACTCCGCAATTTACTCAAGAATTTTACTGGCAAAAAGGAAAAGGATTGACAGGAAAGTAGCAATTGATTGCCCAAAATGTATTATCCACTTTAACGATGTTCACTTATTCGTCATAGTTGTCGTATGCTGCGCGTTATATTCAGTGCTAATAATACGTGATAGGCGATGCTCCGTGGTGATTCACCGAGATCTTATTGTGTGTCTGTATTGTTGTGTTTTTTGTTTTGTTTCACGTTTTACGTTGAATGGTCATTTCGCGATGTACATTTTGATTGATTGACTCTGAATAAAGACGATTTGTTCAGGTGATGAGCGGCTGCTTGATTTTATTGAGGCGAATATATTACTGCAATTGGTTATGTGCATACAGCAGGTCATCGTTGACTGCATGCAACCTCAAATACATGATTAATACGGGGCGGACGTTTGCCTCACTACCGACCACATCGAGAGACGAGAGCACTGAACTGGATCCGAGCAAATCCGAATATCTTCAGGTTTTGATTTGATTTTTGTTTGTGAATTGAGTTTCTGATCATTTCATCAGTTGGGTTATATTGTCGCAAAATTGTTTTTTCAGCCAATCGACATTGAAGATCTTCCTCGAGCGCAGAAAAGGTTTGCGAAGCAATTCGAAAAAGTGAATGAGGAGCGAGTTAAGGAAATATTTGCGAAGAATTACAAAGTGAACTTTCAACGTTTATTTTTTCTGCTTCCGTCTTTGTGTGTGTCGTTTTTGATTGTTGTCTTGAAAAGGTGCAATAGCTGCCATCTTACAGAACCAAATCGGAATGGCCGTTCTTTTGACAACAGTTATTGCGATTTATGTCTATACGATCAATGCGGTGAAACAAGAGACATTCCTCGAAGAAATCGATTCTGAAGTGGCTGAGGAATTGGCTCAAGCTGAAGCGCTCAAAAAGCAATCCGAGTGAATGAGAATCAAAATAATTGTAGTCATAATGATGATGAGGTATAATGTAATCGTTTGTGTCATATTGATGTATTTTATAGACGTGAAATAGATAATATAAAATCGCCGCAATCTGCTGTGACGTATGCATGTCACTTCCTCTATTATTGTGTAATGTTACTCATTTCGGTGGCATCATGTTTCAAAAAAGTTTATCATAACTTGCAAGCTGAAAAGGAATCCTGATAGAGATTTTAATTCATAACAAAATTTATGTTCAAAAAATTATGTATCGCTTTCAATGGCTTCAGTTTGTAAAGCGCCATAATCTTGTTGAAGAAACTCGCGGATCTGTTTCATTGAGAGTCGTTCGTCTGGGTCATCAGCGAAACAGTGCACACACATAACTCGTTGAATCACTTTCGGCATACATTCTGGTGCAGGCATGCGATAACCAGATTTTACCTGAATGTTTCAAAACAACTGTTCACTAAGAACAGATTGCAACAAGTCATGCAATTCACCAACGATACAATAGAGAATCGTGCAGGTGCAGTTGTTCAAGTCAAACTTGCGACGACATAATCACTTGAACGTCAAAAATCGCTCGTCCTGACTGCTTGATTGATTAGCTGCCGTTACCTGTTCATTAACTTCTGCGATTGTCATACCAGAATACGGCTCTGCTGCATCAGTAAAGATTTCCCACAACAGAATTCCGTAGCTGAACACGTCCGATTTGGTTGTGTACGTAACGCTCATTAGTGTTTCTGGTGCTAGCCACCTGGAACCTTGCGCTCCATGAGAGAATGTAGCATCTGTCTGACATATCAGAGCTGCATGGTGAAGTGCAGGACGTACCGAACTAAGATCTTGCGAAAAAATTGGCAAATTAATAATAAATCATTCTGGTGATGTACCTTATTGGAAGTTTTTGTTTCAAATTTTTCAGTCTATATTTTTCCGATTGACTCGCAATTTGTCGAGAAAGACCGAAGTCAGTCAACTTGATTCGTCTGTTTTTCACCAAACAGTTCCTGAAGCAGCAAACTGTCTGAGTGAACATTTCAAAGGTTGATAATAATGAGGTGGTAACCTCGCCGAAACGTCTCTATGAATGCATCCTTTCTTATGCAGATATTCAAGACCACATGCCGCATCTAAGCACATCCGAACCTTCTCACTGATACACAACAGTCGTCCCCTCTTCACCAGGTATACATCCAACGCTCCATCGCATATCTTCTCCAATACTATCATTATCGGTTCCTGCAAATCACTGCACTCAACCCCCAGATTCTCTCTATCCAAGTAACTACACCCACTCGGTCATGTGCAACTCCATACAGATGTACAACGTTCGGGTGTGAGTATCTTCGCATGATACGCGCCTCATTACCGATGCATTTGATCGTCTCTTTATCTAACGCTCGTCCTTTGTGCACCTTCACTGCTGCCTGAAAATAATCATTCGAGTTAATAGCGATGCACTGATGAGCTTTATTTAATTCAGTATGCTAACATTCCAATGCGATATCGTAAAAATGAAACGATCTACTCGCCTCAATCGTTTTACCAATGATATTCACTGTTGCCTCGTAGATACCTCCAAATCCCCCTTCTCCGATCAATCGTCCCAATTTTATCTGTAATCATTGAAAGGAGACAGTGCTTCGGAAAATGCAGAAATCAAGTTGGCATGAGTTTAACCGCTTTTGTATGTCAACCAGTCATGCAGAATAACCCTGAACTCACAACCTGATCGTGATGCAGTTCCCAGCATTGCTTTGGTACACCGTAAAGCAATAACGCTCCTGTTTTTGAGGTTATTGGCTCTTTCTTCATCATATAAAACCTTAAAAATGAATTTCACTCATCTAAAAATCATAATCAGCAGTGCCATAATGAGACTGATGCTGTTTTGATGATTTCAATTAAAAGAATCAATTCATAGATGAACTGGGCATTGAAAGAATCGCATCGAAATTTTGAACGTGTTGATGAGAGACACCTTATCAGATCGCTTATTGAATCGAATTGGTATTTCTCGATGAAATAACTTCCAGCATCCTTGCTCACGATGAAGTGATGAAATTTACCATTCCAGCGCACTGATAATACCATTTTCAAACCCTGAAAGTACCGAAATCAACATTCACCTTCTTAGCTTTTATATCGCATTCTTTCTCAACTAAGCGCACTGCATAAACATTAAGATGGATGCCATATTTCTGCATTGTGTTGCTGGTTAATGTCAGGTATTTGGCTAGTTAATGGAGCCGTTCAATGCGTTGATACCTCTCTATTTTTGACCTCTGATTGTCGAACCAAAAAGTGACCATCTTCAGTGAGCAACTGCTTGATATCTTCACGCGGCAACATCCCATGGTACCATTCTGCTGATTCCAATTCTAAAAAACCACTTATCCATCACCCTTTGTCCACGAATTCTTTGCTGAAGTAAACACTGACCAGAAGTAAACGATTGGTCATCCATTTTCAAGCACTGCACCTCCTCAACCTCACCTTAGCGCATAACTATAAACAATGACTGATGCTCACAATCAGACACATTCATAAATTTACGAGATCATGCAATAAATCGAGTAATTATTGAGTCCATATGCAAACTATATAACCGACATCACATCAGATCTACAAAAAGCATCTATATCTATGCAACGGTGCGTTTTCAGACAAAAATATTATGTTGTTACATTGAACCTTCACTATCCCAAGCTGTCAAGAAAACAAGCTATTACTGCTTCATGCAAATGAAATTATTTATTTATACATCGATGTTTTGGGTTATTACTTGTTACTTACACATCGAGCGGTTGTTTTGTTGATCGCGGTTAGCGATCGGCGGAATGCTTATTTTGTAGACTTATGAATATTTATTGGATTGATATTTGGCTACGTTTAATTGTGCAAAGTATTCACGGCAACTAATTAAATACTCGGTTGTGCTCAGTTGGCCTGCTCGCCTAGCCAGCGGGGTGGCTACAATCAAGGCTAAAACGGTGCGAACGGAAACGTGAGCATTGTGGCCAGCAACGTTACAAACGTTTGATAGCCTGGCCAATCCAGGTAATATCCAGGTAACATCGATGTTTTAATTTCCGGAACATCACATTCAACTACATGAATGCCGTTCATTTTGACTGCTGCTCTATCACTCACTCACAGCGATAATATCGCCAAGTGAAAATACATGTTCCGACATCAAATTTACAGATTATCGAAGTAATCAGATTGTTTTTTGCGAATCAGAGTGTGAATTGTCTTGTTGATTTTGATTTGGATCAGATTTAACGTGCATGAGCGGGTGGTCAACGGGATCCATTCCGATCATTAGTGATTGATGGTCTTGTTCAACGTTTAGACGCTTTTACTCTTTTGCTTCTGACAATTGGGTATAATGACCTAGGATACCACGAGGGGCTGCTTGTTCCTGAAGGGGATTGAATTTAAAAATGAAAAAAATTGGAACTTTGAATCAGTCACCACAAACAGACCTCGTTTGAGATCATTGGCTCAATTCTCAAAGCCATTTGACCGTTCCGACTTTTCAAAATTTCAAGGATACGGGCTTTGCATTCAGCAGCCGTTCCTGTTGTTGTTTTGCAATCTCAAGGACATCACTGTTCAGCATCACTGACGGTTCATCATTGTTGCGCTCAGCATCGAAAATACAACTCACTTTCAATGTTGCCTGACCTGTATTCTGCAGTTCGATAACCACAAACACATTACTGCTGCAAGATGCATATGCGGTGCGATTAACTGCAAACCTTTAGTGCTTTCACAAGCATTGAGCGAGTATCCTCCTTGCTTTTCGGTGCATCGCCGTTTATTGTCACGATAATGTCACCTTCATGCAACACCTCTTCGGCCACTGACCCTTCGACGAGTTTCGAGACAGCTATCACACCGTTCTCAATCGTAACACCCAATCCAAGTTTTTTCTTCGAATCGCTATCTTATTTCAAAATTACATCCTTAAATTCAATCGATCAATGGAATGCTTGCAGAATCTCTAGGTTCAGAACAACATATATTTTGCTGAACTATTTTGCTTTTTTGAAGAGATATAGCTATTTTCTTAAATCTGTCTCAAATAGCGCAGTCGCGCTCATTCATGTGCATTTGAGATCAATAGTGATCAGGTAACACTTCTCTTCTGGTGACACATCTCCGCCAATGATCTACAATGAATATCATTTCTGGTCATTCAGCTCAACTCACTGTGGCATTTTCAGAGTTATCGTTTGAACTGCTCACAGGTGGCTTGCTAGACGTAGGTTTTTCTCGCAAAACTGATGCCGTAATTGTTGAGCCAGTACGATGCACTATTCTCGGCATTCGGCATTAAGAACGTTGAATCGATGCTCGAAGACAGCGATCGGCTTTGTTTGTATTACTACCGCAAACAACGCAGTATCGATGATCAAGTACCTACGAACATCCTTATCGGATCGCATATGCTCAAAAATCAACAGTGTCCTTCATGAAACGTGAATTTTTGATATTAATAGAAGTGATTGATATGTATCAATTTGATCGACTAATCACAAACGACTATTTTCTAGGAAATCATGATCAATATTTGAATATTTTATGGATCATTTGCTAAGAGTTTGTGCAAGAAAACGACATAAATTCGTTACTGTTCCAATGAGATTTTATCACAACGATTCACTTTCCCTTGCTGGATGGTGAACAGTTGAAAAACCTGGTTTATGTTATATCACACAATGATACCAATCGATTTGTGACTGAAGTTCATGTAAGAGACAAACAAACAATCGCAAAACAGTGAAATTTTACAGCGAATTTGCTGATTCATCAATCGATGTAATGCGATCAACCGCATTCTCAGTCGTTTCGTAATCCTATCGACGCCTCCAGCAAAACAATTTCTAAGATGTTTTTTGCTATAATTTGCGGATACTGAAAAATATGCAATAGAATTTCGGATCTTTCTAAACAAAGCACTGTATCACTGCAGTATTGATGGAACGTTTGCACTCAGCGATCATCTGTAATTAGTTTTACGTTCGGATGATTCTTTGCATGAATTATTGCATTTATTTGGTACAGCATCTGTAAACACAATGCGAGTTCATAACGAACCGAAATAATCGGAGCATCACCCGATCAGGTTGGGATATATATCGTGTAAAGGGATGGATAATTGACGCACGCAGGGATAATGCTCGTGTCGGTCATCAATAGTGGATGAATAGAGAGTAAGTCATTAGAACACTAATAGCAATGCATCATTACGGTCACATTTCAATCAGTCAACTAAATCGTTATTTCATTTTTCAAACGTACTCATTAATAAATTTGCAGTATAAATTGCTCTTAATTGAGACTCAATAATGACTACTTATTCAGTGAATATTGAAGAAGGCTGATGCAAAAATGAAAAGGTAACTGAACTTATCGCATCGTTCATTTCATGGATCGTTTCATATTAGAAGAAGTTTTCAAAAAAATTAATTGTTGCCTTCTTCCCCATATTATATCACTCAACTCCCTCAAACCAATGCAATAAAAATATCACAAGTCATAAACCTCTCTTCTTTCCTCTGTTTTGCTATATGACGAATCCGAATACGAATATGATACTTCCTTCATAAGTAACAAATTGTTATTTGCTTCCAAGAAGGTATTTCGCAACTGAATTAATGTTAATTACAGCCATAAAGATGTGTGCATGAACCATTTACAGTTGTTGCGTAATTCTCTTCACAAACAGAGAACATTGTCTCTAGCAGTTGTTTATTAAAGCAACTCATCATTGCCATTACTGTCACCGTCAATTTAATTTCAATTTCGCAACCAATTTTCCTGTTCCATTGCACCGGTCCAAACGAACGATATTGTTATCACAATGATTGTTTCGATGATATTTCTGCACTATCAGCGAACATGCCTATTTCCGCCACTTAGATACACGAGGTGTTGCATATGCTCACTCACCTGCATGCAGTCACTTGTGTATGCCCAATACACCTGCATCTACTCAAGATGTTCCAAACAACCGACTGTCTCATTCAGAATCAACAAATGTTAGTTCATCAACCACTGCAACAATTAACTACTAACAAAATTCAGCGTAAAAAACCATCCACCTTCTTTTATGATTCCTCTGCCAATCGTTATAGATGACTATTTTTAGTTCGTCATTTCATCTTGATCGTTGTTGAGCGAACGCCCTGAATGCCCTTACACATAACACTTTCACTCAGCAATCAAAAAATTTTTATGAGTATTAGAGATGAGTATTAATCTGAGGTGAGAAATGCTCTGCAAATATACTATTGTGCATATATACTCCTTTGGTGTGCATTCATCCTTATCTTGATCGGTGTGCTTTATCGCTGTTTCACTTGATCACCTATCGGAAGATTTATTTGTGTGCATCCGTTTAGAATTTTACACTCGAAAATTTATTTTACATGAGTCTCGAAAATTCTACATTTGAAATCGCCCAATTGTCTGTTCTTCTCTCTCGTTCATTACGTCACTGCGACACTCGCCTACTTCTAGTTATTATTGTTGAAAAGCTGGTTTGGAACTATGTGCCCGACTGCTCATCGACCATTTCTGGTATTTATTGTTGGGTCGAATTCAGCAATACTACTGAAATATGATAGATGAGTATACAACCATTAAATGGGTTCGTGCAGTAACAGTGAACAGAACTGGTCTGTTGCGTTCGATTCAGAAATAGCGAACGACATTTCACCTGAGCGAATGTGTTCATGCTGTCATCAGTCTCATTATGACGTCGTCTTTTTACCTGATTATTCAATCATTCGTTTCGTTGCTTGAACTATATAGACTTGAACGACCTTATCTATTATTCTCTCTTCAATACCTCTCAAGTACCACCACTTGCTTTCCCACTTCTGCTCATATTTTTGAGTAGTAGCGTTTGGAACCTACAGCAGTTGTACTCACTCTCAATTCCTTGATAATTTTCACATCTTTGTCGTTTAGCTTCGCGTTCAGTATTTGGAAGCTCTCGTATTGTTTCATTTCCCTGAATGTTTTGAAAGTTTTGACAACTTATCGAACGTTGACAAACTAGATTTTTAAATTATTTATGATGTAATTAAATAAATTCCGCTCGTTTCATTGAACTTGACGATTCGTTTGAGTTCAGTAAGCAAATCTCATCTTACCTTGTGGAGACGATTTATCTTTCATTCGTTACATGCACGAAACAAGTTACTTACTTGCGCTTGAAAACACGCTGATCAAATGATGATTTTCAACTGAGCGAAACGTTTTTCAAGAGCTGGAACGTTACGGTTTGTTCAACAATAAAAACGCAACAACGTGTATCACAGAGAAACCTCTCATCAATTCTTCGAATACAATTCACTTCGAACATTTCCATTCATATTGCACCTCTCTTTTTGATATCATTCATTTATATCGAAAAACAAAATTCACCTTCTCATCCAATTCATATTGCATCAAATTGCTTTGTTGTTTGCCGAGCAGCACCCCATTTTCTAAAGCATTTTGTTCAGCGCTAAACGAACTGAGTGCAAAACGAAAGTTTCTTCTCGGAAATGTGAACAACTCACCAAGTTTGAACCATTTATTTCACATTTGAGCATTACCACCACTTCCTGCTTCTTCGCCGAATACGTTCCGAATGCACTGTGAGCACGTAGCACCGTCTGAAAGTGAAGCAATTCAGCAAACGACTTTATACATCGTGCCCTCCTACCAATTGCTCTCGTCAATTTCTCATCACAGATATATCTGTCCGATCAGTGTTTTTAATCAACTGCATTTGTTGCTGAATTTGATGCGTTTTCTTTCAATGTTTTTCCGTGGAGGTAACGATAACGTTTGTTGGTAATTCAAAAAAAAACGACTTCAAAAACAACTCGTGAAATTTTGCATTCAACAATAATCAATTGTGCGTGACGAGATATTGCGCCACAAAAAACGGTGAAAACAATTTCGTCGATTGTCAGTGATTGTCAAATTTTTCTCCGATTTCGAAAATTTCGTTTCATGCGGATTAAATGGCCCATTGAAACGATTCATTTTTTTCGTGCCGTCCTCGTCAAATGATGACTGAGCAATGTTAAAGTGGAGGGACACTGACAAACATAAAGACACCTTCTTCTGCGAACATAAGCAACTCAGCGTAATCGAACCCTCGACCTTCATCATTGCTGCATCCCAATCACCTACGCCATTCGATTATTCGTTTTTTTCATTCACCTCAAAGAAGATCTAATGTGACTGCTGTTCATTGACTCATCAAACGAATCGCATCAGCTCCAAGATCACACTTTTCTGATGTTCTTTCAAACAAATCACCACATGGAATTCAAATTGAACACCGAACCAATCTAATTAAGACGAATCAATCAATTGATGATAGTGACTATCAGATATGCCAGCACTGTCTCGTTTCTTCTCTTCAAACTTTTCTTCGAGCACCAATTAATCATCGATTGCCTTTATATGTCCTTCCATCAAATAACACCTATCAAATTTTCGCCGTACAATGCGACATCCTCTTTCTTCTCCGATGTCATTCCTAATTTGTGTTGTCGACTACTTTTTCGATAATTCCTTCCATATGTATTTTCCTGATCGCTCTGGATCAATTTTCTGGATTTACTTTCCATACGCTCGCTTCTTGTAATCTTTTGATCAGTTGTTTTGTGTAACTTCGGACTATTCGGTCTGTTTTTCGAACCATTATGCTCGATAACACTTTCGTTCAGTCATTTTCTGAGGTGAAACATCAAATGAGAATTTGAAAGTTTCTCATTTCAAAACCCTTTCAAGATGATATAATTTTGACTTTCTTTTCATTCAAATCAGTTGATTCATATTTCAAATGCTTATTTCTTCCTCAGTTTCACATATTTCAACTTTATATGTCAGTCTTCAAATTCACTGTTGACTGCATCGCATCCATCTACCATTTGATCAATTGTTTGTTTTTTCATCTGCCTTCCAGATGAATAGTTCAATAGCTTCCTTGGTGTGAACAATTGTGGAAATGGATAATATTTATGTTTGCAATTGACTTAGATTTAAGTGCACCTGAAAGATTGCGTATTTGTGACACATGAATAATAAACAGCTAATATGGATGCATTGAATGAATTCAGAAAACATCAGAGATGATGTTAAAGGATTCTGAAGAAGGAGAGGAACGACCCGTCGTTGAAGAAACGTCGGGCGAAGACGACACTGATAACAAACTGGAGGACGTCGACCTTAGTGACCAAAAGGGTCTCATTGGCATGAGCGATTCGTCCGAAAAGACGCCTAAAGCTACTGTACGCAAAATTTCATCTTTTGGGTGTTTTATAATTGCAAATCGAGCTCATTGTTGAGAGGTTGCGACGCAGTGATCATTCATTATTGTTAAGATTCAGTAGATATCTGTAAGAGAAGCACTCTTCAGTTGCTAAGAATTAATCAATTCCAGGATGAGGTTGCTCCAATGAACGGTGGCAGAAAAGCAGAATTTAAGCCAGCAGCACCAAGAAAGCCACAAAAGATAACATGTTCAAAATCAACTGCACTTTTACTGTTCTTGATAGCAGTGGCTGCGGTGATTCTGTCCGCATTTGTTACCTTTTGGATCACAAAAGGAATATACGATCATTCGATGGATATCAAGCCGCTTATAGGCGAAGAAGCACTTGAATCGTACTTCTTTATTATTCAATTTTGCATTCTCTACTTGGGAAATGTCACATCTTAGCCTTCCTAAAACCCTTTTCTCTCGTAGACCCATAGAATCGCTCTTTTTATTTGGAAACTTTTGTCGTAGTTGAACTGGAAGCTTCATTGTGAACGACTTTAATTTCATAAACGACCTTTGAGGCGCTGATTGCTTAGTATTTGAAGTTCTCCGAACTACCTAAAGCAATATTTTGAAAATGCAAGAAAGTTCTTGAGATTAATTGACAACACCATATTGAAGAAGTACACCGAGTGATGAGAATGCAGCCAACGCAGAGGCGTTCATCGATGAACCAACAGCTGCTGAATTACGATTGCCCAACAATTTGTCACCGTTATGGTCTGCCTTCTAACCAACTCTTAATCTTATCATCATTCCACTCCAACCAATCAAAACATACCATTCCGGCAATCAATCACCAAAATTTTCGACTCACTCCATATTCAAAAATTTCGAGCAATCGTTAAGCACAATCGAATTTCCCGAAGAGTTTCAACTCAGTGTGTCCCTGACCATCACACGTTTTGCTCATGAACTACTCTTTATCTGCAAACACTAAATTTCGCAACACAACAAATGCTTGAGCATTATTAATCGGCCTGTTGAAAACCATTAAGGTACAACGTCTCAGTAAAAACCTATCTACCCGGATATGTGGATATACCGGCAGATAGGAATCTAACATTCGACGCGGCACTCATTATTAAGTTTCGAGTTAATGAGGCAACCGATCGGATCGTTTTAAGTGCAGTGAATTTGAATTTTTCGGACGATGTCAGCAAATACAAGCTGCTGCAAGATCAGAAAGCTCAACCACTTCGGGTATGATATCCGTTCATTGCGATCACATGAATAGATGCATTCATCCGTTGAACTGTTGTTACGTATTACGTTGTGACCGTAGCAGAGAATTAACAGCTTTTCTTACTGACATGAACCAACCGAGCAAACGTTGCAATGAATTGGTTTCATTGGAAACTGATTGCGTATTTTGATGGTTCATGTTGAAAGGCTAACAGACAGTGATTGCATTGCTGAATAGGCGGGTTCTGAGAGGTAATTTTAGGTAACGAGACATCTGAGAGATGCCGCAGAGGTGGATATAGAGAACAGCACTGTGTTATCACATCAGACTGATGATGAGTCGAAGCAAGGCAAAGAATCTGAAGCCGGTCCGGTGGTTGAGGTAATAACTTGACGAATACGCAGATGATAGTGAATGATTGAATGTTTTGATCGTGAACGTAATGCTATATCTTGAATAATGTGATAAAGTTTAGTATGACGAAGAGCAATTCACAACTGAAACGCCAACCGAAAGACCGCAAACGGATGACGGTGGATCATCGCGATCCGGGCAAACAGCAGCAGACGCACAGGTAGGTGAACGCAAATCTTGAACATCGGCGAATATTCCAAACAAACTTTAACAATTCAATTCAGGTGGCTAAAGTGACTCTGAATGATACAGTTGAGATGGTTTATTTCGATTTGGATGGTGAGCTGAAACCAGGCGAAGAATATTACTTCAGAGTAACATTATTATCCATATCAAGTTTGCTTCTCCTCTGTTGTTATTATCATCCTCAGTTCTGAATCACTGTAACAGTCGCAAAATTCAATAGCTTCAAGAAGGGACATTATCATCTGAAATTCCTTTGATCACAAGAGATCACATTGAGATCAATGTTCGTGGTTGAAGCATATTTTTTCGGATTTCCGTCAAAAGTTAACATTTACTGTTTTTTAAAGGATGAAACTATTATTGTTTTTAGCTGCTATATAAAGGTTTAATTGCGGACAAACTATCGGGCCTTTATTTGAGTCAGTATGTGGATAGCGATGGCGAGAAACGGTACGTTTTACTTGTGTTACGGATGCAGAGCGATTTGATTCAGCGCTGTCGAAATATCTCACTTCGAGCATCATTATAATGATGAATTCGCAATGAACAAATTGATAATGAATAATTTCGAATCAGCACTGAAATGATATACGGATACTTGTGCAATTGGAACAATCATTTGTTCAAGCGCAGTTTGACACTTTGAAGGTTTCTGGCTGTGACTCAGATGGAGCCAACTGATGCGCGACGGTTGGTGCCATGCTTTGATGAGCCTCAGTTCAAGGCCGTCTGGAAAGTGAAAGTGATCCATCCACGGGGCACAGTTGCAATCTCAAACGGAATTGAGCACAAGAACGCTGTTGAGAGGTTGCGTTAAGCCAAGTTAAACTCCGAAATATGTTCGAAACTCACTCAAATACAACAATCATTCAAATCATCGTTGCGTTTTATGGAAGGAGTCGCAGATGGGCATTAGCAGAAGTTAAGTGGCTAACTAGCGAAGTAGTGGAATAGCTTATTCGCTGATTAGTGCAAATTATTCACTGACTATCGCCAGTTAGCGCTAATGCCCATCTGTGCAAGTTTTAACAATAACTGAGTTTTGGTATTTTTGTTGTTTTGATCACGAACATATGATTTGACTGGATCGCTTGACTGAGAATGAGAATGCCACAAAATTTCAGCGATGACCACGATTGGGTAGTGACAAAGTTCAAACCAACCCTGCCGATGTCATCTTATCTACTCGCATTGACAGTCACTGATTTCGATTATAACGAAGGTGCTACCAGGCGTGGAACTAGGGTATACTTATCCTTATCATAATGCTTTTCCCCAAGTGCTATAACTTCCAAATACGTGCAAGCACCTTATCCGACTACACAGCATTCAGTCCCATATTCGACTAGTTCAATGTTAATGGAGGAGTTTTTATTAAGCAATGAGCTCGTAATCCTGCACAAAAAACAATGAGAAGTGCACGAAACTTTTCATAAATTCAAATATCACGAAAGTATTGCTGAGGACATTCGGAGCGATATTTCAGTTTCGCGTATGGTCACGGAAAGAAGCACTGAATCAAACACTTTATGCACTCGAATCCGGAATACGAGTCTTGGAGTTCTACGAAGACTATTACGATATTCCATTCCCACTCGAGAAGCAAGGTTCCTTCACTTTTTCTGACAATGAGCAAAAAAATCAACTAATGAAAAAATATGAAAACATGATGATCGGTGGTGGGTGGGTTCTAAGTAGAAACGTAATGATGATGAAATTTAGATATGATAGCGCTGCCTGACTTCGCTGCGGGCGCTATGGAGAACTGGGGACTGGTGACGTACCGCGAGAAATATCTTCTTTATGATAGTGCGTTGTATACACCGATGCAGAAGGCTAACGTTGCACTGGTGGTTGCACACGAACTCGCACATCAAGTGAATTGTTTGCATCTTGAGAAGAATATTGCTTCTTGAAGTGTGAATTACGAAGACATTTTCAGAATTATAAACGCATCTTGCAAAATGCTCCGATTGATCTATTCTTCCGAATCACACAGAATAGTGGTTCCATCGTAATAATATTTGATGTTTTTCATTTGACCTTCGACTGAAATAATTCTGATAGCAACATTTGTGTGCTGTTATTTCAGTGGTTTGGAAATTTGGTGACAATGAAATGGTGGGATGATTTGTGGTTGAACGAGGGATTTGCCACTTACATGGAATATTTGGGTGCTGATGCGATCAGTCAAGGGAACTTTAAAATGGTCAGCTGTTTTTGATGCATCGTCGGATTTTTATGATTGAGTATCGGAAGCAGCGATAAATGCTGATTAATTAAGGGTGAATGGTTTCTGGTGGATGCATTAGAGCTTGCACTCGATCGAGACGCACGAGCCACTTCTCATCCTTTACATTTTCGAATTGATAAGGCCGAAGATGTCAGTGAAGCGTTCGATGATATCACCTACGATAAGGTATCATCACTTCGTCATTCCATTCAGACATATCATTAAAACCAACTCTCAATTTCAGGGTGCCTCAATAATTCGTATGATTCAAGAAGTGATGGGTGAAGAAAATTTCAAAAAAGGTCTCAATGTGAGTTGATTTATGATCATTACCATAGGTCAATTTCAATTTCTGATCATTCTGATCAAAGAGTCGCATCCCAGGTTTGTTTCATTTGACGGGTGTATCACTTGAAGATATACTTGGATCGATTCCGGTTGTCAAATGCTGAACACAATGATTTATGGGCGGCACTCGACGAGGCAGTGCCTGAAACGTTGTTGGCGTGGAATGGTGATAAACTGAATATTCGCGATTTCGCATCGAAGTGGATCGACCAGGTTTACTCTTAATGAAGTGTCTCTGAATTCTGTTACACTCCCTTCATCAATTCTGTTCTGGTAGTCGGTCGTAGTGCATTCGATTATCTGTTAATTCGATCTCGTAAGGATTCGATTCATCGAAAATAAACAGCCTGATGCATTTTCAGATGGGTTATCCAGTGCTCGAACTGCGCAGACTTTCACCAACACGTATTGAGTTGCATCAAAGACGTTTCAAGTGGGATGAGAAAGCACTCGAAAAGGAGAAATATCGAAACGCTGAGTTCTGGTCACTATTGCAACGTTCTGAAATTTGATAGTTTCCAATGATCGGGAAATACGAAATTACCGGTAATTTTTCAGGTACAAATACGACATCCCAATTTGGTACTCTATCAATGGCACTGAAAAACCGATGGAATGGCTTCATGAAGGTGATTTTATTGTCTTTGCTTTCATAACAGCGCAATACATACACTGTTTAGTGAAGCTTGATATTTTAAAACACTGCAAGTTGATGTTTGATATCACATCTCACTATGTGCATTAGAAAATGAGTGAGATATTGTATAATCAGAAAGACTGCATAATTCGACATACCAAGATTGACTGTACCGTGCGAATGAACAAATTGACAGATTTAGCTCAAGGAATCAACGTGAAACTCGATGAATTGTTTGTGTTGAACAGTGGCTCACGAGGATTTTATCGAGTGAATTATAACGAAGAATGCTGGAATAAGATCATTGATCAGTTACTTCATGATTACACAGTATGTCGCTTGAGCGCTCTATTCTTAAACTCCAACTCACTAGAAGAAGTCATAAATGAGCATTCAAGACAACCGTAACTTAGGTGGAAAGTTCTGAAAATTTTGGTTTGAAAGCATAGAATTATGGAGATTCTGATCAATTTTCTTCTTACGATTTGATTTGACCAATCACCAAATTTTTCACTTCATAGAAGATAGACGTGCGTTCTCGTGCTCGAATCATCGGTGATGCATTCGCGTTGGCCGAAGCGGGTCAGATCTCGTATGATATTCCATTGAATATCAGTGCGTATCTGCCGAGCGAGACGGAGTACTTGCCATGGGCACTGGCACTCGACGGATTCAACTTGATCATCTCGAACTTCGGTGATGAGCCTGAATTGGAGTTACTCAGGGTCACTTCATTTCTATCACTCTCTTTGCTGTTCATCATAAGAAAACTATTTAATGCAATGTTCTGGCCATAATTTTATGTATTCAATAGAAATAGATTTTGCTTCCAAAACGATCCTAGAAATAATGCTTCTTGGCTTTAAGATGTGTTAACATCGAATTCGTACAACTGAAGAAACTCGTAGTATTTGGTTTTGAAATAGAAATTAGGCTTGCAGCTGACGCGATTGCCATTGAATTGCAGGAATACCTAGATCCTTTATTGGCACCACTCTATGAACGAATTAACTGGGACGTTTTGAATACAACTTATTTGGAAGAGAAGCAGTTCTTCGAGAAGTGAGTGGAATAAGTACTTTATTCATGAAACTTTCATCGAAGCTCAGTTATTGGACTAGAAGTTTGATCTTTCAGCCAGTTGGACTACAGTATAATCCATGAATATTGCCGTATTCGGAATATCGATTGCACGGATCGATTTTTGAATCTTTTCAAGACGAAACTTTTGGATGTTTGTGAGGGCGACACAGTACTCTCTAGTGAATGCAGCAGGTTCGTTTCCATCCATAAAGAATGAAAGGAACGCGATTCAATGAATGCCAATCGAAAATCTTTAGTTTTTTGTGAGAACTCTCCACTTCTGGTTTGATGAAAAGTAAATGAATTATGACTGTAGTGTTCCGGTACCAATACGAGGAATGGTGTATTGTGAAGGTGTGCGGCAAGGTGCAGAAAAAGTTTGGAATAGGATATTCGAGTTGTATCAACGAGAGAGGGTCCAAGTGGAACGTGATCGGTTACTTGTTGGGTTGACATGCTCCAGAGATCCACTGACCATCAAGAAGTAAAATTGCTTTGAGTGTTTGATTATTCGGAAAGACGAACGGTTTTGAATGTTCATGACATAAGCGATGCCCTGAATAATAGAAAAATGAGATTATTGACGCAATTTTGCTATGATTTCTTCGTCCTGCATAGGTTACTGACCATGGCATCAAATTTGAATGATACATCGATTCGACTGCAAGATGCGCCGACTGTTTTCCTCAACGTTTATCGTGACCCCGTTGGCAAGCTACTCACTTTCGACTACCTTCAAGACAACCTCGCACGCCTTTACAAAGAGTTAGTTCTTTGGAAGATTGCAATCCGCAGCATTAATCTGAAAATGTACAGTTGAATTTCATTACATTCTCGTTCTAGTGCTCATCAATGATATTTATAGTCTGAAAGAACAACAAACACTCCTGAAAAGGATTATAATGAGCGGCACGAGCGTTAGAGGTGATCGCAAAGTAGCTCAAGTTAGTGCTTGCTCTTCGTCGTTCTGAATAACGATAACTCGGTTCCATGATCGATAAAGTTTTTGATTTGTTCCTTATTCTTTATCAAAAACTTGCAAATTCGAATAATTGAAAGTTCATCAAGAAAAATTCGCCAATTTGTAAACTTTATTTCAGTTGGAAGCATTTATCAAGAAAAACAAGAGAATCACAGACAAACTGGATATTTTCAGTCAGCAGCTGGAACTATCGAAAACAAATACGGTGAATCTGCTTAATGTTTCGGCATTTTATCATCAACATTAATGAATTTATTTGCAAACTCGTAGTCACCCTCTCGTGAATTCATGCGGAAGAACAAACTACTGGAAATTCAAAATATGTCTGTGATTTCAGCAATGGATACATCGCAATTTCAAACTGCTCACTGATTGGTTAACGAAACAGAATGAGCAAAGGAAGAAGGAAGAACTTTAATGAATATGCTATTATCAATACCAGATCGATTAACGCCTAGCAGTCGATCGGCACAATATATGTCATTCGTATACCAGATATACGCCTTGAAAGATGATCATCTTATTGTTATATAGTGATTATTTATTGAAATACTCAATTTGTGATCATATCGAAACGATGATTTATGTGATATGATTTATAATGTTCTTTTATCCGCTATTCGTGATTCGTAATACGAGTGTGTGCCTAACAAGCGGTATTTTCATTATTTTCTATTTACTCGGATATTTCTTTTCACAATCGATTCAAAAGAATGTAATTTGAAACAACGTTGAACTCACCACAAAACTGTCAAAATGAACCAGGTTTTATATTTTCACTTCGAAAACCATTGAATTTTCAGTTGATCATTCATTTAGAGCTATGCAGTCGTTTCGTCTCTGGTGCGCAGCTCTTATATTGTATTGTGGCTACACGAGTAATTAATCAGTTATTCACTTACTCACTATGCTGATCATATGCTCATTCGCTTCAAACCGATTGCTATTTTCCCAAATCTTACAATTAGATATCAGGATCTTAAGAATAGCTCTCGAAGATACTTGACTCCAGTGATGATCCTATACATACATATGATCATTCCGATCGAACAAAAAGTTTATGATAATCATACCAAGCATATTGGATTTAATGTTTTTGCATTCACTCGAAAAGAAATGAAATGAGAATTTGATATTGGATTCTGTATTATAACTTTTTGGTCATTGATCAGCGTTATTATTGTTGTTGCAACGATCGTTTTGTGTCAATAAAAGATTAGTTATTCTTCCTTATAAAATCGCTTATGAACGGAAATAATTCACAATAAGAAATTCTGATTTCATGAATTTGTGGCGAATTCCATCGGATAACTTAGTTCGATTGATTCTTTTTGGAATCGCAAAGACAGATAGACAGTAAAAGGTGGACGATGTCGATTTGATTGGAGAACGACGAAGTGGTGATAATGACCTTCAATGAATGCATTCATATCGATCGAATATGCCGACAGCCCTGATTTAATACTCATTCATTTCATGATACTCTTCACGAACACTTTAACTACGGTTTTCGAATAGGTTCACTCTGTTGTACTCATTACATATTCTGGTATTAGTTTACAGTCTCAAATCAACTCCTTCAAAAATCCATATTCTCCTGGCTAATTGGTCGTTAAATTCGAAGAAGTTTTAGTGGCAAAGTTTCAGTAAATGCTTCTTCTTCTGCTGCGACCAACATACGTTGCTCTTTTTGCGATTGTACTCGGCATATTCTTGACCACGGTGAACATCTACCAATTGCGTTCTCTGCAACATCAACATTACACGTATGCTGCATTCGTTTCTCTTCTCATCTCCACTTCATGCTAAAGCTTCTACTTTTAGCTTCTTCAACGCTGATCGTTTGTCTGAACCAACTAATCTCTCGAAGTCAATCGCAGAAGATGATGCAAGAAAGCCGATTGCGTGGATTAAAGGCGAACGAGTAATATTCAATAGAATCGCTTTATAAACGAATAGTTTCAGTTGAGAAATCCTTCAACAAGATTCTACTGAACAGAGTTCCTTCAAAAACCTTTAATGCAGAGCAAATGTAGATGACGTTGAGCAAAATAATCACCATTCCTAAACGGATGATATTTTGATCAGCAATTATGATTTACTTACTTATTCAGCCCATAGTAGGACATCGTTAGCTCTAGTAACGCTTCTCAAGTAGACAAAAATTTTTATTGATTTGTTGAGACGTTCAGATGGAATCCGGCTATTTATCTCATGTTATTTGGGTTTTCGAACGTCTTGGCTACAAGATTCTAAAGGGTGAACAACAAAAACCATCAAATGAAATCGAATTCGAAAGCTGGAATTAAATCATAGATAAAGGCAGCTTGTTGATCACCTGGCTTGATGCCATCAATGGAAAGTAATAAGGTTGATATAGATTAATTCCTTTTCGAGAGATGGCACTTAACGCTTGAGCGAAAGCCTGGTCGCAGACGCCGATAAATTAAACCAATGAAAGATAACGCGAGGTAGATATGAGAGTATTGCCCCGGTACGTTATGCAACCATAATGCAGACTTTTCAGGTTTTCAATCACAACAAACCAACATATGTCGCAGCAGGTAAGCGCTTCATTGATAAAGGTGATCATGGCTGTATGTGAGAGAGTATAGATGCTTCCGTTATCACTGGGGTCATCTTCGAGCGAGTCAAGCTCTGACCTTCATTCTCGACGAATAATTCAAATGTTTTCCTAAATGGAGGTTCGAAAATAATCAAGCGTTTCATTAGTTCATTTGGAAAGGCAAACGGCATTCAGGTAAACGCTCTGAATTTTTCGCACTTTTCGGTCACCCGAAGAATGGCAAACTGTTTACACAAACAATCCATTCATTTTCTGATAGTGCTTCGCATTGATCATTATGATCAGCTTTATTGATCTCAGCTGATCATAGAATTGATTAAATAATACTCAAAGACAATGAATAACACTGGATCACTAGTCGAATATGTCACTGGAACCCGGTCGTCGGGCCTGCCACTTTGGTCCAAACCAATTACCGGTGAACAAGTGACTGATACGTGGTGCTTCCGTTATTATGACGGCAACAGATTCATGGGACAAATCAATTCAAACATAGCTTGTAAGTTGGCATCTGATTATTCAGCAACAAGACAGGTAATGATCACTTGCACCTTAGCCGTACAAAAGCAACGAAGTTGCAGTCGTGGACAAGAATTGTTCGCCTGGTAGATGAAGCATCTGATCGTGAATTTGAGGTATTGCCATGTTGAACATCAAATGCGGTGGTGGCTTTACAGGTAAGGATGGCTGCAGCAAAACAGCTAGGAGTTATCCGATTTTTGGACACTGAAGCAGTTTTGCATTGGAAATTGATGTTGTCCCTTCAATTTCGAGGAGCTGGCTTCACTCCATAGTGTTCACTTAGGCATTCAATGGTGCCACCAACTTGACGTGGTTTGAATCATCCAACGATTTTAAGACGTAACAATGAAGACTAAAATGAAAATCTTCAGAGTGCTACTTCCAAACAAAGATTGCATTCGAAATCCATCGACAAAAGTATGTTTAGAAATGTCAATCATGCGGTCACTGTTCCAATTTATGAATTGAAATCACCTAATGCAGTACATGATATACCACCTCCATCGACGCAATAATGCGTAGAATAATGCTGCATACTATTCTACAAACCAAAACACGTTGCAATGTGAATATCAGTTAGATCGCTTTACGATCTAGGTTCGATGCGAAATGCCATCATCAAGATAGAGTATGGTGCTCATAGCGTCTTTATTGCTGCACGTCGATCAACTCAAAAAGATAGTCTGGCCATTGCCGTAATTCCTAAGCATGCCGCAACAAAATTATGATTCTTCTTGCGTTATTCAATGGAATTCCTAATTAAGATAGGCGTTATCGAAGTGATCGCGCTGAGACTTACCATGAGCAAGTGAAGTTTTATGAAGACTGATAGGTATGATCGATATGCAAAGTTTGGCAAGTAGATCATTACTGATTGATAATCAACTTTATTATACTTGTGGCTAGGTAATGTATGGAAAATACAACACAACAGTCTGTGACAAAGACTTTAGAATTCCAATGAATTGAGTAATCAAAACACACAAACGTCGCAGCAACTGAACAGAAATAAACCCGTGAACCAAATAACTCTTCGTTTCTTCATCAACGTTATTGGACCGGTCTGATCATACTGCATGACATTGTTCACTTTAGAAGCTTCATCGAGGAGTCCTACTCGCATGTTAGCTGTTGCTGATTATTACTACTATTATTATTATCATTGGATTATTATCAGCATTGTTAATTGTAGAGATCATCATTCATGTGCAGAATGTAACAACTAAAGCAACTACTACCATTAATTTATTGCTTATTAAGACTATCTTTTTCACCATCGCAACAACATCTTGTGGTCTTGGAGCAAATGCGGCTAAGCTTCGAGAGGAGCAGCATATGGTGCATTGGCACGTCCAACAACCGGTCACCCGCAAGATCGGAGCGTCCAGTGAAGCCGAATGCATCCAGATCTGGACACCTACATGAAACTTATCTCTCAAACTCCATCACTGCAACGTCGTGTTCATCGAGGTGCGTTGCTCGTCATAAACCTAAGGGATGAGTCTCGAGCCTGAATTCCGATTTACCCGCTTCCTTCCGATAAACACGTTATTATTCCTATTGGTTAGCATCATCATTACACTACTGCGAGTGTATGTGAGTAAAATGCTAAGTATGAGTTGAAACGACGAACCCTCGTGCAACTGATCTCAGCACCAACTCCGCAGTCCTCGGCTATCCATATTCGATTAGTGACGCATATGATCTTCATTCATTACAGACTCTTTCACCGTTGCGAAGTCAAGTGTCGTAGAGTACGTAGATTTATTACCTGAACCATTGCGTTATTCATTATTATTCCATTTGAGGCGATAGACAATTTTGTTTGGAAGATTACATTCATGAAAATACAACGAAGTTTGTGATATTAACCTCACAGTCGATGCCAGCCTTGACAACTTCTTCAGCACCTTCAACGAGATATCCACACCGATGCCGACTGAGACAATCGTGATGTCTTTACCCAAGGTCGTTGAATTTTCGCCTTTCCGAATGGTATCAAGAAATCGGGCGACTGTGCCTCGGGTGAAACCGAACTGTGATACCGTAGAGATCTCATATCTTCCGGGAAGCAGACAACTCAGGGCCACGTCAGAATTGAACTGAATTCATGTCAATGATTCGAGATAATCAGCTGTGAAACTGAAACATGGAATTGGTGATAATTCGAACAAAAATTGTTATTTTGCTGCAGCACGCCAACGCCGTCAACATACCTCCGGTTAATGCGTCACTGAACCCGCTGATTTCAGAAGACCTCTTGCATCTTTCACAGTCAAAGTGAATGGTACCAGGGAACCTGAAATTAATCATCACATGTTTCCGATCTAGCTTCTTTGATTTAAGTTCTCAATTATAGCAAACCAAAAATTATGCAAAAAAACCTTCAGGCCAGGAACATTCAAGATGAACCAGGCACAAAATCTTGACTGTCAAAGTTGTTGGGGTGCACACCTAACAGCTGCACCGTTCGCCCTCGGAACACACTGGAACGATGATACTAAAATTGAATGCTGTTGACAAACATAACTGACTGCATCAGTCAAGCAAAATCAGTTAATATATTCTGAAATGCTTGTAGAGAGCAACTCGTAATAAATGAACACCAACTTTTCCAGCAGTCATGTAATGTGCCTTGGCAGCACTGTTGCGATGATGTGATCGATACCTTGCATCGAGAAATTGAATGACATGAACTCGCAGATCGGTCTGAGGCCATTCATCGCAGCACCCTACCGATAAGCCAGCCATAACCCATCTCGTGTAAAGATCGGTGTGTCCCAAACGCGATGGTCGCCGTATTTCTTCGACAACCCTTTCGAAATCTTAAGAAATCACTTGCTAATTTCTTATCGAATCACCGAAATCAATATGACGACAGATCTTCCAATGAAAATCGACATGATAAACCCTATAAGCACCGTCATACTGAGCCACTTCTTCACCGATCAAGAACACGCGCTCATCGCGTGCGATTTCCTCGTCCAGTGCTGCGTTCAACGCATCTCGAACGGTCACATTCAGTGTACCTGTGGCCAATCGTCGCACGGACTGTTCGGCCGCTACACCCAAATTCACAAGACGTCCTCCGCCCAACAGACGCATCATCGATCCGTTGAAGGCCATCGTTGATCTGATCGATAGACAAAATTTGAAAATTGTGATCAACAGATCAAATCATCAAGTGATTTAATTGTCACAGAAATAATATAGCATGATTGAACAAATCAACGATAAACTCATACGACTGATTACATAAGCTAAATGGATTCCTTCGGCTAAGGTTGTGATCAAGTTATTGGATTCGAGAAAACATATCTTGTGATTTTTTGTTTGTGCAATTTCTCAAAATTATTCTCACGCAATGCGAATTCAATCATGAAAACGCTGCTGTTGGTTCGTTGAATATAAGAATTAGTAATCGATGAAATTGATGGAAGCAACGAATGGCAGTGATAGATGAAGGAATTGGGATGATTGAACGAAAAGACGAAAATGAAGACGAATCAAAGAATGCTTTCATGTGGAATGAATCAAATGCCGAGTGGCGGTGTGAGCGAGAGGAAATAAAAAATTGACTATAGTCATAAAACAAGTCGTAAAACTATATTATGAAATCAAATCACAAATGTGGCTCCAACTATGCATCACAGGTCACCGACAAACATTTTCGCATATGCAAACAGACAAATGCATAAGTGCATACAAAAATTGAACCTCTGAAATATCTCTATGGGCAATCAGTGAGAGGGCTCACGGAATATTGATAACGAACAAGCCTTGAGCGCTGCTGCCAGGCTCGTTGATGAATAACGTCTCATAAAACGAGCAATCTGTGTGTAAAGCAAATGGATAACTAGGCTCGGCTTATGCTTATGCTAAGGTTTTTTCGATTTGTTCGCTTCCACAGCAAAACAAAAAAACTGATCCTCTCACAGTGCATATGCTACGTGACTTTCGGAAGATTCTAAAATTGGCTTTATATCCACCAGAAGACTAGCAGCATAATATAACAAACATCAACTAACAACTGATGTGAATGAGGCACACAAATGCAGTTGAATTTAATATCTCAATAGCGTTACATATACAGAACCAGTTCACGAAACTGTATCAGATTGTGTCGAATCGAACAAATGATTAGGTAAACAAACAAAAAAATTGAATATTTACGTTTAAACGATAAAACGTTCAAAACTAATCACTGGATATAAGTATGTAATCATGTTTAAATACTAAAAATAAACACCAATTTAGATGCTTCTACAATAAAACTTCTCTAGTTTTATTGTAAGCATGCACTTCTTCGTATGGTTGAGTGCAAAGGGCTAAAATTATGATATTAAACACGAGGTTTACTTGAAATTGAGCTGAGTGAGTTCGTCCGAAAATGAGTGGAACGTATTGGGTGATCGATGAATGAGTGATTATGTAGACAATTGATCGAACGAATAAATGAATGGATGTATAAATCTCATGATAATCACATTATGAACAGAGCTAGTTGAAGAGGAATGAAAGGTTCAAGAGTTGGTTGCTCCAGAATGAGGGCATCTTTTGGGAATGAATGATGAATTCGAAAAGCTGGCACTGAAAGCATTCGTTAAAGCTAGCTTATCTGGTATCGATATCGAAACAAACTGAACGGAACACAATATCTTCATCATCATCACAAATGCTCTACAAACGGTTCAGTAATAAAGATAAAAACTTGACTACGTATAGACAGCGGTTGATGTCAAATTGTCTGCGAGTTTTTTATCTGGCTAAAGGCTATTGTTATATAAAATGTTACATAGCGGATTGATTGAATGATACATACGTCGGGCTAAGCATCATTCAACCTTAACTATACACTTTCTCTACGAAAAAAATGTGATTGATGTCAAGTTGATACATTTTTAAAATGTCGAAAATTACTCGGATGAACTTATGCATACAAAGAGTTCAGCTATCCGCAATGAAATGAACTCATAAATGCTGACGATGATATTTCCAAGGATTCCGAGAAAGTACTCGCTAATGCAGTAGTATAAAACTGAGGTTTCAACGGCATGAAAACATGTATGGAGATGATGGGTATGTGCATATGGGATATTGAACGAATGAACATCTACGCAAGCAAATGCATCTGTCGATATTTCTATTCTGGTATCCCAACAAAAAAACCGAATGTGCACGCGTCTGCATACGTATCCATGAATGTTATATGTGTGGTAAGTGAGAACGTGCTTACTGAAGAATAAAAACGTATTTTAATACATCGAACGTCCTTCATATTCATTCCATGATAACAATGTAAGTATATCGGCCAGCAATGGGTGAAGATGATACGGAGCGGGACGATTTCGACAGAATAAAATAATCTTCCTTGAGGCATCGCAATGTTTCATTTTCAATCTTGAAAGTGTTTCTTGCACATTCTTTCACTTCAAATAATGAACACAATTCAACGGTTTGTGAAATGACGAACAGGTTTGTGTTAAAAATAAAAATAACTAAATCAATGACTGCGCTAACCGTTTCAACACTATTCACATGCATTCGTGTTCACTTCTCCTCTTATGTGGTCTAGTCTTTATGGTTTCAGCTGACACTGGATATGTCAGAATGTAAAAGAATTCAAGAAATGTCTATATTCATTTACTTGAGTGTAACAAAGTTACTGTAGTTCATTCTTCAGCATTTACCAAGCAACTGTTGCACCGATCAATTGAAGGGATCAACCAACCGTCTGCTAAGCCATTAACATTCTTCTTCACCAAAAAATCGATTCAACGTTTCCGCTTTTTCAACACTCTCGATGTTGGCTCACGAACTGACTCTGATTTCATCAGCACTTCATTGCAATCTCGAAAATATCAATACCACCATAAGAATATCTTCCCAGAGAAACGTTCCACTAGTTTGAGAATTCATCCAACACCACAATGCGTAACATAAAAATATACTACTTGCACGCAATAGAACATCGATTCAAACCAGATGGGATGAGTACAATTAGAGAAGAAACTGCACTCGTGATAATTTGTGCCTGATTTGAAAGTTGGGCAAAAATTTTCATGAAATATTCGATACACAAAATATTAGATTTGCATGATTAAGAGCATATAAATGGAATCAATCGAATGTCGTATTCATTTCCAGGCTTTGTTCTTGCCTGCAGCGGCAGTTTCGATCGTTTTGAGAAGGAGTTTGGTGGGTGAATGATTTGCGAGATCAGTGATAGCATCGTGCAAGTTTGCGACTTCATACGGGATAGAATGTGGTTGCTTGATTGTATTTGAGGTAGTGTAGGGTAAAGGTTGACTGTATTGTATTTATGGCATAAGCACATTTTAACAATTGCTGTGGAGGTGCAAGGAGATCTTGAATTTTTTTGGAGGGTATGAGGGGAAGGCTGAGGACCACTGATGTGGAATAGCCGTTATTAACGTGTAGTGCTGAATCTGTTTATCACTTCGATGCTTCATCAGTCCGAACTTCAGCTAAAATGGCCGATAAAAGCGCATTTGTACCGGTGGAAGCGATGAGTAGCGGTACGAAACGTCCGGCTGAACTGGACATCGATATTGATGACGATTATTTCGGAGCGTCGCAGAACTCAGCGCCCCCTCCACCCCCACCCCCACCACCCCCACCACCACCACCGCCACCAGCCCCTAAGGTCAGTTCATCTCCGTTCTATTCTAATCTTAAACTTTGTTCCAGTGGATTTCAGTTTGGTTAAGATGAAAAACTAAGATTCATAATTGTTCTGTTCAAGCTGATATTCCAGAAATATTGTGTAGACTCACAATCAGTAACACTGACTGATTATTATCGCAAAAGCGATGTATATTTCAGAAGAAGATTGTCTACAAGAAGTCGAAGACCTATCAGAAGACGTATGCATATAAAAAGAAATAGAATCGACTGCATACGCCACACCAATATAACAACACCAATTAAAACGTTTTTATTATGAATAAATCATTCCACTGAAACTAACAATTAATTGTCACGTAATATCACTTCTTTATACACTACGCCATATAATAGCGCTAATATCGTAAAAAGTTAAACTATTTGTGTATATACGTCATCAATAAAATGTATAATACCGCACAGCTGCCTTCCAGTCTTGTCATTGAATAACTTTTCGAATCATTCAGACGTAGATTGTTGAAGTGGATGAGCTACTTGTGTATTTTTGGTTGCTGCCGAATGCAGTTGGTATTCATCCCATCAATTGATACGGAAAGATAATTTAATACAGTTTTCTGAAACAATTTGGACAATTTTGTGGATCCGATGGTGCTAAAAAAAATTTGTATGTTCCTGATCAAAGCTGAGAACACGGCTGCCTTCAAGGTGGTACTCATTGCTCGGTGCATGTTTGCATATTGAGCTTAATCAACTGTTCCATTCACTTTTATTATCATCAATCAACCATACCCAAGTGCGATAATAGTGATCGTTACAAACCTCGCACGAGCGACCTTTTCTCGCTAGCGTGACCGGTGAGTGCAGAGTGTGAACGGAGTTGACATAATTGTGACGGCAGTGATTCGTCAATCGCACTCAATTATTATTCCCACTTCTGCGAGGTGATCTCTAAAAGAAGCTCTCCAAGATTTTTAAACTGAAAGCGGAATCTGTTAGAGCCAAGCACATCCCATTACGTGCTCTCTTATGCTTCATGAGGCGTAAAAACCGATGACGCGCGCTGCTCTCTCTCTGTCTTCATGCTACTTTGATGCACGCCCATTGTCATATTCGCCCCACACCATTCCCAAAGGCTGCCCATTGAAATATCCACATGGTGCGTACGCACTTCGCCATATGCGCGTGTCGGCGGAAGGAGGGCGGAGTCACGACCGCGTCGCGCGAGGTGAGATAAGCGGGGAACAACAATTAGAGCAAATGACAGACTAGAACGACATTGAAAAAAGTATTGCGCTGAAGTGAGGCAGACAGAGAACACTGACAGGGGAAGGTCACGAACTGAACCCAGCGTTTCAGGATGAGATATACATCAAATTATGGAACTCCTCGAGCTGATTACGAATATGTAAAAAATTTTTGCGAAATACTAAAGGGACGCGAGATATGGCGGGGAAAAGATTTTCGGTGTAGTGAAGTGATGTTCTGACTTTCCCTATGCCAGCAGCGGCACGGCGCAGCGGGTAGTGTGCTAGCATCAAGCCTGAATGCCTGGTCGTTCTGTTCCCCGCGAAGGCGAAAATTTTTTTCTTATATATTTCGAACATATTCAAACGACCATGATATTTTGCTTCACCCCCACAGCTTTTTCAAGTTGTTGGGATATTCTTCTTTTATTTTTTGTTTTTTTTAATTTTGTGACTTTTGTTTTTTTTAATTTTGTAATTTTTTGTTTTTTGTTACATATCATCGTAATGTGCATGTCTCTCTACAACAAAGTGATTGAAGCATGGATAAAATTTACAGTAAGAACATTTTACAGAAGATAAATGATCACAGTTGTTAATATCACATACTTGGACGATGTGCTACGGGAAGCACACTTCAATAGGCGTTTGGAATTCTTAAGGGTGTTCTTGAATGTAGCCACATGCGACTGTGATATCCACAACTGTGATGAATTGTCATTTGTGAAATGTTCTTATGCAAATTTTATCTGTACTTTGATCATTCTGTTGTGAATGGACATACTCATTATGATCAGATACAAACAATCAAAGGAGCTGTCAAATTTTTAAAATATGTAAAAATCTCACCACAAAGAAAGACAGAAGTTGTGGGGGGGGGGGTGAAGCAAAACATCATGGTTGTTTGAATATGTTCGAAATATATAAGAAAAAAGTTTCGCGTTCGCGGGGAACAGAACCTCCAGGCATCCAGGCTTGATGCTAGCGCACTACCCGCTGCGCCATGCCCCTTCTGGAAGAGAGAAAGTCAGAACATCACTTCACTACACCGAAAATCTTTTCCCCGCCATATCTCGCGTCCCCTTAGCATTTCGCAAAAATTTTTTGCATATTCGTAATCAGCTCGAGGAGTTCTATAATTTGATGTATATTTCATCCCGAAACGCTGGGTTCAGTTCGTGACCTTCCCTTGTGAGTAGAGCAGATGATATACTCGAACGACATTATAAGACCTATTTATCCAGAGATGAAAACAAAAAATGTGAATGCAATGAAACAAAATTATGTGAAATTATGTAGAATGTATATTATAAGAAAAGAGAAATGTCTATTATAAAGAAAGAGCAATATCTGTGAAAAAAACTGTAGCGGTCTCAAAGTTGAAAATACTGGGCAAAAATAGAAGACACATTTATGTAGTACCAAATGTAACGATTGCGAGGTTTCCACAAATCGATATACAGGAAAGGACCGTTTTGAGGGATGATTCGTTGCGGACTGATTGAAGAAGCCAAGAGACTAGGCACACTTTGTAGAGCTCAAAAAGCTCTACGAAATGAGCTGGTTTCAAATATAGAAATACTGACCACTTACGGATGTTATGAGGGTTTGAAAGTTTTACCCTACCAATTTAGTTAATGCAGCAGATCACTGCATTTGAAACACCGCGACAACTGCTTCACAAGTACCATTCAGAAATTGACACATCCAAACATTGTTCCACCATCCAAATTAGTCAACTAATTAACGAAACATAACCTCACCGAATAATAACAGATAATTATATAATAGTTAGTTTACTTTACTACTATCTATTATTCTAACTTCAGTAAACTAAACTAACTATTACCTAATTATCTGTTATTATTCGGTGAGGTTACTTGATTAATTGATTAATGGTGGATGTGGGAGTAGCTAGAAACTGAACAATACGCGACAGTAGCCCAAAACCTGCGTGCTTGCCAAATCAATGATCCAAGTTAGAATTTCATAAAGACAGTTAATTCCTAACGCTATTATCGTTACATGAATTAGATCATAGATACAGCCAAATCATAGCCTAGCTCATTGTGTGTTATTTCAAATTCATTATCAATACGAATACCAGTCAGACCTTTTTTCACAGCACGCAGCTGCCTAAAAAGTACGACTCATGTACGATGAATGTAAGAAGTACATTTGGTGGACTGAAAGTATAAAGATATGGCAGCGGTAGCTTACCTGGATAGAACTGAATGATAGGATTCAGCTGCGTCGGTGGTGCGATTCTTAAGTTTGCAGCAGTTTTTGTAGAGAATAAAATTCTCTATCATTAGAACTATTTTGTTTTATAAACTATCCATTGTAAAAAAACTTGAGCGATCTGAAAGTTGAAAATATTGGGCAAAAGTGAAAGTCACATTTATGTAGTACCCAATTTCGGGTTGAAGGAAAGAGATTCACCCGGAGAGGTTATGCACATCTTGTAGAGCTTGAAAAGTTGTATCAGATGAGCATTTTTATTTGAAAGAAACGTAGGCACTCTTCGGGGGTTTGGGGGTCTGAAAGTGGGAAATTTGCATTTGAATACAATTTTCTACTTTCAGACCTCCCAAATCCCCAAAAAGTGCCTACGTTTTTCCAAATAAAAAAGCTCATCTGATACAACTTTTCAAGCTCTACAAGATGTGTATATCCTCTCCGGCTGAATCTCTTTCCTTCAACCTGAAATTGGGTACTTTCTGCATTCAAATGCAAATTTTCCACTTTCAGACCCCCCAAACCCCCAAAAAGTGCCCACGGTTTCTCCAAATAAAAAAGCTCATCTGATACAACTTTTCAAGCTCTACAAGATGTGTATAACCACTCCGGCTGAATCTCTTTCCTTTAACCTGAAATTGGGTACTTTCTGCATTCAAATGCAAATTTTCCACTTTCAGACCCCCCAAACCCCCAAAAAGTGCCCACGGTTTCTCCAAATAAAAAAGCTCATCTGATACAACTTTTCAAGCTCTACAAGATGTGTATAACCACTCCGGCTGAATCTCTTTCCTTTAACCTGAAATTGGGTACTTTCTGCATTCAAATGCAAATTTTCCACTTTCAGACCCCCCAAACCCCCAAAAAGTGCCCACGGTTTCTCCAAATAAAAAAGCTCATCTGATACAACTTTTCAAGCTCTACAAGATGTGTATAACCACTCCGGCTGAATCTCTTTCCTTTAACCTGAAATTGGGTACTTTCTGCATTCAAATGCAAATTTTCCACTTTCAGACCGCTCAAGTTTTTTTATAACGGATGGTTGTTAAAAAATAAAACGTTTATATGATAGAGAATTTTATTTTCTACAAAATGGTTACAATTTGTTCAGTCAAAATGCAATGAATCACCCCTCAAAGCGGTCCTTTTCCGATATACCATCGGTATAAATTTTGCTCATTGCGGCGCTCAGTCACACGTTGACCTGCGATTGCGCATGCTCTTCGCTGACTCCGCCCCTGCGCTCAGACGCGTTTTTATGGCGAAGTGCGACGACGCCATCCAGATTTATTCTCGTATGGTTGAAGGCGGGAAAACTGAGAAATATGAATGAACATGTTCAAATTGTGATTTGTTGTTAATTGGTATTGTTTTTAACAGACAGGTGTTTGCACAGGTAAAGAAATCGAACGAGGAAGTTACATCCTTTGCCTGTTTCCATTTTATTGAGACAATCGGCAAACGACTGAAACGCTTATCGTTGTCCTTGTTTAATAATGCTTGTAATTTGTTATTCTTTTTCTGTTATTTTTAAATCTTTTGCTACACATATTATCATGCTAATGAATATTATTATTAACGATTGGTAGTCTTATTATTGACCATTGTGCAGAATAAACGCAGTATGCTGTAATACAATTGAATGTACTGCACAATACATCCAAACCTCGGTAGTTTTGTAGTTAGTACGGCTTATTTTAGCAACTCGTATGTAGTCCAGCTCTCTCTCTCATAGATACGTTCATTACAAGATCAGCGCACTTTTTTATATGTATATTTATTTATATACGTTCAATTTCAGTTTGACTAACGGATAACCGTGCTAACCATCAAAATTAGTGTTTGGCTTGTGCAGAAACGTCATAATGAGCGTTGGAAATCATATTGAAAATGATTGCAACAGCATGAAGCTAAATGGGTCAGCCTGCCAGTCAGATGAAATATCGGCAATGAGTGATAAATTAAACACAATTTGTATCGATGCAAAGTTCATTTCGACTGTTCACGTTGAAGTTCGACTCAAGAAAGGAGTGTATGTTTTTTCAATTTTCCATTCTACTCACTTCTCTGATTTTATTTTCGCTCCTTCCGTAAAATTATGTCGCTTTTAAAAAGTTGCGATCCTAGCAAAGAACTGTTTATGCGTTCAATATGTGAGATGTAGTGCTACAGCAGTGTGCTTCCGTGGCGCAATCGGTTAGCGCGTTCGGCTGTTAACCGAAAGGTTGGTGGTTCAAGCCCACCCGGGAGCGGTAGTTTTTGTCGCCTTCCAACTCAACCAGTATGAGTTGCTAGTGATGGATAATTCCTTGCTTTCTTGGTTTGGCCGTAACGCAGTTCTTTTTTTTCGAACAAATCATATCGTAACTGGGATAACTAAATAGACTATTCTATTCAGAGCTGTCTGATCGCAACATTTCATCGATAGCATCACCCGAACCCCTAATTGCCACAGTGTCAACAATACGATCTCTCCCTCGGGTAAATTCTAACTGCAAACTCCAATTTCAGCAGTAAATTAGAAGTTGAAAAATGTCGACCGTCGATCCGTGACGCATTGCTTTCATCAGAGAATGTGCTCAACTGGCGTCCCATTTCGCTATCAGACGATAATGGCGACCTTTCGAAAATGATCGATAATATTCTGGTCGGATGCTCTGCGAGACCGGACGGTTGGTTTTGAAACTGATCCGTTCTGCTCGAATGTTGACTGCCAGCAGATTTGCATGATTAAATTCAGGGGCGATCATGAAGTGATGAAACCCTCTCGTTTTGAAAGTTAACATTTTTTGCTATCTAAGAAATTTTCATGCAACCCAAATAATTTCTTATTGCTGTAGAATCATGCTTGTAAAAGCAACGATGAAATTCAGGTAGTGTATTGAATCTACGCAATTTAACGATATTGGATTCAAATGTGCATATTTATCGAATGATGGAATACGAACCCGAAAAACAAGAGATATGCGTTGACAACGATACACAGAGCACATCAGTTGGGTCACAGATTTGGGCATTGCCATGCCAGGAGTTCGATCAAATCTGGGAGAATTTGATATTTAGTGATAATATCAAAAATGAGGTGACTTTTTTGTGCCTATTTGTTGTTCGTTTAAAACTTTTCTTCGAAACAATCACCAAATTGATCATTCGATCCTTTGAATGACTAAATAACAACTTTAGCTCCTTTCATATATCTACGCGGTATTGCGCATATCGGACCGCGGTGCAAACACGTCGATTCTACGCATCAATCGACTTATACTTTTGCATGGTCAGCCTTTTTCACCTCTGTTCAGCACTCCTTTCATCAGTGTCCGATAGAGAAAATACGTTGGGATTCTTCTGCTAGATGTTGATAGTTTCATACGCATCTTTCAGGATTTCAGTGTTTATTTCAATCGTGAATCCCTTCTCGTATGTCATTCAAAAAACAGCATTAACCCAAAGTTTGTTGATTTTGCTGAGGCAATCTTCGGTGGAAATTTTCGGTTTAAGGTCCTATCTGGTGTTAGAGGGATGATGTTTTATGAAATAAACAACTTTCAAGGTCCACCTGGAACGGGCAAAACGTCGTTGTGTAAAGGTCTCGCCCAAAAACTATCGATTCGCCTCAACAAACGATACAAGCAGTCAGTCTTCGTTGAAATCAACAGCCATAGTCTCTTCTCGAAATGGTTTTCTGAGGTCAGCATACAATACTTTGTTTGCGTGATAATTTTATTCAGAAGGGAGTGAAATGAAGATTGCTTTTTAGAGTGGTAAATTGGTGCAGAAGATGTTCGATCACATTGAAGAATTGGCCGACGATAATAAAACACTTATTTTTGTGCTTATCGATGAGGTGGAGAGTCTGTCGATGGCAAGGGCGGGTGCGTTGAATAGAAACGAGCCGGGCGATGCGGTGCGTGCCGTGAACGCATTGTTGACACAGATCGATCGAATTCGACGATTTCCGAACGTTCTCGTGCTGACCACTTCCAATATATCCAAGGTCTTTATTTGTTTTAAGGCATTCTCATCACAAACCAATTGTTGGCTTATTTCAGTGTGCTGTTCGAAATACTTCATCATTTCATAGGCTGATGAATATGATATGTTGTAGATTGAATGGTGTATCGCGATGTTTTGTTTGTTAATTACCAAGTAATCAGTAAGATATTGCAGAGTCTGGATGAGGCGTTCATCGATCGCGCTGACATCAGCCGTTTTGTGGGACATCCATCTGTTTACGCGGTTTATGCGATTCTTCTGTCGTGCATCCAGGAAATGCAGCGGGTGTGCATTATGAAGACATCACTGCTTTGAACAGTTCAATTCACGTTTTGTGTTAATTTCAGATTGGCGTTGTGAACGCAACGGAAGCACTTGACCCGTTGATCGCTTACGAGCACTTCACGCCGAACAGTCAACGCTTGATGCTCTTATCGAAGTTGGTTTTACTTACAACAGCACAGCAAGTCATATTATTAGCACTTAGCAAAGAACGTGTTTGATACAAGCTGTCATTTTGATAATAAATGCCTTTCCAGTCACTGTTCCCATAAAAAATGGATTATTCCATTTTCAGATCAGCATTGGGCTTGAGTGGACGAGCACTAAGGCAGTTGCCTGTGTTGGCGTATTCAAAGACTAATTCGGTAGAATGCAGTGTTATTTATGCATTTGCACTAGTACTTTAAAATGTACAATTGATTGTATATTTCAGGAGAGTATAACAATAGAACAGTGTCTGGATGCCTTTCAAATGGCAATCGATGAGAAACGTCACTCATCGAGCAGCAGCTCATCGCTTTGAGAAACGAATCAGTCTCTTCTCATCAATAACATGAACTCAGATTTTAATCGACGTTACGCACCAAAAATGTTCGTTATTATTCGTTCACTCTACACTGCACGTTCTCTACAAAATTTTGTTCCAAGTTACCTACAGGTTCTTCTCTTATATTTGTATATAAACTACAATAATATCACTACTCGTCCCTCAGGTCGGAAGTCATTCCATTGTTCTCTTCTATTCTGATGTTGTTGTCGTTTGTTGAATTATTGTCTCATATACGCAAGTGTATTTTCTTTTTTTCAGTTTGTTGAAACAAATCAATCTTATTTATTTTATTGCGCAATAAATGACGATAACAACAACACATAAAGTGCAAATAATGATGTATAGTGATCGATTTAACTATAAGAAGAAACGCCTCCGACTCGTCTCCATTTCGTGTCTCTGCAAATTAACGGTTTTTACCGAATTATTGTCGCAAGTCAATCTACACTAGAACAGTCATTCCAATGTCAACAATGAAGATGAACGTTCGCCGTATTAACGAACAAAACTGATAAGTTTGTAAGTGATTGACAAATAACGTCTACCTTCAAAACCCATTCATATTCTCCGCAACGTGAGTCGAACGTTCCTTTCTGTAGCCATTTGAGTCGGAGTGTGAAGCGTGGACCGAGCTCCAGCAGAGCGGCTTTCTCACCTTCGCGTTTGAATTCATATCTTAAACGTGTCGTGCGAGTTACGTTATGCGTTGTGCAAAATGTGAATACCAAAAAAAACAATGAAACAGTGATGGTGAATTTTTGAATTTCGGTACTTAAAAGTCGGTGCGGTCGCATTCCGAACGAACTCAAACTTCACGCGACAATAAGAAGTGCGCACCTGTGATGCCTAAAGAAGATGTAATCTCGTTGATTATGGAATGTGACCACACGTCGTCCTGTGAATGCCGGCTGATGTGGAAATAAACACGCAAACATTCTCGCCACTGTATGTCCTAATCGAGTGTTGAAATTGTTCAAAATCACCTCTGGATTATGATCCGTTGTTTCGCCTTTTCTCTGAAATATTTTCACAATTACCGATTAAAGAAGCGAGATTACAAATCCAACGAATTAACCTTGAGGTCTTTTGTAAATTTGAGACTGTTAATCCTAAAGAATGCGGTTGGTCCATCAGGTAAGTGGCACAATACGATACCATCTGAAAAAAAGGTAATCACTGTATTTATTATCACTTAATTTGAGCAATATCGTATCACAAGTGTAAACAAAAATCAGAAAACAACTCATGCACGAACGAATGAAACTAACTCGGTATTTTGCGATCTTCGTGCACAACAATTAAGTCTGTATAATCTTTCTGTTTCGCTTCTTTCACAACCTTCTTCAACGCCACACCTTTCCTTGTGTACACTTCCGCATCCGGTATACATTTTTGAAGTTCGTAACAAAATTTGAACGTGTTCTGAAACATTATGAATCGTTCGTTTTGTGAATTTCTGAGGGAGAGTTATGACTAAGTGATATGCTACTGGTAAGTATCAGAATACGTAATACTATCACCAACCACTTTCGCGTATGGTGATGTCGTAATAAGAACCTTCGGTGACGTTTCCCGATTGAAATATGAACTCATCTCATCGTTTGCTTCATCATTCAAGATCTGAATTTAAAATGTGCACTACTGAGTCTTCCGGAGGGGTTTTCGTTTTCGGTGTTTCAAATTTCGCATATTTTTAGGACATGATATGTGTATTATTTGAAATTTCCTCACTTTATCATCTCATATAAATGGATCGCTCGATTTTTCGTGTTCAAAAGCGTTAATTTGATCCAACAATATCTGCGTTCTGATCAAAAATACTCATCAAAAATCGAGGCGAACCTCTTCATCATCAGCTTCAACCATGGTCATATCATATTCCCGAGTGCTTTCAATCGTTTTCGGTTGTTGTTTCGGTGGTGCCGCATCACCCAGCTTCTCGCGCAGTTTACGTCTAGCATCTTGTCGAGCACGTTTCTCCTTAAACTCGTTGATTGGTGAAATGCGTCAATATTGAACTCATTTCATTTGATAAAGGTTGCAAATGACCTACAGCTGCTTTTTGGAGACGCATACTGCGGCCTTTTTGTTGCTTCGCAGTACGAGATAACTTCCGAGAAGATCCATTTATCGTTGATGCTGAGCTTGCGGATGGTTTGGTTTTTGATGGTCCCGGCTCAGCACCCTCCTCTTGACCATTCATCTTGCTCGGTCTTAAATCTTCGCTTTTCTTCCTATCTGTTACAAGATAAACAGTGAAGTTATATTTACTTGATAAATAGAACCGATAAATATCACTTCAACTGAATTCTTGATGCGATCAGCGGTTCTCAGTTATACCAATTTCGCATTACTGCTGGAATCGTGTAAACGCACTTTGCCAAACGAGCGTGTTGATGAAAGGAGGGCGGAGTCGCGGCTGCATCGCGCGGAAGAGGGACGAATAAGGACACTTGAGATTCGAGAAAAATATTCGGTTTATCACATATCTCATGTCGTATGCTAAACTGAGTTGCACATGAAATGTAATGGTAATTGTAAGTGTAATAGTGATAAAGCATTTATAGCAACGATATGTTCATAGCAGATGTATACTCATAACAATGGTATACCATAAATGTGAATGCTGTCAATTGCATGTTGACATGCGATCGCGCATGCTCTTCGCTGGCTCCGCCCCTGCGTTTTTGTGGCGAAGTGCGACGTATCGCAGAGAGGCACACGACAATTTGCACTGCGAAAGTTTATGATAAGGCGTGCCTCATCATTGAGCAGAACGTCGGAGTTAGACTTGTCGTAGATGCATTTGTCCGTGACCCGTGACAGAATGGAAGTTATCTGTAAAGTGCACGAAGTCAAGGGAGGAGAGGGCCTAGGCTTCATGTTAACGATTGTTTTGTGGGTATGGTTTGTGAGCGAACGAAGGAAGGGTCTTTCCGTTGCCTCGTTTCGATGTTCGTCTCTTTTTGTAGCATCAGGCAGATTTTTCCTTAACTTCAGCTTGCCTGTTTACAGGTTTACGAGCGCGGGTACTTAATTCGATCTCGTTACACGTTCATTTCCGAACATTTGCGAGTATCTTTGGTCGGTTGTCTGAAGGTTTCGCGTCATAAACTGAAATACCGAGCGTATGTGGCCGGCATTTGTTGTTTTCGGTGAATTCTTCATTGATTGTTGCTTGCAATTTAAACAGCATTCCATCAGTGACGTTGTTGTTGGAATCATAGCAAACCTTAAATATATTATGCACCTAGATCGAAAGTTCTAACGTGCCATTATGATTGATGGTTCATGACTGAATATCTGTTTTGATAGGAACACGTGTTTCGAGTGCAATCGTACTACCGTTTGCTGCTGCGATCGGCACCATTGGCTATTTCATCGAGCAGCAGCTCTCGTCGAGGTCCAAAACAATCCCCTACTTGGACACATCAGTGCATGATGATCGAATGCGACGTCAAATGGAAATCGAACTCGATCCCGAATATCAAACCCAGCATACGCTAAAAGAAGAGAAAAAGAAAATAGTTCCAAAGTCGAGTCTTCTACTGAATACGGGTCGAAGTGGTGCGGCGCAGCACGGTTAATCGCCGTCGGTTAATCGAGAAGCAACAATGGATTGATAATCAATTCATCAGATTGATTATGACTTCATCGCATTTCATTGGATGCTTTCATTTGTTTCAGTACAGTGTGATTTAATTTTAAGTTCGGTGTAATTTGCTCAACATTTATCGTATTTTCCCTAGATATTAGTGCTTCACTTCACATTTTTCAATTGAAACTTTTCGTCATTCTTCGATATCATTTATAATCCGTAACTTCCTTCACTCAATCAAGGCATGACCCGAATATCATCAAATTCGTTTAGACTTGTTGCCATAAACGTGTTGTAAATGACCTGTAGGTAGTTTTCTCCCTTGCCCTAAATGTCCATCATCTAACTTTTGTCTACCGTTAAAATTATTCTTTTCGAGTTGTTTGTTTTGTTTTGGTGAAGTTGAAAGATTCATCGGTTGTATTCGTTGTGGTACTCATCAGTAAAGTGCACGTTAACTCTGAAATTTTTGTCTGATTTGAATATTATTTTCGCTTATTCACGCGTTCATAACGGGTTTATACTTCTCGCACTTGCACGGTTTTCATGAATTTTGGTTGAGTCTTTTTCGTTTTTGATATGGGATATCTCTTCGAATTTACAAATAACAAATGAGATGGTCTGAGATTAAGGCTCGCAAAAAGATCTGTCCATAAAGTTGTCTTGTGTCATCAAGTCGACGAATGATGGCGTTTCTCGAGAATGTTCATAAAAAGCTCCTGTGAACAGATATGCCTTCATTTCGAGCCTTGCATTTGTTCCCCCCTCCCCTGCAACCTCTTAAGATTCGCTTGTGGTTACGCACATGTATCGAGTGAAGACTACGGATTGTACTGGTATCATTTTGTAGGATATTGATATTGAATAGAATGCGAGGTTAGTTCATGATTAAAAAAGGTTGTGTAATCAGCATCTCAAAATGGTATCTTGTTGGATGTTCTACAGTGCAAGGCGTACAGTTTCATATATGTCAAGGTAATCCCCGATAGGTTCTTGGTTTTTACTCGTTCACGAGTCGATTTTGTTCATTAGCAGCAGATGCAATTAAAAATTGACTTATTTTATTATTCACACTCGAACTCTCCGCAAAGAAGAGTTCATCCTTCAGGAAGAAAAGTTATTACGAGATTCTTGGTGTGAAGCGTGATGCGAGCGATGAGGAAATCAAGCAAGCTTTTGCAAGGAAATTTCAACAGGTCTTTCAAATGATTCGTTGTTTTTAGTGCTTTGGGAATGAACAGTCGCTATAAGCTGTGATAATAAGGTAACGAATTGTAGCTCACATTGAAGTTATACCCATCGTTGTGTTGCAGTTGCATCCGGATGGACGGCATTTTCAAGCAAAAGTAGAGATAAGCCGTGATCGATTTATGCCAACTCTAACACCTACCGAGCAATTTATGCAATTGAAACAGGCGTATGATGTTCTTAAAAAACCGGAGAAAAGGAAAGAATATGATCGAGAAATTCGATGGGGCAAAGGTGATCTGATGGCAGATGTAGGTATTCATCGTTACTGAATGTATTCTCGCAATCACTCCATTACAATCATCAACTTTTGTTTCTGAAAGTGAGGAACCCGTGTTTCAGGAATTGACGAATGTGATGCTGAATGAAGAGGATAAACGAAATTTACGAATGGGTCGAAATGTATTGCGTAATCAAATGATAAGACAACGCAACGAGGTGATATTCACACAACCCGAACATTTTTACGATCCAACGAAAACTATTGAAAAAGAATATCAAAATAGAAAATATGCATATGCGGCTGCGGCATTCGTCATTTTTGTGTTGTTGGCTGATGGCATTTACATTCGGTTAGTTCAAAACTTCAGGATAATTTTACTGGTTCACCTTCTTGAGCGTCTGTATTTGACCATAATAGTTTTGCGTTTATTTTCAGGTATTTAGCTTCAGTGAAGAAGAATTCTGCAAATGCGCAGTCAATGGGCATCTCATAGTATAATGTGCGAATTCAACATTAAACAATTACGGTGATGGTCTGTTTTTTGCATAAGTTTGTCCAATGTATTTGATGGTGAGTGCAAATGTTTTATGGATCATGCCTGGTCATTAATTCATTACCTGAATGTATTGTTTGTTGTTCATTTCTGGTTTATCTTCCTCATTCGTCATTCATCTGGTTTATCGTTCTCATTCATCCATCTAATACCTCTTGCACGAGGCATAACTGGAATATATCCCATAATGACTCATTTGATGCTAATAATTCAGATCTGTCTGAATTGTGTTAGTGTGTTTATAGTGTTAAGAGAGGTTTTATTAAATAAGTTCTCAGTCATTAATATTTGTACATTGGCGAACTTTTCTGTAAATAGATTCGATTCTAATTTGGGTGATATTTTATGTGCGTGCTGATGTTTTGTAATTGATTACATGTGTATAGCATGGATTGATTCCCAGAAATGATTGTGATTTGATGTGTTCGATTTTATTGTTGTATTGTAGTATCGTCTTGAATTGCGATGGCGCGAATTATTGAGGTCGTTGGAAATAAATTTTTTCAACGACGAAGTGTTTTGTTTTTGAATGGGTTAATAAGTTCTGGAGAACTTGAAAGAGACACTTTTTTCCTTTGTTTTTCTCCTTTCTCTTCGTCTTGTCGTGAACTAGACTCAGTTGTGGATTTGTGGTCCTTTTTTGAACTTTTAGATAAGATTACTTTCGATTGACTTCATCCTGTGTTCAGAATAAAGTTAATCGAAAGGCTGCCTGCCCCCCTCCCCCTCCAAAAAAAAACAGCTTTTGGATTTTCGACAGCCTTGCCCTAGCTCATTTCGAGGTGGGCAACGTGAACTGCAGTTGAACGATCGTATTTCACAAAGTAATATATTCAGGTGATTCAGCGCTTCAGAAGCAGCAATACCTGTGAAATGTTTTCATAATGCATAAATCGAAAGTAACTGGCATGCAGCGAAGACAACTACTTCTGTCTTTATCATTGCAACGTGCTCAGTGCAGTAATAATATCCATACAAGTCCGTCTTCCTATCAACAATCTCACTATGAAGTGCTTGGTGTGGCTCAAGATGCTTCACTGAAGCAAATTAAGAATGCTTTTTATACACTCTCAAAAAAGGTTTTGGCAATCATTTTGAATTCTTTCACATATCTCCTCGAAATCAGTTTCACTGGTGGTTATTCCCAGTTGCTATGCTCAAAAAATTTTCGATTTCTGTCAAATTAACGCTCAGACTTGATTTCAATTGCATACGAAATCTCAATGAGGTTTGTGAGCGACGATTTTTTGCAAGGATTTCGAATTGATGTTTCTGAGCTGTGAGAGTGCGATCAATCTCACAAGTTTTACAGTATCACCCAGATATGTTGGGTCAACAACAGAGCAACGCAGAGTGTGCATCCAAGTTTATGGCTATCAAAACAGCGTATGACATTCTAAGAGATGCCAAAAAACGGCGTGTATATGATTCGCAGTTATCGCACTCGAGCACTCCACATGGCTCGTACCCACCAAGTTGGAGCACTCCTTTCTATCATCCGCATAATAGTCACTATCCAAATTATCAGCAAACAACATTCTATTCATATCGTTATCGAACGTCTCGTGCACGCACACAACAAACCTCATATACTCAAGCTGAATATGAACGGGTGATTTTTGCCTGTTCACTCGCATTCTTTTTTTTTTACTTTTGTGAAATTTGCTCGATTCTTCCGAAATGGAACAGAAGTTCTCATCGGTTATTTCATTGAACCAAAATGCCGGACCGGACGTTTGTATTTTAGCAGTTTGTTCCTGAACGAAAGTTTGGAAATATTAGGAAATATTTTCAGTGAGTAGGAAATATTTTCACAAAACCTTTTTCATTTAACGGACGTAGTTTTCATTCGTAGGAAAGTTTGATTGACACCAACGGAACTGGTTTAGAGAGTGCAAGTTAAACGTTCAGTCATAGCACATATCCAAAGTGCGATTTGCAGTCAATTGAAAAAATATGCAAAAAGTTGGCTAATTGTGAGCAAAACTCGTTTTCTGATAGCTGAAACACAAAAAAATTATCTTCCACAGATTCTCGATTTAGTAAGTGACATTCATTTTTTGCAATCGGGGAGGTGTAATGGGCGATAAAGTGCCCTAGTTTGATAAGGTAGTGCCAATCTGCAGATGTTTGATGAGTTCCGTAAGCGGTATGAAAATGAAGAATATCAGGCATATCATGAACAAATGCAGCAACGTTCCTATGAGGAAGCACTCAGACGCAGATATGACTTCTTGAGACGGAACGGCATGAATGCGTCCAGATATCGAACGAACGCCAGTGATAAGGCGTCTCGTTCAGACTTCTCGTTAGTCAACTATATTTGCAATTCTGTTCCGTCTGTTGATATTTACATTTGTGATGTAATCCATTTCATTTCAATACGTTATCAATTGAGTTTTGTTTCAGTGGTTTCGATCCATTCGGCTCTAATTTCGAGATGCTCAATAAAATTCTAACCATTTATTTGATTGTATTTTTTGCAGTCGCTATAACAAGCACGGCGTATCAACGAACGTAAGTTAGATGGAATCAAATTCATAGACTTCCATTTTCATATTCTTTCGATTTAATATTTCCGACAAATAAAACATATGTTCATTGATTTTCTAATTTCGATCATTGCAGGGGAGGATTTGAGTTTGACTTTGGAAACAGCCAATCGTCCTCTTCATCGCAGACCGAAGCCGAGAGGCAAGAGGGCAGTAGTAATGATAAGGAAGAGCATCTTCAGAGGATCAACAAAATGATGATGTCGTATCCGCCACAGTCACCTCAGCGTTAATCATTGTGTGACGATTATGAGATGCATTCAAGACGAATAGCCTCGAGTTTATATTGAAGTGTGGACCGCAGAAGTGAGGTTCATCAAGAGTTCACGCTGACGAGTGAGCACTGCCTCTCTGTTGACTATAGAATTGCGTTATTGTATGGTCGTTGTGCAATGTTGATCACCTCTTGTACAGTACAAGGGTTGTGCCCAAAAAAACTATAGCTCGCACGTATAAGTATAGCGCGTTGGGTGAGATTTGCACTTGCGGCTAGTATTCATCAGGGAACAGGCTCCCCAACGGGGAGCTATTCCCGAATGCTTTGATCGGATCCTTGCTGCGGAGATCCCGCCGCTCAGTTCGTTCCTCGACTTATTGTTAGGGTGTCTTTCTAAGCCACTTTGCTCTCCGACGGAGTCTGCCCCAGCCAGAAGCTATTTTGTGATAAAATATCCTGAACAAATCGCGTAGTTTCGTGCGGGCACTGATATGGGATACTACTGCCTGATCCATATTTGATATGTAAAATTAACATTATTATTTTTGTTTCATATGGTCCATATGAGTATAGCAAATACTTTTTTAAACGTAACCTTTTCTGCTCATTTTTTTCAACATTTAGGGGGTCATTGTAATGTGGAAGTTCGAAGATGGTTTTTCGCATATGATTATCATTTTTATGGGTGTGTGCATTGGAGCTTTTTGAATGGAAATCGGAAGTTTGCATTCGACTGTTGATGAGATTATGTTTTAAGCAGCTGAATTTGAGGTTATTTGGTTGGTTTGATAGCGAAAAGATGGTTTATTTTCGATGATAAACAAACATTTGTTAGTTGGGTGATGAATGAATGGGAGAGAATCGCTGAATGAATGCACACAATCATATTCGATTTGGAATCGTTGTTTGCCTTTTTAGAAGAAGAAAAAACAACATTTCATTTGTTCATTATTTACGTTCATATTTCAATGAAATTCATCGCTGATATATATGCATGGAATGTTGTTCTTGGAACGACTAATTCTCGACGAGTTCACTTTATTTCTGGTTCAGTGAGCTATCCAGTGAAGGCGTCTATTTGTGTGTCTTCGTAAAACGTCGCAAAATTATCTTCGCATCGCTGTAAATTTTTCCAAAATAAATTTTCAAGTGAACGAAATCGAATAAATCAGTCATCAGCAATTACAGTGATGTTATAAACCTGTTTGTTCGTTGCTTTGATGTCAATGAATTTAAAATTTTGTTCACATTGCGATGTTCAATAAATCGTTGTTTAATCCGTACTTATTTGAATTGATTTTTAACTGTCCAATAATCTGTTCCCTCGAGATGTTCGCATTTTACTTTGTGCTTTTGATAGTTCTTAGAACTTCGGTTTGAAGTGTTCTGTTGAATTGTTGAGAACGTTTTGAAAATAGGACAACTCGATAGAAAACGCCCCTTTATTGAAAAATGCATTTGAAGAAGTAATTGTATTGCATGCACAAAAAACGAACATGGTTTTGTTTATATGCACATACTATTATACCAGTGATAAGTTGTAATTAGACGTTTGTATGTGCCTAAGCGATATTTGGTGTTGATCATTTAGATGTCAGTTTGTGTGATGGATAAATGATGAATGGTAATTCGTTTATTTAAATGATTAAAATCAACAGTCGATAATGCTTCGTTTCGGCTGATATTAACTGAAGTGACGAAGCATTATTCACAATCAGCTGATGAATTTTATCGTCGTAAGGAAATGATGAAGTGTCTTCAATTGGACGAACTCGATCAATGCAAAATTGCAGTGAAGAATTCAAGTGCAGCAGCGAGCGATATATGCCAGTCGGTTGCAAATGAAGAACCAACCCATTTCACAACATGTGAATATTCTATTCCTTTTCGAATACGAACAGAATGCACTCCCTTTTTTCACTTTATGCACGATATCTGCAGAATGGTTTATAATTGTGTCCGAATTTGTAACATGTTCGGTGTCTGTTCGTACGATTCAGTAGTTTCATGAAATAAAATACTCAGTAACGAGGGATTAACTAGTGTTTGTTCGACACTAAACTACGGATTAAGGTATAAAATCACATCGCTGAAACTGAGTCACGCTCGTTGGAAACATCCGTTATAATGACATGTTATACGAGCACTTTTAAAACGCTCTGCTTCAGAATTTTGCAAGTTTGCGCACGGTGAGTGCATTGATTGTTCGACTTATCACGGATTGATTCCCCTGTGCTCGCACATCCTCTATTGAACACCCAGCATATATTTCGAAGTTAGGCCAATAAAGACGACTTATCGCAGATGTATAGTCAGCGTTGTTCTGCATCTGTTAGCGTCCTGTTCGAGATGTAAGGAAGCACCTCTCGTGAATAATCACTTTCGAAACGGTGCTGCTGCTGCTAATGACTCATTCATGAATAAATACCCAAGAGGTGACTTCGTTAAAACTGGTATTATATTCGTGCTTGATTAGCACTTTTTTGTTGCTGTGATTCATCAGTAACCTTTGTGTGGGTAATAGCATTCGATTGGTATTGATGATGAAGGTGTTATAATAGGGTTGTGCGTCGTTGAGTTATTGAGTTGATTTCTCAGAAGAGATAATGTAGGTGCATAAAATGCTCTCGAAATTGATTTCTTAGACGTAAATATCTTACTGTCTTACTTACTGCCAGTAGTTCATTTCAATTTATTGTTTTCACCGTGGTCGTTTCAATTTATTCTTGTCGTTCTATCGTTTGAATGTATGTCGTATTGAAGTGTTGTGCTTCGTTGCATTTGATTGTTATTCTGTGCTTGTTTTAGTCTGTTCTCATTTGGCGTTCACAATTCAGCAATACGAAATGTTCAGATTGCATTTATTTGAAAGGATCGTTGACGAATGGAGTCCTCAGAGGTGAGCACGGATAGCATCAAAAACGGTTCAGTACAGTCGAGCAGTATAAATCTCGAGGTTCGACCCAAACTCGAGAATGGCGCAATAACAAATCATGAGGTCACAGTTGAGTCGTCCGAAACGATGGAAGAGCTGAAGAGTTCGCATACTTCTTCGCATTCACTTGCTGAACCATCATCTGACGTTCAAAAGACTCTAACTGAGACTGCTCGAAATGGTGAGGTGAATGAGCCAGAAAGTCTCAGCTTGCCAGAAGAGCGTGAAAAGGAGGAGGAGCCGGCCAAATCGTCTCATTTGGATGTTCCTTGTGAAGCGAAGAAAAACGGTGACCTTGTGAATCGTGTACCATCAGTACAAAGCATTGCAAGCGCTCAATCAAATCACTCATCCGTGTCCAACTCACCCAAAAGACCGCCTGCACCTGTACCTGCTGCACCACCTGCTGCCCCACCCAAAGGTATTTACCCCATTGCCTAATTTTATCAGCATTTGTTGCTATTGCTTATCGAGGTCATCAATGATCCGTAAATGTTATCGCATTATTGTTTCAGTTTCATTATCATACATACTTACTGATGTCGTTTTGTTTGTTTTAACAGTCCGAAAATTTTATTCCAATTTCATACCAAGTTCATTGCAAGTCTGTCATAATACTCACAATCAGTTTTATAAGCTCTGAACCAACTTGCACTGTGATTAACTGATTGCTCGTTTGCAATTTTTACATGCTTTATGAACAGACTGCACTTGCGATTTATCGATTCGTTCATATCTTTGATCGATCCTTCAATTATTTACTTTACTTGTTTATTCAACCACCAGTTAAAACTCAGTACGAGTTTACGTCTTTCTGTTAAAATCGATATCACATTCTTCGTTCCTTGATATCCTTCTTCCCACACAGTTAACAATAATAACGCTGGAATACATTCATCTTTATGAAAATATAATCTCGTTTATTGACTGCACTGTCGCAGAATTGTCCGGGCAACTCCCTTATATTGCCCGATGATCCCTGGTGACAGGAGGTCGTAATGAGCACAAGTATACTTTGACTGATCGGGTAAGTGAACGAGCAGTGCTCATTCGAAGTAACTGTTGAAAGGAATCCACTATTCATGTAGTTCATCTTCTGTTATCCTCTTTGCTGTCATTACTCCGAAAATCGTTGAATCCGATTTCTGTCATCATCAGACCTTTAATATCACTGTATTGTACCACTCAGCCAATGTTTTGACGATATGCATTTACTGTAAGACGAAGCTATTTCAATTATCTCGATGCAATTTGATCGCACAGAAGTAAACAAAATCTTTTTATCACATTTTACTTTACTGTTTGGTATAAACTTTCGTATTTGTTCAATCAGTTATGCAACGTTTCAGTTTTCGTCTCATTGTTGTGAAAACTCTTTCGAGTAATTTCTTGGTATCGAAATGATGAAATGAATCTTTCGTAGTTTACCAATAATGCGGTACTATTTGAATGTCATATTTTATGTTTGCGTTCGAACGTTAATTACTCATCAAGTGGATAGAAAAGGGTAGAGAATAATTCGAAGAGTTAAGAGAGGTACTTCAGTAATCACAAGTGTAAAACCGATTGACTTTATCAAACACACTAATTTTCGATACGATGTCGAAATTTGAATAGTGATTTGATAGAGCGTGAATTAGTGAAATCGAGAACATTCAGCTGGAATCGAATTGCTGAAGTTGATCTCCACCCGCCAGTCACAGCTATAATATGGTGAACAAACAGAACTGTTCGTTTATTCATTCGTATTTGGTTGTGATGACCTTGGTTTGGTGTGTGCATCTATATTCTCCATTTAATACTTTAATTGAGCTGCGATTTTAATCACTTTTCAAAGTTATCAATGAACAGTCGTGTGTCTGTATGAGCAAATTTGAATTTGAACGAGTCTTTCACAGTTATGGTACTTTTTTAAATAAATAATTCACCTCAGTCCAGTCTTTTGGAATTAAGTTTGGGCCTGTGTCATTTTCGGTTTTGTTTACATTCAAATCTCAAATTTCCTTTAGCTTATCACCCATACTGATGAATCATCCATTCCTTTTTGTTAGTCTGGTCTCTTAAATTTTGTTTTCTTAAGATGACTCATTGTGCACAGCCATATGATCGTGGTAGTCAGTGTTATTTGAAAGTATTAGGAGTTTATTCGAGGCAGGCTGATGATTATTGATTCATGTCTATTTCTATGCGTATTCTCGTTATAAATTAGTATTGGTTACTAACTACAATCCTCCGGAAACGTTTATTTTATCTGATAATCTTTATGCATTATTTGATTTATCAAGGCAATATCTTGCTCACTGTTTGATGCTAATTGCGAGCAGCAAAGCATGTGCCAACTCACATTCAGTATGCTTCATTTTCAAGATCGCATTCAGACCGGTGTTACTATTCATTTTTATGCCGTTATTGAATGCTACTTGAGCTCATAGTATTATTATAAGATTCATGTGAAGTGAGCATGATGCCAATATTTCTTACAGTCGGAATACCTCTTTCTGTGTGAGTTACTCAGTCGTTTTGATTTGTTACTGTACTATAGTAGTGGTGTGACGAGGAGATGAAGAAAAAATTACATTCGCATGGAAGACTGTTTCAAAAAAGCTAACATTTTGCCCAAAAAGTGTGTGTGCATGTGAAGCATCTTATATGCACATGTTTACAGCATTGTTTTGAGTGAAGGACATCTGGTATCACTGGAATAGAATGCAGTTTTTTGAAGCTTACTCCTACATTCAGCTGACGTTTAGAAAGGATACATTTGGGAAGGAAATGCAATGAACGTCTTTGTATTGAGTATTGTGGACATGTGCGATCCTTTTTACAATTTAGAACACCCTCATGAATAATCATTTGGTCGTTTTTTGTTTTAATGAGGAAACACCTGGGATAAGTTTATAGTTGTAGCGATGAGACTGCAAAGAGCCATTCCATGAAACAAACGTGAAATGTCGAACAGATTCAGTTTTCACTCTTCACGTTCTGAGTGTAACCTCAGCTTTCAGCACAATTTCGAATGCAAATCATTTCATGAATCATGAATTGTTTCCTCACAATGGCGAGAATCAAGTCCATTCGTCTCCATTTCCAAAAGCACATTACTTTCTCAGTAAAAATGTAACTGTGAGCGTTTGCTTATTCAACTGTGAGCTTTTGTACGGACTGATGCTGTATATGTTATACCCTATGGAAGTTCGCAGGGATTGTTGTGTGAGGTGAACTGCAAACAAATGCGTTAGTTATAAACAAATATTATTGAAGCTATTACTGCGCTGATGATTGCGTAGAACGAATGATTTGATTACGTCTTGTATTCATGTAGCTGCGTAGCTTTTAAGCAGTACTTGTGTGCTGGTAAGCGATAAAAATGGAGAAGTTTTGGATTGAGACTTATTATCTTCATCCTCATTTTTTCTTTATCACACCATCACTGTTGCCTTCGTCATGTAGCTAGCGGTGATTTAATAGTAAACATTGTGTTCATTATGTGAGTGAGTGGTTCACAGTGGTCACAAAAATTCCTTTGATAATGATCAATGATAGGAAGAAATCTGTTAGCGTTCATGATTAATAATGCAAGGAATTGATGCCTAATGTACTTCTTAAACAAACAGTATCGAAGTGATAATGCCTCCGATGTACTTTCTCCAGATTTCCGATTACAGTCAATCATTTCAAACAACCATTCTTCTCACATTTACTATGCATTTCAAGGCATAATGCTCGTTTGGTGTTCTTAATCGTTTGAAAAGAATCAGTTGTTGCACTGCTCAATATTAGAATTCCACACTCGAACGCGTACAATGAATACAGTGCACACCACGTATGCACAATTGCTGTGCACATTTTATAGTTATGAAATCTATATTGTTGCGTTGAATCGAATGTCCAATAGCGGAGAGAGCGTGCGAAATATCGCTCTGTTCATTACATTCATTCTTTGATTAAATCAATCGCCGTCACTGTGTTTGGTAAGTGGGTGTGTGCACTACTGAATATTTTGTTTGATATTATGAATTGCTTCGATTCCTTCCGTCCAGAATCATACCTTTATATTCGTACATATACATATGAACACAATTCACCTCTTCTACACAGGCTGTGAATTCGTTTATCTCAAGTGTGAAAACCCTTATTATATGATACATAAGACAATATCTCATCTCACTCAATTCGAAGTCCATATTCATCATTATCCGTGCTCGTTGCATACAGCTATGAGTGTGTATCGTTTTCATTCCATGATTGCGGATCGTTCGATTATTTGATCTGTGCTCCGTATTCCATATCGATTGAGCCAACCAACAACCTCATTCGATCATAATGAATAATATCAAAGAACATATCTTCAATTCTTTTGCTTCATTCGTTATTTCTCGATCAAAACGAAATTATGCTGTCCACACGTAAGGTCACTCAACACAATCATACATCCGTTAAAACTGCACTTCTAGCAAAACTTCACTAACCACAACATTAGGCTTAATTCTATTCCATTGCCTAATTTCCTCACCAAAAATCTGACGATAAGGATAGGTCCAGGCTTAGACTTGCGCTTCGTTAGGTGACCTAATGTATGGCAGTCACGTTGATATTTATTGTACTTTTATTTCGCCGCTGAAATATATTTCGTCATCTGCCGACAATATTTACATGCTCCGTTTCCTACCTGTGAACAGCTGTTGAACACATAAACAATAACATGATTCGTCGTGGTTATTGGTCAGTGGGGAATTGTTCGAAAATTTCAATTGATGATTCATTTCATAACAATGATATCATATGATCTGGGTGTGAGTATGCAAGCCTGTTGTTTGTCACAGTTCTATTTCCGTTTCGAACCGCGAATGTTGCTGTTGAGAACAGAAATTTTATCTGGAAGCAAGCGAACTCCTTGTAACTTTCAGCTGTTAAAATTTGTTAGTTCGTTCGTCACGTTATTACAACCAACATCACAGAGGTCTGTCTCATCGTAGTAATATTAACCGACTGCTTCTTATAACCTTCGACAACGGAGGTCTGTCTCAGAAGATGGCACAGTACACTGTGGTACTGCAAATGCTTACGTACTCAAATTGTGTTCGAATGTTTGTTTTCGTTGAATCATTTTCTATTGAAATTGGTGCGGATGCATATTTGCTGGCGAGAATGGTTGACTGAATAATGGTGATGGTATTGTTGAGAGGATGTTTTAAATGTATTGGGAAATGAGATGATGACGACGAAAAGTTTTTATTGTTGTGTTGTAATGATAAGTGTTCGTTTTGAGCTGAAAATAGTGACAGTTGAATAGAGCGCAATTGAATGGAGAATCTGAGAAAACGATTCAGGTTTTGAAGGTATGATGTGGCATGCGAAGTGCGCTAATTTCTTTCGTAATTCAACTGCTGCTCTGCTTTTGATCTCATCACCTTACTTCTCGAACGGAGTGTTCGACGAGCAGTCAGATTCAAGAGACACACACGTCTTCTCTTTGACGCAATCTTTTAAGCTATTAAAACTGTCGATGATATGACATCGTTTCATTCGATTTGTTTTATAGCATTCGAAAGTTAGTCTAGTAATGAGCAAATAGTTTTGTTATACACCTAAGCAGGGGATGGAGTGGAATTTATGGAAAGGAGAAGTGACTCCAAAAGCAAACGAAATCCCTTCTGCTATTCGAGACTTTTGAAAGGAGTTTCTAGTTATTTTACCAATTTCTACTCTCAGAAGACATTAGTTACTAGCAGTTCTACTTCTGGAATGAAGCGCTAACAATACGAACGGTCGCTGCTTTCTTTCAGTAATGTTTCGAGTGTTGTAGATATGTTTCGAGTTGCTTTTTCAGTGGCTATCGTTGATTACAAGCAATTCTTTGTAAATGTGGCATTGATGAGTGTGTCAATGCTGAATGCTTTTATTCATCATCCTTCCACATGGCAACCAACCAACACGTTAAAATATACACGTATCCAAGAATTTTAAATGTGTACTGCACAGTTGATCGGTTCGTAGTATAGTTAGTCATGCTCGAGAAATTAAGACTAAACTTATTCCATGAAGGTTTGCGTTAAACTGGAAAATTTGACGTTTCCAAGTTATTTCTCATGTCATTTTTCAGTTGATTTATTAGAGAAGTGTTTATGATAATGATGTAGATAAATGATATTCATTGCTAATCAGCACTTCTGTTAGTTAATAAGCACGTTTTTTGTCGTTTCTTCATTCGTTTGCGATAAAATTTTAGTGCATTTGATTGATGGAATCAAAAGTGATTGTGAGTTTAAGGATTTTTCTTTACAGAAACTTGTTTCTCGTACATTATTATTATTTCATTATCATTATTATTATGATTATTGCTGTCATATTTTTTGGACGACTCATTCTTTTGACAATCTTTCCGACGTATAGAATGGAATTTGGTGAAAATTTTCTGTCACAATCGATATCAAAGTGGATGAAATCTTCTTTCATACATTTTCTTATTGGAATTTTTGATCATTGTTCAGTTTCGTACAAAATGCGCAGTTCATTTTTCAAAGAATTGATTTCTATCGTGTCGACCTAATTTCTTGTCATTGACCACTGAAATGGTCTTGTTTCCCATTTTCGAATGGTACTCAGTGAGCGTTGAAAAATTTAGAAATTGCAAATTTTGCCTACAATTTTTATTTCGTTAGATCAATCTTCGTTAACGAGCGATTTTGCTTCCACTCGTACCGACTGGGCTGTCGCTCGGTGGCCACCGACAAGAATCTGTTGGTTCCCTGTGCTACAGCCATTGTATGTAGCTCATCCGAATTCCGGATGGATATCTTACAGTTTTTGTCTTGTATAAACCGTACAAATCATTTTCATTATTACTTTATGTTAATTCTTGTTCGTCTGATTGCTCTTCAGTTATTTCAATGCAATTTCGAATCAGTTTTTTAAAACTGATTTTTCAGTTTTAGTTGATTTGTGATATCAGTAATTAGACTGTTATCTCGTCCGCTTTCGTCTTCGAAAACTCATGCCAAAGCTCATTAAACATCGTTATTAATGAACTGCGATTGTCATTCTCAATGGAACATTCCACGGATCATGCCCTTCATTATGTGTATCTTGCTACGATCGCTATTGAATTTTGTGCATTTTGCAGAACAAAGACCAGAAAGACCCCGTAGAAAAACACGCAAAACAATGTTCTCGTGGCTTGGCGGTGAGTCGTCAAAAAAGAAGAATCAACAGGTTTCAGTGCGTTTTCAGTTCCGTGTGTAATTAAGATTTCACGCATTATCCATGTCAAATAATGTTCCGATGAATCCTTTACAAGTCTCTAAATAAACGTTTATTGAATTTTCCTACGTCTGTCATATGACTGTACGCTTTAAATTGATCACTGCGAATGATTTGGATCCAAAATTAGCATTTATGAATCCGTTGGACGTATCCATTAATATTATCGTTTGGATCAGCATTATTACTATTATTGTGGTTATTGGTGTGAATAACAGTAGTGCGAGTGTGGGAATATCCCAGAACCAGTTTCTATTTATCATCAACAGCACACAGTACTCACTTACTGAAAGTCTCAAAACGTATCAATGATCCGTCTCGAGCGTGATATTTCACACTATATTAAGGTGTTGGAGTCGGTCAGTGATGGCTTTCGTAAGATCTACAAGCAAAAACTGTTGCCGTTGGAAGAGCATTACAAATTCCATGAATTCCATTCGCCAGCACTAGGCAAGTTTTGACTGTTTTTGAAAGCTGCTGTTACTTGATTAGTTGAATCCAGTCTTATGGTTGTGATATTTGCAAAATTTCAGACGATCCAGATTTCGATGCCAAGCCAATGATTCTATTGGTTGGTCAATACTCTACCGGCAAAACAACGTTCATCCGATATCTGCTAGAAGAGGATTTTCCCGGAATAAGGATAGGTCCTGAACCAACAACGGATCGTTTTATAGCTGTGATGCATGGTGAGGATCAGGGTTCGATCCCCGGTAATGCGCTCGTTGTTGATGCGAAAAAACAGTTTAGGGCACTCAGCAAGTTCGTTTACCATCTTCTCAGCAATTTCAGTTCTTCAGAAGATGAATTCGACGTCGAGATTTTCAAACAATAACCCATTGTCATATTTTTAGATTCGGAAATGCCTTCTTGAATCGTTTTCAATGCTCGACATTGAACAATGAAGTGCTCAAAAGTATTTCGATTGTTGATACACCCGGTATTCTAAGTGGAGAGAAACAGAGGTTCGTCTTTTTTTCTCTTGAATTTTGAATGTTTGTCATTTTCTTTTTGAATTGTGTCATTACAAAAATTCCTCATTGATTGTGTCATCGATTCTTGAATTCACTGTATTTTCATTAATCACATATAGATATTACGTTCGTCGAGAAATTTCTCTTCTTTGAATTTGTCAACTCACAGTGAGAATTTGTTGTTGCGCGTTGATTGATTGCTGTAGATGGGATCTTCTTGACTTTGCAACAAGTTTAACTGATACAGTAGACACATATTAATCGACTATCTCTTCTCAAAAGTTCCATTATTTTGTCATCCATTCTCATTTTCTGTCTAAGACCATAGTTTCTTGATAGTCTTATTTGTCCGTATTGCATGGAAATCGAGTTTGATGAAAATTTTCGTCGACTTTGCATGAAAAAATAGCTAATTGATTTTGAACGATTTATAATATTTCAGTGGCCCTGACAAAGATCGTTATTACGGGTTCGTCTTGTAGTTACATAAGGTGTTGGGATATTGGGCAAATCAACGCAAAATTGCAATATTAAAAAAAGAGGCTCAAGCTTGTGGCGTCGGTCTGAGCAAGGCTCGCGCTTATTTCTCGTTGCAAGTTTGCGCAGATTTGTAAAATGTCCCCCGAGCTTTTACCTATCTTAAACGTTTTGTTTGCTGCACTACCACCTTGGGCGCACACTGCTCCACTGTTGGGTCAGTCAAAACTTGCAAAGTGGTTGTATTTCGTTGCTGAATTTGCCTTACACGTTAATCGTTTACACGTTCAACTGCAAGCAAAATCAAGCCATCTCTTTGAAATTCCCTTCAAGAAGAGAATCTTGGAAGCAGTCAGGTATTTATGCTAATAAGTTGAATCTGTGCGTCAGTTGCGTTGTATCTCATAGCTGTCAGTAAACCGTAACTTGCATTCATGCAATTAAGCGGGTAATGAATGGGGCTTCAAGCATCTTAACTGGTATCCATAAAGGCAAGTCCCGCGCAATGCCCATATTATTATATAAGCGATTGTTCCGCGAATCGTGCGTAGTTCTGAATCAGTTGGTGCAAGAATTTATAGAGTTGGGACGAACAGGATTGGTTGGCAAAATGCATCGAACGTGTGAGTAAGGACTTAGCTTTCGATTGTTAATCGGAATGAATAAGGAGTGAATAACGGAATGAAGAAGTATCTTTTTTGTTCATGAATTGGCCACTACTATTTTCATGCAGCATTTATTGATTCGCTAATGGCTAATAATATTATTGTTGTTGTTATCGTTTGATTTCAATTCGTAAGTACGCGTAAAAATGAGAAATAAATTGATGTTTACCTGGAAATATTGATTTAAGTCATCAGTGTTTCAATAGTTTACATTGCATCGCCAAATTTTTCAGTGACTTCTGAGAATTCAGCAGTGTGCGCATTATTAACTAATTTGCATCGCAACCGCTCATAGCTCAACAAATAGTACATTTAATTGTTCAAGTATATGCACGTCTGTCAACTCAACTAGGCATTTTAATGCTTCTATATGTATATATTTGAAATTTATCATATGTCTGACAATGAGTAAAAATAACATGCAACGTTAAGCCATAATGAAGTGATAAGCTTCTATTCACTCCCGTTTCATTACTAACTGCTGAATGGTGTCTGTGCAAGCGTAAATACTAGCTTTAGAAATCTAATGCTTTAGAAGGGCTTCAGCCTGTTAGTGGTAAATTGAACACAACATTCCGCGCTTTGAGCATACAATAGGTATTCTCAACAATGGTTTCGCTCGCTATTGCCCTTCCACATTGTTTAACCATTATCTGAGTTAAAGTCGTCAATACTGTTGTAATCAGCAGTTAATTCGCTTGTGATTTACAATCAACAGTAATTTGTTTCTGATAGCACATGCTTTGTTTGCTAAGTTGGTATGAAATGGCTATTTTTAGAATCGATCGTGGTTATGATTTTACGGGTGTGTTGGAGTGGTTTGCGGAACGGGTGGATCGTATTATATTGTTGTTTGATGCGCACAAATTGGATATTTCTGATGAGTTCAAACGATGCATTGAAGCGCTTTCTGGTGTGTTTTTTGTGGGTGATGGGATAACTTGAAGTTACTCAGTCACATTTCTTTTAGTAATGAAATCGTTAGTGTTGAAAAAATTTCAGGAAATGAGGATAAAATCCGAATTGTGCTCAATAAATCCGATATGGTCGATCATCAGCAATTGATGCGAGTTTATGGTGCACTTATGTGGTCGCTTGGGAAAGTTCGTTTCCATTCGTTCATCCATTTGTTTCTGATTCATTCTTTTCGCTTTTAGAATGATAATTTCTCTGAAATTCTGACAAAATCGATGTGTGATAATGGTTCGGAGTGATTGAAATTTCAAGGTCTTCAAAACACCCGAAGTATCACGAGTGTACATCGGGTCGTTCTGGGATCAACCGTTGCATTACGATATAAACCGACGTTTATTCCAAGATGAACAACACGATCTGTTCGCTGATATACAGGCATTGCCTCGCAATGCTGCGTTACGTCGACTCAACGATCTTATCAAACGAGCAAGGCTCGCTAAAGTTGGTTTTTTGTGGATGTGTGTGTAATCTTGAAGATATTTACTACGGCTGATTGAGTGTCGCCGGAAACAATCAGAGAATTTATGTTTATTTCAGGTGCATGCATTCATAATATCTGAATTGAAAAACGAAATGCCAACGATGATCGGGAAAGAGAAGAAAAAGAAGGATCTTATCCAAAATTTAGATAAGGTTTTCGACCGAATACAGGTTTGTTTCGTGTGGCTGTTTGTCGCTTTGACATTTCATAGAATGCTTGGATCAGTGCTTGGATTAATCTCAACCAATTCACAAGACTAACTAGCAAAGTTCGAATCCAATTATGATCAGCAAGATCTACAAACAGAAGCTTGTGATGTTCAGTTGCTTTTTGTGCGTTTCACTGACGTATAAATGAATATTCTGGGTTTTTAATAAACTGAATCACGAAACGACTTTCCGTAGGTTGGGTGAAATTGATTTTTTAAAATGTGTTCAAAAGTAATCGGTCATATGTTTAGCGTGAGCACAACATTTCGCCGGGTGATTTCCCAGATGTGCACAAAATGCGGGAACACCTTCAGAATCAAGACTTTACAAAATTCAATTCTCTCAAACCGCGGTTGTTGGAGGTGGTCGAGGGGATGCTCTCGTCTGATATCGGTTAGCAAAACTTTCATTATCAAAAAATTTTCGCTGAATTTCTGATGTGAAAGAGGATCGTATAAAGCAAGTCGTGCTGAGGATATGCACACAAGCTGTTTGTGGTGTCTTGGATACAAGATAGGTTTCTTTTATGAACTGCCAATGTGATTGTCATTATTGCAGCTCGACTTATGGCCCAGATTCCGAAGGAGGAATGTGCAGGTATGCCTTTGGCGAATGGTGGAGGATCTGGGGCTCAACCCAGCCAAACGGTATTCATTAGTTTAATCTGCTTTGATTTGTTGGTTTTTGAAATACGCTTGAAATTGATTTGCTGTAGAATTAATGGATGGATTTGAGCATTTATTGCTTCTTTATTTTGATGCGGTTGATTATTCAATCAAGAGTAAATGGGAAGGGAAGTTTTTCGACAGAAGGGAACATTCGGTCAAGTTTTGTGGCTTTTTGGTTGTTGGAAATTAATATTCTACTATGATGTGTGATGGAAAGGTTGAGTGCACTCGGTGTTTTTTTGTGCTTCTGAAGCTTCATCTCCCCTTGTTTGTGCCGTCTGATTGTTTTTGAACGATCAATGAATCGGAAAATTTTCGACTGGAATCTTTCCTTCGCTTGGGCATCTGAAGGTAATTGGGTGAGGTCATGAACGAGAAATCTGTTGGAATGTGCAGTTGAAGGTGCATGGTGGCGTGTTCGATCAAACAGTCGAATCAGAAACACCGTTTGGATTTGGTAAAGGAGAAGGGTTCGACAAGGGTGCAAATGAGGCCGAATGGGTTGTTACTCGAGAGAGGTACAAGTCTGATGAGATATTCGATAGTCTCGATCCTATTGATGGCAAGATCACAGGTGTGTTTTGGTGTAATCAATATTCACATAGTATTCAGAAATATATTTATTTGATTTGATAAACTTGCGTCTTTTAATTTTCAAATGTTTGTTTCTCCTTATTGATGTAAATGATTTGCGAACTGGCTGATTCGATGAGCTGGTTTCAGGTCGTGCCGCAAAGGAGCATATGATCAAGTCGAAATTGCCGAATTCAGTGCTGGGCAAAATTTGGAAGTTGTCAGATATCGATAAGGATGGAATGTTGGATTCAGATGAATTTGCACTCGCAAATTACCTCATCAATCTGAAACTCGAGAGTATGTTCTTTGTATGCTTGTTTTATGGGCGGTTCGGTGTTCTTCTGAGGATTTGGTTTATTATGCTCAAATTTCAGATCATGAATTACCAGCAGAATTACCAAAACATTTGATTCCACCGTCGAAACGAGAAGAAGATCCGATGTATCCAACTCTGGATTGATTGTGCGTTCACTGATCGAATCTGAATATTAAACTCATAATAGATAAAAGATTGTGATATGATGATATTATACAATTGATTGTTTGATTGTTTAGCATATATTTGAACTGTGTTCTGGTCAGACGTGCACATTTATGTTATAATATGATCATTAATGTAATATCGATTGATTGCATTCGTTTCATTCAGGTATTGTTGATATTGTTATGCACACATCCAATTCAAGTTTATGCACTTTTGTGGTAACGTGATGAAGATTGTGATGGTTTAGTTTAGGATGCTGTCTTTGATTTATTGAGGCGCTTTTAAAAAGCTTTTTGAGTGAGTGATACTACTTACTAGCTGTTGAGTACTTATGATTTATCGAATGGGTTTTCTTTATTAAGAATGAATCGTAAAGTGACTGATTTGTTCGTCGAATGATCATCGGAATTGAATGCTTTCAAAAGATCGATAGACAAATCGTGTACAAATTGATCCCATTTTTCTGAATATTCGAAAATTCGATGTATTGTCACGAAAGAAAATAGAATCTGTATTCAGATTACTTCATTTGAGGTTCATTAATATTGTTTCATTTTCTGTATTGTTACATTTGAAACGCTGAAATGAACTTCGATATTGCTTTTATATTGGTAAATCAGTATGACGCAAACGTATAATTTATTCTTATCACTTTCATTATTCACTGATATATGTGTATGCATCTTTCAAGAAATAAATATAAATTAATGCAGTGGTTTTTTTAGATTTTGCAGCAACAAATGTTAATGATTTGTTTTGTTCGTTTTTTAATAGGCATTTTATTAATACTATCAGGCAGCTACCTGCGGATTTTTTCGGAATTAGCTTTGAACGTGAACCCGTGTTTTTAGAGGCTAGAAGTGAAGAGAGGAACTAGTAGTATAAGCAGTTAAAAGGACACTTCTCAATATCTAGCCTAGGCCAAGTTATGAGGGTTTGAAATTTTGAAATTTTCGAAAAATTATCGAAAATATTTTTGTTTATATCTAAACAGCCGCTTGAGGTGGGGGCCTAATACTAAAACTTTAAATAGTAGTAAGGAAGATCTTCGTCCCGGTAGCATTAACTCAAAAAAAATTTTTTTCGAAAATTTTCCAAATTTTAAGGACAGGGAGCTACTGTGGATTTTTTCGGAGTGCGTGAACAGAAAACTTCACTCATCGTCAACATGCAAAGAGATGACAATGTTGCTGTCATTGCTATAATAATTTCATTGATTCATGAAATATATCAAGAGTCTGAGCAATGCTTACAATTCATCTATTGGTTTGTTTCTTATATTCAAACTAACGAAAGTACCACCTCCATATTGCCTCAACCGTCAAGTGCTAATGAGCCAGCCCTTCAAGTTGGGTTGTTCGCTTAGATGAGAAATACCATATAAAACACCCACACTAATGACCTAAAGCAAAAATTCGATATTCTGACATGAAATGAGCAATTATGATACTATGCAGTTTTTAGAAAGCAAATCAAAGTGAGTGTGCTGATCACACCAATCAAAATGGCGATGATAAGATATCAATCACGATCGTTCTTCATTGATCAAACGATGCTCATCTAACTGCTGCTCAGTGGTGAATGAATGGTACGTATGACCAGATATCCGAGCGAAAGTGTTAAAGACTTTACACAACTCTCAGTATTCAACTGTGAACGAACGTTTCTTCGTTGATTGCTCAGTTTTTCACTTAATTTATAGCAATTTTAGGATTTCCTGAAATTGTTTCAAAAATTTTTGTGAAATTCGATTGCTAGCCGTAGTGGAAAACTGCGTGCATTTCTCATCGAAAAATATTGATATTCGAAAGCTAAATTGAAAGTATCGTAACAAAAATATTGTGTGAAGCACATGGGTCACTTATGACTTATATCGAACATATTCAATCTTTCATCACGTGAAATCAGTTGGCTGATTGAAATCGTCGCTGTTAATTAATAGATGAATTTTTCCCTTCTTCAAATTATCAAGAATATCGAAGATTTGTTCAAAAAGTAGTTCTCACCAGCAAAATACTTTTTAGTCAAAAAATGACAATTGATCAATTGCTGCAAGAGAGTGATCGTTAACGCTATGCAGCGTGGTTTTTGCTGATTGAATTTGAAATTGATCCTGGGTAATCATTCCTTGCAATAAATTCATCTTTCTTCTCTTCGTAACATCATTCGTTTCTGAGTTCTCCTATCAGAGTGGTTTGTCACCGTAGTGTTGTCATCGTGTGGCCAATACAAGTCAGATATTTCATTTTAGAAAGATTGCTTCTGATTCATGAGCAGATCAGTTTGATAAGTGTGATATTACGTGCAGTGCTTATTGTATCCCCTTTGTTGATGCGTGAAATGGTATGCAGTTGTTTATTTGTTGTAAGTGCATGAACCTTTGTGATCACATATCATCCACATGCATTCAAAGCTTTTTAAACATCTGCTGTATGTTTTTAAGCTGTTTTTCTAATTGAATCGTAGTTATCCTCATTTTCATATTACAACCATGATATTAAGTCGTATTTATGCATTTTTACATTTATTTATCATTACTTTTGTTTTCTTTTGCAATCTTGAAATCAGTATGCACGTGCTCGTTTCCGCGACTCTGCTCTCCTTCTATCGTCTGTTTCAACCATTTTTTCCGAGAACGTCCTTACAACACCCTCCAAAATATTTTGCTCCGACGTGACAACAACTCTTTTTTTGGTCAATCATCGAAAATAAGTGTTCCTTCTGTCCGCATTCCTCGACTTCATCGTTTGTCCATCGGTCATTAAGTATGAGGACAAGCTGTTTTTAATCGCTATTTTACTCATAGTGTTTAATTATGGAAAGAAGTGCTGAATGTCATGCCATTCACAACCAACTAATTCCTTTACTCCGTTCATTTCTATTATGCGCATCTTATCTGAATTGTAATCTGTATCAACATAACGTCATTCTTTAATATTATCGGATCTTCTTAAGAAATTCAACATGTGTTGAAATTATACTGTATGCTCTATTCATCAAATTTTAGCTAGGCACCCTCATGTTATTTTGAATTCCATGATTCATCATTTCTAATTCCTCACTAATCGCAACAGATTCAGAATCATTGAAAATTTTGAGCCAGCAAAAAGTGGTTGTTTATCAACAAGCCATCACGTCTATTTCCTTCTGATTTTTTTTGTGTTGTTCTTATATCTATTTACATTTTTCTTTCATTAGGCTACGTTGGATCGAGCTCCCGAACACCTGTAGAGTTTTCAGCTGGAGGGTTATGCCTAAAACAGTGGTGAATGAGTAAAATGAATCAGAGACAGTGTTCGGAAGTCCTCGACCTTGTTCCCTATCTTTGGAAACCTCAGACTTAGAGTTCGTCGTGTTTTCCGAGGTCTATGAGACTGATTTCGCCCCAGACTCATCTCTAAGTTAAACTGTGTTTTGAATTTTGCATCATACTTGAAATGAGTGTCGTATGAGTATTGTTCAAATGAAGTGACTAGTTGATCAGATTCAAAGTATTATACTTGGGATTCACAAAGTAACTGAATAATCACTGGCTGAATGCGTATGATCCATTTTCAGCGATTCGATCGATCTTGACGGTTCTCTTAAGAGGATGCACAAATTCGAGCCGATTCTCGAGTGGTTTCATTCAACAGTGACATTTGTGATTTTGATGGTGTTTTCGATCATCTCAACTGCGATTCTCTTATTTGGACGTCCGTTAAGATGTCTTGCACCAAAGAAGTCCGAGGAATATCTTCATTTGGTTGGTTAATCGATCTCTTTTACGCATTACTCATCTTTATTAATATTTTGCTGATAATTTCTCATTATTTATTATTGATATTCATTAATTCAATGACGACTGTTTTAATGTTTCATTGAATTGCGTTCATCTGCAAACGGATTTATGATTGATGAATAATTTATTGATGAGCGAGCAATACTTTTTTCATCAGATGTAATTACTTACAATCGCTCGTTACTGCACAATTTCGCATCATAATAATTCTCGAAAGTGAGTGCTCGTAACTAGGGTTGGCAACACTCTGTACAAATCACCGAAACATTCGGCGATCTATAGTTTCATATTGGGCGGGGGATGGCCCAAGTTAAATTTTGGCATGTGCCAACACAATTCTCAGCTTTAACTTGTTATCTTAATCTATGCTTATCATTGCATCTTATCACTTTGAGTCTGCCGTTACCTCTTAACTTCATACGGTATTGTTGCGATAAGTTGGCCCCGATCTTAAACGTATGCGAAGTTTGCAAGATGCTTATCGCAGAGTTGATCTTTAGTACATACTGTGTGCTGTTACAAATTATAACACTCTACGCAAAAAACAGTGCAATCGGCACCTGTTCTTCAGCAATGCAATTGACTTACTAACCTTATTCTTTTCAAACGATTGTATTTCCGATGTTTTTTCAACGATTAAATCGATTAATGTGCAGACAAATACAAGCATTTCGCTAGAAGCTTTTGCTTCCAAGTGATCAGTAGCAGTTGAGAATAACATAACATTTCATTTCACATCAACATTAAAACCAGTTCTTTATCTATACAATCCCTCGTAACTTCAATGTCATTATAATATCTTTTTTTGCTTCGTAGGTGTGTATATGTGTGTGCTTATACACTTCTTGTAAATGAACAATTGAGCATGTGTATGATGATAATACCATCCTAGTAACAACCAGCATTGGTGACTGTTAGAACATCTTTCTCCCATCCGGTTTCGTCGAACAGTAATCGATCAATTTATCTGGTTAATCAAATTCTCGATTGAATTTCTTCCTCATTTTCTTTTACTTCGAAAAAATCTTTTTATTCAGTTCTGAAATTCGCTGCCTCCTATTATCAACACACACTGAACACTCCACATCCGGTTTCTGCATTATCTATACTTGTCATCTTGAAATTATAATATTTCTTGAAAGAGTTCTTCGTCTAGCTCCTCAATGATCATTTTCATGTGAAAGCGTTGTTGACAGTCAACAAACTGCCTCGAATGTTTGCTCTTATTATTTACTCTCATAAGACGCCTTAATCACGCTCATTCCTGCTTTTGTTCTCATAAACCCAATGCTATCATTTGTAACTCAATACCTACGTTTTGTATAATACCTTCTATTTGAGATAATATCCGCTACGGTATCTCACCGCCCATTATTTCATCCTCTCCACTAAGGAAGCAGGAGTTTGCGATTTTTCACTCAAGCAGGAGTTGTCAACATAAGATTGTCAACGTGATACGTGCATGTGCTATTGATAAATCTGAAGATCTGCAATACCATTCAAAAAAGTCACTGCAATTCGAAGAGTTTCTGTGTCAAGAAATGTCCGTCGAAAGGATACTGTATTCGCTGAAAGTTCTCAATTTTCGATACGATGACGATATTACGGACCGACTTCACTATTTCGTCACGTCGAATGCACTCATTGTTGCCGCTATTCTCACCACCTATAAAACCTTCGAAGGTTCAGCGTTGGAATGCATGACACAGCCGAATTTCCCGAATTCGTGGATCACGGTGAATATACATACGTCTTCTTTTAATGCAATCCTCCTCAGTTCTATATCAGTATGTATATCAAAATCGGGAATTCAGAAATCATTTACACCAGGTTAAGCAAGAAGCGTCAAATCTGATCTTGAGTTGAAGAGATCAGTAAGCTAGAAGATCCTGAACATATGATTTGCTGCGGTCGGTAAAGCGCTCATCAGCAACGTTAAGTGTTATGATTAGAAAAATGATATGCTGAAATGACTAATCGAAATGATTTAGATAATATTGTTCAGTAAGATAATCAGTTGTGTTGATCGATCCTGTCAAATAATTTCTCATCCGTTCTCACATCGATGCTCTCTCTCATTTCGTAAGGCTGTGCTGATCGCTTTTGTTCGTTCGTTGATTGGTGATGATGCTTCATCTATGCTTCATCAATGTCAAATCACCCTCCCCTATTATAAGAGACGTTGTGATAATATTGATATTAGCATATACATACTGTTTTGCTTGCATATGACTTCATTCAATCTGTTTGTTTACGTTCCTCACACCATATGGCTTTATCATACCAAACTTCTACTGCCGCAACAAAAGTCACAATACCGTCACTTCATCAGATATCGTTATTTGGTTTCATCAATCCACTTAATGCATTCGTTTGTCTGTCTAATCGTCATGAACCCATCATTTGTTCTACTTTCATGAATCAATTTTTTTAATTACTCTTGTCTCTATGATAAGTACCGTATCATTCGACTTTTATCTACTTCAGTTCAATACATCTTCAAGCTGGCAGTATTTCAGAGTATTTTATATAGATGACTTGAAATTATTAGTTTCCATTGAACCCTATGTACGCCAAGTTTGTTGCAAACTATGCTTAAAATTTAAGCCAATGATGAGATTGAAACTTCGAAATGATCACTATCCATGGGATGAATCAGAATTCAGTTCCATTTGAAAATTCTCAGTTCAAACGAATGGCTTCGTACAGTTGCCATCAGAAAGGGTATTTTATTATAGTTGTTATTGTTGTGGATGTTCGTATGAACATCTTCATATAAGTAGATGATTTATGATAAAGACATATGCTGCTATTATTGTGAGATTTCGATCTCAAGATATCGCATCAACAGTTTAAAGGTCTTTGTTCCTTTCTTTGTTCGTCGTAACACCTTTGGTGTGAGTCGCTCGCTGAGTTGCTTAAAGGGCGAGCTTAGAGATTGCTTAAACTGAATTGAATTAGAGATTTATGAATCATCCAAAAATTATTATTATTACAACCTGCCACGTTGTATGCATTCGCTTGTATGATCGACAGAAGGGCGATGATTATTTTAACGTTATTCAACCAAAAAGATTGATTCACCGTTCCATTCAATCGTTCACCTTGAAGTGTACACACCAAACAAACATTTATGTCATTATTAAATTTGTTATTATACATTTATATTGTTATTATATATTAATATTACATTCGATTTCATATACACCTACTATAATCAATCACCGTGCATCATCCATCTACTCGAATCGTATACGAATACAGTCATATACAATAAAATAACGCCTCAAGCAGATCATAGCCTCAGCTTTCCTATAGGAAGTGCTGTCGTTCGCTCACAGTTCACAGTTCGTTGTCGTCAGGTTTACGGATTGAAGGGAGTAATCGGCTTTTTGAAATGCCAAAAACGGTCATTCATTAATGAACGGATGGTTTCGTTAAGCTTTCGTATTCCCTTCTACTAAGCTCGCCCTTTTCATTGACTGTTGAACTTTCATCATACCTCTATCCAGCAAATTTTTAAACAACTCACTGAAAACTTTTCTATCTGCATCACTGGATTCTTAAATAGTACCGCCGATTCTTCAGATGAATTTCGGTATTTTCTTTTTCGATGGCATCATGCACGATGAATTCTAACCAGACCGATCACATTCATAACTGTAAAATATAATCGTGCTAAATACACATGTGTATCTGTATGTGTTTGCTTATTTCTTCAGTGTGTTTACTTATCTGTATCCATTCATTCATTCGAATGCATGCCAAATGAAATTATTCATAATTGCACGATGACACGGCATAATCTCTATAATGCGCGCGAGCGATTTCCGTAATGTTTCATTCACTCACTCATCTCACAACAATCAAGTCCGTCATTTTCGAAATCACATGATTTCGTCAGAATAATTACAAATCTAACGACGTTCGCTACATTGAGCTAACGACCGCCTGAATATTAACCATTAGTACTGAGATATTTATAATTCCTAGATGAACATTTAAACACAACACAACAACAACAATGTCAGTGATGTTTCGTTGAAATTAGCAGATGGAGTAGTCCCGTTGGGGTTTGGTTTCTCTACACCATGATTGTGTATTTTATTTTGATGCTGTTTGCTTTGAATTGTTTATTAATATCAAATGTCACCGAGCAAATGACATGTTACAATCAAATCAGTGGGCTCATTGCATTAAAATGATACCTTATCAGAGGAGTTTATAACAGGCAAGAAAATTTCAACGCAAAAAGATTCTTAATTTTTGAAATAACTCTAAAACTGATTTATTTGTAATTATCATGGCCGTTGTTCTTAGTTGTTGCCGATTCTAATCTAATCATGGCATTAGACAACTCTAATCCTCGTACTCTATCAGATACAAATACAATGCCCACATACCACATATGGCCGCATGGCACAAATAAGTGCAACGAATAAATTTTTTCAAGTTTGCTTGAGACACACCATATCCTCTTGTGTGTTGTTAAGTTGATCAATGAACTTTGTCGGTTTTACTTTAATCTGCTCGTCGTAAGTGCATCGTTCCGAAATTTTTTGCGAATTATGAAATCATCAGATGAAGACTTCATGATAGTTCCCGTGGAAATGAATTGCAGTCGCTTCGTTAAAACTTTTACATCTCAACATTGAGATGCTGCTATATGGTTGTTGTGAATGCTCATTTTTATGGATTTTCCCTAACAGAATTGCAGTACGATATTGATGCTGTACAACTCAAACTAGCAAATGCACTTGTTTCACATGTTAATGAGTCGAGAAAAATCACATTCGCGATGCAATTGTTTCAAGTTTTAATGCAGTCAAATTTCTTTTCAACTTTCTGCCGTAAAACCCTCGTCGGCTTTACAAGTGCTTTGTGATGCTTTCTAATCCATCACTTTCAGCACTCTCAGCACCTTATCCAAAACTGTACCTAATTTTCGTTCACTTTCCCATGTTCCAAATTTTGATTCCAAAAGAAAAGCGAACCGTTGCCGTTTCATTTCGTCATTTAGTTGTTTCTCATATATTTTAAATTTCATTTGCCTTTTCACTATCATTATGACCACTTTTGTAGAATGCCAATTCTTTCAATCCACAAATTGTTGGAAAATATTTCACTTCTTCCGTCACAACCTGCTCTGCAAACATATTATGTGTTAATCTCAAACGATGACCTATTTTGCGGAATCGTTGGATAATCATTAATGTTTGTTAATATAATCATAGCAATCACATTGGATTCGCTCGTCATTGTTTTAAATTGAAATTATCATTGTCGAGCGTGGGTTTGAGCCAGCAGTAATTTCTCTCATGAATGAATTTGTGCTCAACAAGTACGTTGCAGAATCCGTCTATCAAATAGCTGTACCGTGTACTATATTAGATTGCCAGGAAAAGTTTCTTTGAAAGAAGGGTTTTCTCAAGCAGCCTTCTTTTCAACTGAAGGTGTGATTATTCAGTGTGTTCGGAGAATCAGTCGATAACTGTTTGTTAATTCCAGTATTTTACTGTGCGTCGAAATCGAACCATTTTTCAATTTACTCAAAAGAGCACCCGCTATTCTCAAACTTGAACGTTGAGAAAGTGCGGCGGTGAGATTGTCATAGAAATGTTGAGAGATGAAATGCTCATGATTACGATTAACTGTACGATTGGCAAAAGCGATTTTGTTATTAAAATGCAAGCATGAATCATCATTTCCTTCATTTGTACCTCTTCAGCTTCGCAATCGACAAGATATCAATAATAAATTCGCATGCTTTGTATACGATCTACTCATATCATACTGCTAGTAATTGAATCTTCAGAAAATTGCTCTTCTCTAGCACTAAATAACGTTTTGTTGAATATCATCCATCATTTCATCATTTGCTCAAAACGTCACATACATCGATTGCACCAACAAACATCTAAAAGCATTTTAAGAAACTTCACGGCTATTTTTATATGCAAGTAACCGGCCCACTTTCACAAATCTCTCTCAGAAAGGCCACACTATTCTTTTTGGTTTACTGTTCCATCAAATAATGTTATACAGATGGAATGTTGTTGGAGGCATAATAATTCCATTAAAACGTTATTGTTGTTCTTTTTGGCTTCTTCAAAGTGAAGGAATGACAGGTGTTAAGATTGGGTTGGGTTGAGTTGAGCTGAGCTACGTATTCGAAATAATTTTATGATAGACAAATTTCACTTGTGATCAATTTATAGAACCGGATCCTACATTCATAGGAGTGCTGATGGTGGATTGCGTTTGCCTGTTACATTATTATCGTCTCGTAGAAATTACGTTCATTATTGCTCTATTTGATGATCATCAGCAAAAAGCAAAGTTGTTTCTTGTACCTATTGATCATGTTGACTGATTTACTGGCAGAAACCAAATCCTATTTGTCATTCCAGTGAGTAATCGCTACCTTAATTTTATTTGCTGAACTAACCAACAACATCTACTACCAATGCCGCTCACTACAATAGTTTGTTGTTGCATTTGTTTGTCTTGTTTCAAATCGTAACAAAATACTCCTAAATAGGCTTGCTCTCACATCAAAATTCATATGCCATATGGAGTGTTTACTGAACTGATACTATAAACGAATACATCCGTAGTTGTTGATGATGAACCCTGTCTTATATATTTCTGATAATGGTTTTGTTTATTAATAGTACTTCGATGTAATGCTTATCACCAATGATTTCGATCCATCATTTGGTTTCGTGCGAAACTCACCGCGCTGCGGAGAAGTTTCACACGAAACTGAAACCAAGCAATTTAATGTTGAATGCTCCAACAAACTGGACTAACAATAAGATGCTTACTAAATACTATAGATAAATACTATTGTCTAATGAAAAGTTCGAAATATAAACTCGTAGCATTGTACGCGATTGACGATGTGATCAGTTGAAGTGAATGATTATAGTGTTATGATCAGGTGAGATCATCAACTGAAGGATAAAGGCAACATGATGATCGAGAGTTTGATTGCAATGGTGCGATATCTGTCGCCAAGACAGGATGACGATGCTATCGACCGATTACATTACCTTTATACACCCAACATTCTACTTACTTTCGCCGTTCTGATCAGCTTCAAACAGTTCGGTGGTCGTCCTCTTGAATGCATGTTCCCCAACAAATTCCCTGGATCTTGGGAACAAGTCTGTATTACAGTAATAATCATAATAATGATAATGTATGCAACAAGAACAGTGTTAATAATGAGGATAATAATCAGACTTTAATGTCATTTAATACTCCTTTCTCTTTAAGCAAAGTTTGATGATGGCCATGAAGAGTTGGCTTATTTAACTTCTTGTACGTTATTGTGCGCATACATGTGTGAAGAGGAAAGAGTCATGAAGACGAGCACATAATTTTTATGTGTTATCGATCTAGTTTGGCGACATAAAGATACTTCAGTCGGGAACAGTATCGAGTGAAGAATGACTGAAGAGTAGTTTCAAGATGGAAGGGAATATTGCCTTTGAATGCTATCAATGAAATAAATCTTTTCAGTACGCTGAAAATTACTGTTGGGCGCAGGATACGTATTATGTTCAGCCGGACGTACATGTTGCAAATATCCGAGAGAATGAGCGATACACACCCGAACGACAACTTTCTTACTACAAATGGGTGCCGTTCTTCTTACTACTTGAAGCTGCACTCTTCCGAATACCGAGTATCATCTGGAAATATCTCTCGATGAGTTCAGGTCAGCCAGACGGTCGCTAGTTTCTTGAGATCGTGTAGTAATTTGAGCAGCAGTTTTTCGGAAAGGATTCTTCGCAGTTTGTAAAGGAGTCATTTTCAGGGATTCGAATTCACGAATGTGTTGAAAAAGCGATGGATCCAGGTAATATGGATGAATTGAACAAAGAGCGCAATATTGCATCACTTTCTAGGCATATGCAAAATGCATTAAGATTTCATAGACGTATCATACGGTGAGCTGATATTCCATCATCTCAAATAATTTGAAACTCATCAGAGCCGTTCGATTTCTTCCAAGATTTTAGATCGTTATTTCTGTGCGGTGGTATATTGGTTGTGCTAACTAATACCAGAGCTAGATGCTGCTGAAACTTCCATCCCGCAGTGGGTCGGTGATTTGATAGTGCCATTGCCAGGATGGTTAGGTCACCTCCAAGAAACAAGACCATGCCGTCCAGTCCACGGATTATTCAGAACTGATCATACGATAATATATCCACCCACAACTTGGAAGGGTAAAATTTACGTTCAAGCGGAGTGATGGTAGTCTGCCCCTTTGTGACATCTGCTGAACCACTGAGGTCACAGGTTATCCCCACTCATAATGTTGCATTTCAATTTCAGTCAGAATATCGAAGTGCATAAGACGTTCAAATTCTTAAATATCCGCTATTCGGCATTTTTCATCTCACTGATGTATTTAGTCACAAAATCACTCTACTTGATCAATGTCCTTGCTCAGTTGTATTTGATGAATAAGTTAGTTACATCGCTGATTTCAATGCCTTCACCCGTTTTTTCATGACCGATCAAAATATACACAATTTTTTCTTCTTATGATCATTTGAATCCTATTTCGAATGTATATCTAAGGTTTAAGTGTCTTTCCAGAAAGCCAGAAAAAAATGAAAAGAAAGTCAAAATAGTAAACAAAATCATTCATGAAATGAAAAGCGATAATTCAGATTCCTTCATACGGATAGATATGATTGGTATGGAATTGGGGTTGTCCGAGATATTTTAAATGGTACCGAATGGAGTTCATCCGGTTATTTTCCACGTGTTTCATTATGCGATTTTATGGTAGGCGTATTGTTTTTTTCGCGATACATGATCACTATGTATTGTACTGTTTGTTTGTGTCATTCATCCTAACTGTTTTGTAAATGTGAAATATAAGGCAAATTTTGCTGTTTGAACAACTCATATGTCAGTAATTTTGAAAATCGAAGACAAAGTAAATCGAGAAATTAAGGTTCGTCAAGTTGGTAATATTCAACGGTATTCGGTACAATGTGTGCTCGTCATTAATATGTTCAACGAGAAGATTTTCATATTACTTTGGTTTTGGTTTATGATGCTTGCTGTATGTACAGCGCTGTCATTTATCTATTGGTTCTTCATGCTTGCATTCCCGTGTTTCAGTCGCTGGTTTATTTCACAGTCTCTGGAACTTTCTGAAATGAAGTTCGATCCAGAAAGTGCGTGCTTTTGTTCCATTTGATTGCATTCGTGCGCTTGCCTAACTGATGGACGTTTGACGTTTTCGTTAGTGACCATCGTGGCCACTTAAGCAAGCCGCGTTTTTTGTTGTACTTATTGTAATTTACTATTCAACTTTTGTCTAACACAACAGTTACCGCTTGGTGATCAAACACTGATCTGGAATGAATTCCAGCGCGTTCCAAAGAAGTTGAGCGTTTTGTATCGACATATTTGCATCGTGACGGTGTATTCGTTCTTCGAATGGTCACTATACATGCTGGTATAATATTTGGTAGTGATTTGGTTAGGTCTCTATGGAGGCAGTTTTATGGGATTGAAGAACAGGTATATGCTTTCAAATCAACTGCTCATTTATGGCAAATAACATTCTTCCCGTTGGAACACAAGCCTTTGCAAGAAAACCGAATAAATTCATTGTTCTCACATTCAATTTTTTCACGAACCAAAATGTCACTGCATCAGCACTGTGTATCAGTGCATCGTCCTAAATATGTTCGTGTTCTGAACGCGTCACTTGACCTCAATTGCTTTTTTGTGTTGCAGTTATCAGAAGGAAGGACGTCGAAGGATGACAAAGCTGATAATCAGGAAAATTTTCTACGAAAACGAAAAAAACAAAGAGAATTAGTCGTTGACCTGGATTCTTATACGGCCCTAATACCTACGTCACCTGAAGATAGCCAGTCTCCGAAAACGCCTTCCGATGTCTGAAATCGATCTCAGGCGGTCATCAATTTGCAAATTAAACTTTTGTGATGAAAATTCGTTGAACTTTTTATCATTCGGTAATTTGTTCGCATCGATCTAATCTCCTTCAGTAATAATCGTAATTTTGCATTGATGAATTCAAGCATTGTCTTTATCTGGTTGAAGAATATCAGTGTTATCAATTAACTTGAGGTGATCACATTCTGTGCTTCACAATAACTCCATAAACGTTGCCTCACAAGTTGACTGAATCAAAGTTCTGCTTTATAGCAACAATATGTTTTACCAAACTAATGCAGACCTCACTCAGCCAGTTGTGATTATCAACAATCAAAAGCAATGCCCTTCTATTGTGTGCCTTGAATGTGCATTATTATCATCACTTGTTGATTCAGTGGTAAAAGATGTAAATATTATTTCATTGTTTTTGTTATCAAACCGACCTTGTTGTATTTTCTGTTGTGTATTGTTGGTTATTTGTGAACGAAGGCATTTTATAATGCATCTTCATCAATGCATTCAAAAATAACTCCTCAAATTCACCACATAAATCTTCTTCGCTATGAATGATTTTGCATTTCCGCGCTTGTAAAAACGAACATCACCAATAAAAAGTTAAATGTGTTTTGCTGATGTTATTGGTATTCAAGTGGAAAGGAAGAATGCACTTTTCAACAATCCTAGGTAAATACGCGTCAGCGGATGTCTTATTCATGCAGAGAACTCGATTGATTCTGAATCATTTCTCAATAAGAATTCGATCTCGTTAACTGAAACGATTTCTACGCTCTGTCGAGGGAACTGTATCACTAAAACGGCGTGCAAGAAGATGAAGTCATTCGTCTTGTGTATTTCCTTGTCATGAATTTAGCGGTTTGGCTGGTCAGCTGCAAGAGTTACACGCTTCACTCGCACGAATCTTATCCTCATCGTTCATAATCTCAGACTTGCTCTAATTGTAAATTTAGAATTATGCTTATGTATTGGTTCGAATTCGCGCATAGGCTCAAGCTTGTACGGAAAAGGTTAAAATTCTGGATGAGATAGAGCACTTTTACAGGCGTTGTAAATGGCTCAAAATTGAAGTTAAAACCTATGAACCGCCCGAAATGGCACAAAAAAGCACTGAATAGATTGAAGAAGGGTCATAGTGCTTTGGATTGCTGAAAGTCTTTGATTACTAATGAAAAGAATTAATGAAAGATTCAAAAGGCATTCAAATGAACCGATAGAACAGTCGAAACTAAGGTTAAGCAGTCTGAGTGTTCCCATAATTGGGTTATCAGGCAGTCAACCTCTTTTATTCGAAATATACATTTTTTCCTCATTTCTTCATTTCTTCCCCTTCGTTTATGCACCAGCATAGTTTTTTAACATCAAATCCTTTGTACAGGAGTCAAGTCTCTTTTTAGGGGATTAAGCTCACTTCATAAAGGTAAAACCCCCTTCTTCGTGATTACAGAAGTTAGAACTGCTTCCTAAAGATCAAATGCCTGTTCAGTGATCAGAACTCTTCTCCAGAGGACAGACCTCCTTTCTATAGGTTAGGTCCTCTCAGCTTTGCTTCATGAATGTCACACTCTTCCTACAGGTCTCATCTCACTCTTATTACAAACTCACCATCTTCTCGACATTGAAGACGTGGCAATGAAAGCTGTACTAGGTGGCAATCAACCATCTGCGGCTATTTCTTGACTACATCACGCATTAACGATGTCTTATCAGGGACGTTCGTCATTTATATTTGTCCATTAAACAAACAAACAATCTAATTGTGACTTTATTAAAGCATATTCGCCTCATATACCTCATATTAGTCATCAAGCTCATGCATTTGAATAGTTGGTAAAAGATACTAGAGGAGTGTACAGAAGAGACGGAAAGCTGTATCCAAGCAACACAAGCAATGCACGAAACTTGGAGAGTGTCGAGATCGAGAACGTGATTGAAAGAGAGATGATTTGGTGGAGATGTACATGAACAGAGAGTGTTACAATTGAGCATCGGTGTACACATGTATGATGCTTACAATTCATTTAATGATACGACTTGTGTTTGCGACTGCATTTGATCTGCTCCATAGCGACTTCGTGACACAAGAATGGCCGTGCTAAGAGGCTCAACGTGAAAGCCTCAAGCCCACAACTCTTTCTTCAACGTAAACTTTTGCTGGATTTCGATCTTAAGCTTAGCTCTGATGAGTCTTAACCGAAGGCAAGGGTGAGGTTGTGCTTAAGGTTAGTGTGCAGCTCGAGCCCCATTCATAATCCCGTCAGCTACAAAATTGTCGATATTCATCAGATGGTACCATACATCAAAGTCGTATTTCTACATGCTGGCTCTGTCGGATGACATCAGACTTTCGTCACATGGAATTCACATTTTTATCCAACCTGCGAAGTCATAACTTTTGACAGATGCATTCAACTGGCCACCTAAGTAATCCTATACGTGCATAGAATCACTCTGTTTTTTTTGTGCCAGAAATAGTTTGTTTTCATAATCGATAATTTCTGACGACTTAGCATTGATAATTTATGTAACGATGATTTATTACTTTTCATTTTTATAATTTATAACTTTTGGTAATTGAACTCCTGTGATAATCTATAACTTTTGACAGATGCACGTCATTGGCCTCTTGAATAATCTTATACATGCATACATTCACTCACTTTTTTACGCCAAAAATAGTTTGTATTTTCATGATCTGTTCAATTTACAATCGAAATATTTTACTTTTTTCATCTATATTCTCAAAATGCACATTCTTTTCTTTCAATGAATATAATTTTACTTCATTCCAAATGGTGTATTCATTTAATTGTCATCGCCAAATATTTTCTTTCCGTTCTGAACTATTCTCCAGTGTCACAGAGCCATTTCCGCAAGATATAACCAGTTTACTATCGATATCACATAACACTTGTGTTCCTCCCATCTCCAGTACATCACTACGTTCGCACTGATAATTCTGATAATCACATTACTATTTTATCATCATTATGAATAGCTATTTCCATGATCACTGCACTAGGAATGAAAGTAACTCTATTATAATGTGACAGCATTGGTTCTTCACGTTTACTATCGTCATAATGCTTGCATGATATCATACGAATCGTTTGCTGAGTGAGAAAAGAAAGAGTCATTTTGCTACATTGATAAGGGCACGTTCGTTTGCAAATGCACATGGTACTGATAATATAACGCATCGACAATTTCAGCGGTACCAATCAATTATATATATCTCAAATGACTTTGCCATCATCCATGAATAAGCGTTAATATGTTTGTTTATATTCCAGATACATATACAACTAATGCGTTGAATATTTCAGCAGTTCAAAAGAATTTGGGTATGGCTTGGGGTAATGAGGCACTTCAATTCATCAGATCACCATCTCAAGGAAGTGGCTCAAATAGTGATGAGGTTACCGTTAAGGTTCGTATAAAGGTGTTACTCACTCGCATCCACTCATTGCATAATATTATTCACTTTGACACATATATCTCATATTTGTGTGGCGAATGTGATTCATTGCCTCCTTTAGTTAGTCGAATGAATTTAATAAAGAATCCAGTAATGAGTGATGGTTAATTGGTAAAATCCGACCGAATGATCTTGAGCTTCTGTCGGAATACTGACTTTTGGAGTCCTAGAAAATGGGTTCAGTCGAATCCAAACACACTCAAATTTCATTCGATCATCTCATAATTGTAAAAGGTATGCGTGAACGTTTTCTTGATTATGTAAACATGGGCTGGACGTTGATCAACATAATACATTTCAGTTGCATACGTCTTGATCTTGATATCAGTTATTGACATTATCATCTTTTCAATGCACTTTTTGCTATATGTCAGACTTGCGCGTATTTTATGACTTCTAGGCTGAAAGCAGTCCATCGTAAGGTCAGTTTATTGTTGACAATAGACGAGAATATTAATCTCACGTAAAGGATGGAGATTGACTTTTGTAGAGTTGATAATTTTAATTGTATAGAAAATAGTGATACTATCAAAAATAATGTCACTATTTTTGCAAAATTTTTGACTTTTATTGCCAATATTTTCTAATGGTATATGCCTTGTCTCCAAGAAATATATTTTGCACGAGTTCCCAATTTGTCATTAATATCACATTGTTATCACGGCATATGAGGCAATACCTTAATAAATAATTGAATAAGTTTGTTAATAACTAATTTACGATCATCCTCACATTTCTGTTTTTATTAGTTGTAAGACGCAAACGCTTTCAATTTGAGACTTGTTTCTTCTCATATTAATGATTCTTTTTAACTTGGAACATTCTCTGACTTCTGCAATGTACTTCGTGCTACAAGCACATATACTTTGGTTATTCACATTTATCAGCACCACACGCACACACAATCTATCGATTCTCATCCTTCAACTAACACTTTAAACAAAATCAATTTCCATAATGTTGCACAAATTTTCGTGCAGACTTAGCAGTAACAGTTCGATAGCGATGTAAGCGCACATAGCAAATTATCGGTATGAATCTAATAAAAACTGCATTTGTTAATGATTCATTAAAACTATCACACTATCTCTGTCATAAGTAGTATCAAAGTGGAAATAAATCATGTCATCATAAAAATTGTTTTTGCTGATAATATAACGATGAATTTAAATGACGTGTTTGAACAACACATTCAATAATTCAACCGAATTACTTTCGCAATTTTACAATACAACATTATTTAAATTTCCACAAACGTGCCCCATATCAGTACAGATTTTTCAGCGTCGTCCGAAAAGAGCCAAGAAGAAAAGCGACAAGAACGCCGTCGACACGAAAGTGCATCATGCGAATGAATTCGAAAAGGTATTATCGGCGATGTATTTAGCAGATACCATCATCAACTGCTCTTATACAATCTTACCTAATGTGTACCTCAAGTCCAAATACCATACGATTATTTGACTGTTCACAAAATGTGAAGAATGCCTATATCTTAAACCAATTTGATGTTTACATATTAATTCGCTGAAAAATGTGCACTCATTTCATGCTTGATGCAGTAAAAATTCCAAATGTGTGCACACAAATAGGTTTTTTCTCCACTTTCCTTTGATTTCCCACGGACTTTTTGCATCTGATGGTCCTCATAACAACAAGAAAGCATCGCGCATTAATAATACATCAGAATATGAGTCCAAATAAGGTGTAGCAGTTTCCGATGCCTTCGTTCGTAAATCTTTATGCAACACGATAAATCATATGCGACTATCATCACTTTAAATATCTCATGATTACTTTTATCAAGAAATGACAGTTCTAAGCATTCAGTTGTTAACATGAAAATAGCGACTTCAGCAAATGAAAATAGCAGGTTCGAGAACAATTTGTAAGTATACCGTGCTGATCAGATCACTTTTGCCATTCAGAAACAGATAGATTTGAAATACATCCTTTGGTTGGGGTACTTTGACCGTTGTGTTGAGACGGTGGTAATTTTCAACGTAAGTCGTTTCAGACAAATCGTTTCATCGCATGGTGTGTGTATTTCAATTGGATGATTCTTTTCATCTTTGCTTATATTCGAGAATTCCTCAGAAAACACGGCCTCGAGAAGAATTTAGCTGCGGTCGAGTTACCCAAACAGCGGGTATGAGCTCACTCACATTAAAGCTATGCACATGAATGTTTATCGCGGGCAGTTTCGAATAATATAACAACAAATTCAAATTTGCGTTTTAAGCATGCGATTTTATTTTGCTCAAAAAGCGTTGGCGATTTTCGAAATTTTTACAGCAATCAGTAAACTCAAAATAATAGTAATCATCACTATTTCGTTAATGCTAACTAACGTGAGTCATTTTACAAGTCTCATCAAATTTCAAAGATCCACTGATATGGGGTGAATTAAGAATTCGAAATATTGAAGAGTTTCGTGCCATTATTCGCGGAATTTGAAGCGATCTACTCTCGAAATTGCTATATGCGAGTTCGAGATGTCTTCGAACGTCCGATTGGGAGTGTTCCCGGGGCTACGGTCAAACTTATTGATCGTTATACTGAGGATTATTGTTGGTCTTTCAAGTGAGTCGCCTAGCACTGTCATCATTTTCAACAATTTATTCAGCTCTCTGCCTTAAACATAGAATGTTTATTCTGAACTTTTAAGAGCGATTCTCTACATTTAATCAATTTGCTCTCTTTTTTTCGGTGTATGTTTTTATTGAACGCCGCGACGGAATATACAATCAAATTGAAGACCAATTTAAGAATTTTTATGTTTGAAGGCGATGACATGAAAAGAATGTTGTCATTTCTTTCAGTGGCATGAAAGCTTTCAACACCGTAAATGAACAATCCGAAATAAAACGAATACGTTCATTTGCTCTATGCACTTTATTCTGTAAAAAAAATAATCCTCACAATCACTGATCTTTTCTCGCTAAATTTACGATCCACCACGGTTCAATTCTGAAAAAAGAAAATCATTTTAAATACCAAAGTTCTATAGCAATTTTGCAAGGTTTGTAACTGAAATTAGACGTTGTATACAATACAATATCGCACCAAAAAAAAACGAAAATTTAGATTCACTGGTTCACAAACAGAAGTGATCAATATGGGCTCGTACAACTACTTGGGATTCGCCCAAAAAGACGGTCCTTGTGCTGAGGCAGCATCCAGAATTATCGACGATCAAGGATTGTCGTTGTGCACAAGTGTTCATGAACGAGGTGCATCACATTCATATTAACAAGCATCTTTTACTTATCAGTTATGCCGCCGTCCTTTATTTTATTAGTTTCAAAAAAAGCAATCTCTGAGCAGAATTGGTGTGTTAACAACAGCTGGCCAATGGTCCACATCCCATCCCGTATCTTGCCTCAGGCCAAAAACATTTCGTCCACATTTTGACTGCTAATATTTGACTGTATCATGAATTCATGAGGTTGCAAGGGGCTTGCATGAGAGGCCATCATGATACCCGCACACTGATTATATCGTTCAAATATAAGTAATGTTTGAATTCCCAGATCTCAATAAAACCATTGAAATTATATCCGTACTTAGGATTTAAACATGAAAATGCTGTTTAAAAAAGCACATATCACGTTCTTCTTCTGTTTTGTTGTAAAAAGGAATCACATTTGGATGAGATAAAACCGAAAAAATTGATGTTTCTGAAGGATTTTCAAAGTCTCAACGGGAGTTGGAGAAATTACTGGCACGTTTCATTGGAGTCGAGGATGCGATTTGTTTCAGCATGGGATTTGCAACAAACTCCATGAATCTACCTTGTCTTGCGGATAAGGTGAAGAGCCATTTATTTACATGCTTACCCATAGGTATATGAATGAAATTGGCTTGGTAATTGCCAACAGAAACCGGAAGCAGCTGATCGGTCGGTAGCCTGGAAGAACCGAATTTCATTAACCACTGATCGATGTCCAAAATTTGCCTTGTTGTGACTACCACAAAAAAATCGTTTTGTTTCCCAATCTATCAATGAAAGTGCTCATCAGTACGGAAGCAGTGCTAATATTCCCAAATTATCGTTTATTTTTGTGCAAATTTTGAAACTCAATTATTTACTTCGTAGAAATTAGATTTTTACTGAAATTAAATAATTTTTCTTGGATAACTTTAGTAACAATTTAACAAATCTTATAATGAATTAATGATTGTGCTCCTTTCAAAGAATACACTCATCATAAGTGACCAATACAATCACGCATCACTCGTTCTTGGTTGCCGAATGAGCGGAGCAACGATCAGAATCTTTCGACACGACGGTACTGAGATTTCAGTTATTCTGTTGTTTGCTTGTTACTGCATTGGTCTTCGAATAGCTTGTATTGAACGAATCGATGTTGCTTTCAGATGTGTGCAATTTGGAGAACTTAATTTGCGCGGCGATTCGGGATGGAAATCCGAAGACAGGCTATCCGTTCCGCAAGATTCTGATAATAATCGAGGGTATCTACTCGATGGAAGGCTCGATTTGTAATCTGCCCGAAATTATCGCTCTTAAGAAGAAATACGGCGCTTATTTATATCTTGACGAAGCACATTCAATTGGTACTTCATTACGAGTTCACCTCATTTCTGCCACATCTAGAACGCATCCATTTGCATCTAATCGACTATTTCAGGAGCGTTAGGAGCAACCGGTCGAGGTGTTGTCGAATACTGGGGTTGTGATCCATATGACGTCGACATCTTAATGGGTACTTTCACAAAAAGTTTCGGCGCTGCTGGTGGTTATATTGCTGGACGTAAGGTAGCGAAAATACAGCGCCTTTTCTAATTGATTTGAAAACGAAGATGTTCTGAACTGATTATCTCATAATGATTGCAGAAAATAATTGACCATATCCGTACGAATACAGCCACTGGCGTTTATGCCCCGCCGATGTCACCACCGGTGGCACAACAAATCTACAGTTGTATGTCGATTATTATGGGTCTTGACGGCACTCAGGACGGTAATCTTATGTGGTGTTATTCGAATAACTCATTCTACTGCATAGAGTAGCCGCTTCCATTACAGTGATTGATGCTTTGCAGGTGCGCGCCGTATCGAGCAACTGAAGCGTAATACGCACTATTTCCGAAAGCATCTGAAACGAATGGGACTGATCGTTTACGGTTCTGATGACAGCCCTGTTGTACCCATTCTTATCTATTACCCCACCAAATGCGGGTTCGTTGCCAGTTGCTTTCAAAACAAACCGATCTTATTCCTTAATAAAGTACTGTTTGAAACAAGTAAACAAAGTAGTTCCAAAATTCATGAAGATTCCTTAAGACTTAATGATAAAAAGAAGAAAGATATGTTCAGAAGAGATATTTGTATTATTCAGTTTATGGGGTCGTGAGATGTTGAAACGGCAAATCGGAGTGGTGGTGGTATCATTCCCGGCCACGGATATGGTCGAAAGTCGCGTTCGGGTATGCCTGAGTGCAGCGCATACGAAGCCAATGCTAGACAAGACTCTGCAAGCAATCTATGAAGTGAGTCAAATAAGTAACATCAAATATTCGAAAGGAATGCAACAGTACGACAAATCACCCATTGAGTGGTAATTAAACATCATCTGTACATTATTCTATGTCGACACTTCTGTTACGTTATCGCTGTAGAAGTTCTGTTTTATAGTTGAAACCGCTCTGTTTTCTTTTACTTCCTCACACCAGATCGTGAATTGTCCTGCTAAAAGTTTTCTTGGAACCAGGACAGCATTATTCTTGACATGGCGTAAGTGGAGTAATATTGATAGTATCATCCCTTATGAAATTGTAACAACGATATCATCTCTTGTACTATTATTATCAGAACTTTGTTATTACCAGTATCGCTATCGCTTTTATTTATCATTTTATTTTTGTCTTAACCTCATTGTTGATTTCTGCTGTCTTCATTACAACTGTATTAATGGAAGATTAAATTGAATCATTATGATACTGTTGAGATAGCCATGTCAATGAATGAAAGCGTTTTTATTCTTGGCGGCATGGAATTTCGAAATTGTTTGGAGAGTATTGCTTAATTATGTGATTTTTTGAAATCATTTCCGAAAAATTTCAGTCCTTGACCCAAATTTTCATTGCATTTCCTTTGGTCTTTTATTTTTTCCTTACGTTTAGCTTGATCTGTTAATTTTTATGTTAATTTATTAACATTTTATGTTTATATATGTTTTTGTATGCAATTGATTCAGCTTCTTATCACTTTTTCTTCAGTCTTCATTGCTGTGTAATAGAAAGTTTTAATTTAAAAAATTTAATAAAATTTTAATTTTAAAAATTCGTACGGCTCACAGTTGGAATCTGAAGCATTCGCAGTGTGTCTTAGATCATGGCAAGAGCATGTTTGCTTCTTTCAGTTACGAAAAACACGGCTGAAACGATGATACCATTATAATAATGTACTCTCGGGTTGATAGAAATACTTCCGGGTTCGTAAAAATACTTCCAGGTTGATAAAAAGATACATATAAATATAAAATGTGAATAAATTAACATACGAATAAACAGATCAAGCTAAACGTAAGGAAAAAAATAAAAGACCAAAGGAAATGCAATGAAAATTTGGGTCAAGGACTGAAATTTTTCGGAAATGATTTCAAAAAATCGCATAATTAAGCAATACTCTCCAAACAATTTCGAAATTCCATGCCGCCATCAATAAAAACGCTTTCATTCATTGACATGGCTATCTCAACATTATCATTACCTGGATTGGCCAGGCTATCAAACGTTTGTAACATTGCTGGCCACAATGCGTTTCCATTCGGTCCTTGATCTTGCTTTCCTTTGCCAGGTGTTACCCAATCTCTTTGTAATGTCGTCTTTCCATCTTATTGGAGGTCTCCCGAATGGTCTTTTTATTTCTCTTGGGTACCACTCTGTAACTGCTCGAGTCCATCTGCCATCATTTATTCTTGCTACGTGGCCTGCCCAACGTAGCTTTCTTTTCCTGTACTCTGCGATCACGTCCCTTACTCCACTTTTTCGGCGAATCTCCTCGCATCGGATGTGTTCCCGCAACGATATTCCTAACATACATCTCTCCATCGCTCTTTGTGTTGTTATTAGGCGTTGTTCTTCCCTCTTCGTTGTGGCCCACGTTTCACTTCCGTATAATAACGCTGGTAAAACGGTGCTATCAAAGAGGTGAGCGCGGAGGGATTTGCCTATTTTCTCTTTCAGTACATCTTTGATCGAGTTGAATGCCTTCCATCCTGATCTTATCCTTCTTCCAATTTCAGTTTTCATATCTCGGCTCATATTTACCATTTGCCCTAAGTAAGCGTATTCTGTCACTTCTTCGATTTCATCGTCGCCCACTCTTATTCGGCCTGGTGCAGTGTTATTTGACCGCATGAATTTTGTTTTCTTGCGGTTTAGTCGTAGTCCAACAGCTTCACTTTTAATGGTGAGCTCGGTCATCATGGCCTGTAATTCATTTGTGGTTTCTGCGATGAGCACGATGTCGTCTGCAAATCGCAGATGATTCAGCGTTTCTCCATTGATATTAACACCACCGTCCCAGTTGGTTTATCGAATGACCATTTCGAGACAAGCCGCGAAGAGTTTGGGGGAAATAGTGTCTCCTTGCTTCACACCTTTTTCAACCGGGATAGTTATCGGAGTAGACAGTAGGTTTACATCGGTGGTGCAATGCGAGTTCGCTTCTTTGAGCAAATTGATGTATTGAGCCTCGATTCCCTGCTCCTCGAGAGATTTCAGCACTGCATTTATCTCGACGCTATCAAAAGCCTTTTCATAATCAACGAATGCAAGACAAAGAGGTAATCTATATTCTCTTTCCCGTTCTATTAGCTGAGTCAGGGCAACTATATGATCCATCGTGCTGTAGTTTCTTCGAAATTCTGCTTGTTCCCTTGGCTGTTGGTAGTCCAGATCATTAGATAATCTTGTGACTATGATTTTAGTGAACAGCTTGTATAAGTGGGATAGCAGGCAAATAGGACGATAATTTTTCAGGTCTTCTTTATCGCCCTTCTTATGGAGCAGGATGGTATTTGATTCCTTCCATTGTGAAGGTATTCTTCCCTCTTTGAGATACCTATTAAAACGCACAGCAAGAGCTTTCCAGAAGGTTTCCCCTGCCCATTTGATCATTTCCGATGTTATTCCATCTTTTCCAGGGGCCTTGCCGTTTGTGGTCATTTGGAGAGCATTTTCGATCTCGCATTTCAGAATTGGTGGCACCTCCTCTATTCGTTGAGGTGAAGGGGGAATGAGTGGAATTGATGATTTAAAAAGATCCGTGTAGAAGGTTTTGCACACTTCTTCCATTTCACTTTTATTTCTCACTGTCCGCCCATCCTGGCTTCTTAATGCTGTGATCTCTGGTTTACATAGAAACATTCTCCGCCTGCATTTCTTCAAACTTTTCCTTCCTTCAGCAGCTTCCTTTAATTTATTCATTTGATATTTTAAGAAATCCTCTCTCAAGTGCTGCCGTATAGCTTTGCACAAGATTGAGTATTCGATAAGACTGCTGCCATTTCTTTTTAAATTTTTTCTTCTTCTCATCATGCCTTTCGTTTTTTTCGGAGATTCTACCTTGGTGATCACGCTGGTTATCAGTCGAAGCCCTGCTTAAGCAACCCTTTAGTTTATCAATTAGCGAGTTATAGTCTTCGTCAATGTCTCCTAGTTAGTTCCAGTCCTCGCTCTCGATGGCATTCTGTAACATTGCTTCGTTGAGGACTCTTCTGCGTTGATTTTTCAACGAGATGTGCAGTGCTTTTTTCTCTCTTGCATTGTCAACGACAATTCTTGCACGTAGTAAACGATGGTCGCTACCAGTGTTGAAAGGTGCAGTCACTGAAACATCTTGGAGTAATCGTCTCCTATCGATCATGATGTAATCAATCACGTTCTTATGCTCAGCATTCGGAGCGATCCAGGTCCACCTTTTATCCGTCTTTTTCCTGAACAGGCTGTTTCGGATATAAAGCCGATTTGTTTCAGCAAAGGTTACTAAACGTTCGCCTCTGTCGTTTCTTCCCTTTATTCCGAACTTCCCGACGTGTTTCTCTCCTTGCCGCCCTCTTCCAACCTTTGCATTGAAATCGCCCATGACGACGGTATAAGTGGATTTTTGAACTAGAGCCTTTTCTAGTTCATTATAGGATTCTTCAATTTCATCGGCGTCACTTGCAATTGTTGGGGCGTATGTTTGGATGACTTTGAGGGTGGCTTTTTCTGTCAATTGAACGTTCAGTACACCTATACGAGCTGATAAAATCTTGCATGATATTATTCTTCCAGCCCATTCCTTCCCGATGATGAAACCTATGCCTCCAATAGTTCTTGTGCCTTCACCTTTCCCCAGTCTGATAGCGCATCCATCTCTCCATCTCGCATTTATTTCGTTTCTCCATCGTGTCTCGCAGAGCCCTAATATATCGCATTTTATTTCTTTTCTCTCCTCCATCAGGTGGTTCAAGCCCGTCCACCCTGACAATGACCTGCAGTTGTAGGTACATATGGCCAGGGTTATTCTTCGCATTGTTTTAGCCACAGATGACGCCACCCCGCTGGCTAGGCGGGCAGGCCTATTGCCCGTTCCCCAGAGCGATCGGCAAACCGACCGCTTTCAGTCCGAACAATAACAATGATTCAATTTAATCTTCCATTAATACAGTTTTAATGAAGACAGCAGAAATCAACAATGAAGTTAAGACAAAAACAAAATGATAAACATAAACAAAAGTGATGTTCAGACAACGCCGAAATTAGAACAGAACATCAAAAGTTTATAAAATGGACGATAATGAAGATAAATCAACAGTAAAACTGAATGGAGACACCAAAAAGCAGGATATTATGCAATGAATAACGACTGATTCAGGCATTATCTCATATCTGCACGCATACACATAGCAAGGGTGTGTAAAAAACACTCAATCTAAAACACAAACAAGACACTCATAATAAGCGAACTTTGTCATTTGCGAGATGCGAAGCAATGCTCTCATATGGCACAATATAAATGGAATCTTTATCCAACTGATTCACAGATTCGGAATTAGGATCGGCTTTATCCGGAATAGTCACATCCTCGAGATCATCTTCTAGGACTCGAACAAATACACGATCACCGGACAGATCGCGTTCAGGATTCGGTATCTGTTGGAGAGGCTCAGGAAGGCGACCCAAAACACAGTTCATCAAAAGTTGTGATGTTGATTGTATATACCTTAAATTATGTACAGTTCACTAAGCCACCAGGGAAAACTATTTCGTTGTTCGCACGAATTCATTTGCAACAATAAACTCCGTTTACACTTTCTCGTTGATTGCTAATCGCAAGTTTGAAAAAATGGTTTCAACTTACTTCTCAGCGAATTTTCTCTCCTCATCGCTCAACAATTCTTCACGATCGTTAATTCTTTTTCGTGTATCTTCTTGCAAACAACGAATAGCGTTCTTTTCAATCTAAAACACATTTACTTGAACACTCAAGGTTGATTCAACTCATTGAAAGTAACACAATAATCACACCTTTTCTAGTCTCTTCCGTAAATAATCATTAATTATATAGGCAACTCGATGAATTTCCATTTTATGAACACAAATTTTTAGAGGATCCTCGTTTCTGGAATCATTTATGTTCTCTTCCATACCTTCCGTTGATAATACCATTGCTCCAATTAAATCCAATCTGAACTAAAGCAATCAAGTCAAATTCAATCAACTTCGTTACACCCAGCAATAGAACGGACAAATAAGTGTTTAAAATACACCTCGTCTCAATTCTGTATCCGCCCTTAGATGTTTTTCAACTTTCATTAGCCTTAAAGTTGCGCATTCCAACGCCCGTGCCACCTTCGAATACACACCCTTGGCATGTGAGTATATTCGAGGCTACATAGTAAGCAATTGAACAAATCAAACGTCTACCTATGCGGTAACAGCGCCGGTGCACACAGTTCGTTCTGCCAGGCAATCGTCAACTCGGCGAGTACCTCGGCCGGAGTAACAGCCTCTTCATCATCACCATTTCCCTCTTCTTCATTACTATTACCTTCATTCGCATAATTCAATAAAATATCCTCCAACATACTATCTGTACCATTACCACTTCCTTCCAAAATATTTATCGATTTCAGCGATTCGGTCCCATCTCTCTCGTTTATTGATGACATTTCACGATTGCTACTATAATTTCATTTTGCGTCCCAAAACCAGAGTTTGAATACCTTACTTAATCATAATCGCACTGAACTTTCCGAAAATTTTTCATACGGTAATTTGGAACTCTAGATTAGACTAAAAGAATTCACGTAATAAATCATAGAAAAGTTGAAATCTGAAGGAAATTCAAGTGAGGTAGAAATGCTAGGAATAGTCGAATCCATCTCACTTCAAACAAATAGACAGATGAAAACGCATGCACACAATAATTATTGGTCAGTTTTACAGTTCACCACTGAAAATTGACATTCATTCTTGCTCCAAGAAATTGGACGTCAGCAAATTGATTAACGATGATAAAATTGTAAACAGTAAAGATGGCAACATAAATAATAACAATAAAGATAACATTAATAATAATAATAATAATAATAATAATAATAATAATAATAATGAGATGGATGATAAATGAGAACGTAACCAATACGGATTACCAAACAATCAAACGAACTGAACTCGCTATCAAAGCGATACAAGAAATGAGAATTGGAATGAAGCATTCGAACAATCAAATCAGATTATCGCTATGAATATATCAACAAATCAAAATCTACATTCAACAATCAACATGTAATGAATTTTGCGAAATTGTGTAATGAACAAATTTCCGAATTTTTAATTCCATTTTCCTTGCACTTACGGAAAAACACTGATTCAAAATATTTGAAAATTCACCTATAAAAAACTGAATGATTACTCATTTAGGATGATTACTCATCATTTAGGAAACTGAATGATTACTCATAGTCTACCAATAGAACGAGAACCGCAAACTTAAAAAAGTATTAAAATTCCCATTTTCAATTAAAACGCCAAGAATCAATGAATTTCGAACGTTGAACTGTCGAATAACTTCCCGAGTACCTACATTCATCAAATCATTCAGCCACATTGACGTGAGTTACGAAATGAATTTAGATAAAAACGGTGCATTGTATTGAATAGATGACAAATGCAACGAACATATGACATCCCTCCAAACTATCGAAATACCAATTATCCACCAACACAACAATAACTCATACAAAACAATTTCAGACGAAACGAAAATAAATATCAATTCAATCAATCAATCGATCGACTTGTAAACAACTGTGCAATTGACAACAAAATCCGATCAGTCCAATCTTCCTCACTAATCGTTCTCATCATCTCTTCATTAAAAGATACCATAAACGTCAATGCCGAATTCAATTCACTTATTTAAACTTCTGCCTGATCCAAAGTATGCGATACTTTCTGTAGAATGTTCACGATAACACAGTCATACACAGACACAAATCATAAACAACACTTCAGAGGTCACACCGAATCAGTCAATATACAATATGGTGCGATTCAATCAGATTCAGTCACTGCTGTACAGATGGTGTTCCTTGATGCATCGGCGGTGTTGCCGCATCTGACGAATCCATTGACTGTGGCATCGACGTCGGTGGAGGGGCTTGCTGTGGTTGTGGAGGTGGTGCTTGTTGTTGCGGATGTGGAGCATAGCCACCCGGTGCTACTCCGTACTGAAAAAATATCATATTCATTCCATGCAACACAAAAAAACTCACACACAACTTTTGCTTTAAGTGTTACAAAAAACTGATTTTTGTGTCAAATTACCTGCGCTCCTTGAGGAGGATAACCTTGCGGGTATCCGTATGGTTGTCCCGGCGGGGCGCCTCCAGCGCCTGGTGGAAAGCCTGCAGCTCGTACCGGCTGACCATACGACTGAAACGATCGGATGGATCATTACTATGTCATACGCAACATTAACGAGACTTAACCTCAAAACGCTCGTAAAACATTCGAATCTAGATGCAAACGTTTGTTACATACATAAAGATTTATTTCTGTTATACACAGAATCAATTTACTAGCAACAAGCAACAACATACCTGCATAGGTTGTTGGTAGGGTGGTCTTTGCGCGTATTGTTGTGGATATGGTGGCCTAGCACCCGGCTGTCCATAATAGGCCTGTGCTGGACCTCCTTGGTATGCTCAAATTTGCACTTCATATTATGCATCATCATCACTATATCATACATAATAGACAATAAACTTACTCTGTGCATACTGTTGCGGTGTAGCGCTTTGCGTGTATTGAACGTACTGCTGTTGTTGTTGCTGTTGGGCATAAACGGGCTGGGGAGGGTACGGCTGTGGAGGGGCGCTTGTTGCGGTTGTGGAGGGTAGGGCTGAGGCGGAGGTTGTTGCGGTGGCGGGGCTTGTTGCTGTTGTGGAGGGGGCTGGGGGACTGGTGCTTGCTGCTGTTGTGCAGGCGGTTGAGGAACAGGTGCTTGTGCAGGTTGCTGCGGTGGAGGGACGGGTGGTAACGCTACAGCAACGGGAGGTGGTGCGGTGGGTTGTACGGGAATCGATGTCTGCGGAGGTGGCATCTGCTGCGGTTGAGGTTGTTGCTGCTGTTGTACAGTCATCTGAGATGATGTCGCTTGCTGCAGAGGTGCACCGGGAACAACACTCGTGCTTCCAACTATAATTGTGATGTTCGCTCGTAAGACTAGTCTTTGGTCAAACCAATGGCCAGAACTCAATGAATATATGATCAAAAACGATGATCGCCAAACGAAAATGCACAAACAAACCCGTCTCAACGCCAGTGGATGGTTGTTGAGACTGATTAACTGGCGTAGCAGCGCTGCCTGCGGCCGCATTTCCAGGCACAGTTGTGCTTGATGGAGGAGCACCTGAGTTTGCGGTAGTTACGGTCTGTTGTACTCCTGAGGAGAGAGACGTTGGTGGAACGGCAAGTTGAACTTGCTGCTGTGGTTGAGGTGGTCCTGTCAATTCGAAACCTGGTGGTAGGGTTGGAGGTAACTGACCTGAAATCGGAAATCGTTCTTCGATCCGAACTGAAAACGAGAGCTTCGTTTGATCTCACCCATAAAGTCAAATTACTGTGCACACACCTGAAGTAACCAGTTTCGAGTGTGCCTCATGTTTGGCTCGTTGCTCCAAATAGCGCAGCTGATCCATATGGAACGATTGTCTTTCTAGGATGAGTTGTTGTCGTTGATATTCTAACTGGAATGCTCAACAAACTGATTATAGCATGACATAAAAATTGAAATTTTGTCTCCAAAAGAATGAAACGAACCGCTTCTCGTTCCTTATCCATGATCGCCTCCAACTCGTCAAAGTGTCTCAACTTCATTTCCAATTTCTTCATTTGTGTTTCCACTAGTTGTGCGACCAACGATTTGATTCGTCGTTCTTCGATTGTTGCCAAATGCTGAATGCAATAAGATCATCATTGAAACAAGATGAAATTCATTTACACTGTTCACATTTTGTGACACAAATCAAAACACATCCACAAAAACTCTTTCGAAGACGAAAACAAGAGATAAAATCGCGAAACGAAACAAAACAGTGACAAATGTGTATCCCTCAAGAAATCAACAAAAAAGGAAATAAAAACCAAATCGATTCATGAAATAACTCAAATCGATTCTAAAATATAGCACATCCACCACACCAAAAAACGTTAATACCTTCGCTTTAACCGCAGCTGCAGCTAATGCGGCTGCCGCAGCAGACTGAATGCTTTCGCTGATTGCCGATCGCGCTTTCTCCTTCTCAGTGCCGCTCTCGTCAGGTTTCTCTGTAGTGCTCGCTGCCGACTCAGCTCCACCTTTCGTATCAGCAGCACTCTCAGTGCTATCCATCACTTCATCCTGCGCTTCTTTCTTTTCCTCAACCACTTTACCCTTCTCTAAAAACACAATATCACGGGGTTCATATCGAGTGCGACAGTCACCAACCTTTGTCGTCAGTCGCAATACCGGATACACTCAAACCAACATTCGCTTCCGCACTACTCTTTGATTCGCTTACTGCCTCAACGTTACGCGTATGTGCCTCAACCACGAGCGGTGGTACTTCTTCCTTCATTCTGGCGAATTCTTCTGCAAAAATAAAATTGGAAAATATTCATTCATAATGAATTTCAGATTCTCGAACGGCTCGTAAAAGTAATAAACTTTTTCTTCGGATATCAAATGAAAATTCTGCAGATAATAAATAATTGAATACTGATGAACAAAACAAACCTATAGCTGCTTTCGTGGCGCTTGCAGCAACGCGCGGATCAACAACCGAGGCCAGGAATGCAACCGTTGACATCACCGGATTACCGCTTTGACTGAACGGAATTGGCTGATATGAGAGAGGACCTGAACGCTCGAATTTTATTTGATTGATCTTTCATCATTGTTATTCCTCAATTAACAAATGTCATCTGACATTCAATTGCACTATCGTCACACTACTTACGGCAGTCAAAATAAGCGTAATCGAATCGAAGGCATCACGATAGGAGACGCAAAGGGAGACTGCAGTTAAATTTTGCAGTGAATTTTTCTACGGCTATTTTTTCCTTCCAGCTTCCATCGCTTCAGGAATAGCAGGCAGGCGCTCGTCTCCTTCGGCCCTGCCCCTCGTGCTAATAACCAAAATTGAAATCAAAAAAGCATTATTGCAACAAATCATCAATTGACTTCAGTCGTTCAATTCGACGATAATAAAGCACTCTTATCAACTCGAAAAGACGACTACACGCGCTGCATTACTCACGCAATAAAAAGCAATGTTCAATTAAAGTGCAAAATGAATATCTTCTAGCGCATTCATCAAGCACTTTCTACGGCCATCTCTAAGTTGTTATGAAAAACTTGGCTTATATTCCATGCATAATCCATTTTTTCTTCAAGTTCTTCTATAAGCGTAGGGATTGATAACGATGCGACGTGAATATGATGTAAGATGGCGAAACTCAAGCAAAACAGTTAATGTAAGAGGTAAATCATACGAAAATTTGTGTGGCTGGAACTGTTTTTAGGGGCGGCAGAGGCGAGATGGGGGGTGGTGACGAGTGAACGGTTGACATGCGTGCACTCTTTTACTGAATACACATTCTCGCATGCTGAATCATTAGTCACAAACCGAGAAGCGCTTCGTTTCTGACAGTAGCCCAAAGAAGTGTAACGGAACGCAACAGTAACGACCGCACCTCAACCACAAAGTTAAATCAAATGACATACCAAGTATTTCAGCCTCTGCACCGCCTTCTTCCAAATACGGATCCTGGATGGGTAACTGTAGGAATCGCATGATGCACTCATCTTGCGTACGTGATCCAACGTGATCAGCCACCTTAATATCAAATCAGACTGACTTCAAAATCAAACAAATTCCTCCTTCATTAATTATCAAGCAACTTCATTCTTATCTATCGACGAACCAATGAAGCAAATTCAAATTCTCGCTTCTAATCTGAAGAAAACAAAAGTGAAATTATGAATTTACTTGCAATGCAACTTAAGTGAGTGTCCTAACCTTATTCCAGTCATCCTTGAACATTTCGAGTGCTTCCAACAACAGCAATGTCTCCTGATCGGTCCAATCTCGACCGGGTGCTGCACCACGTGTCTAAAAATAAAAATGAACACTTATTCAAAAATGGTAACGCACGAAAGAAGTAATGCAGAATTGCGTTCATCTCACAATCACACTAATCAGTTCAGTAAACACCACAACAAACCAATCAATCGTTAAGAAACCTTCATGGCAGACAACTGCTTCGCGTACTGATCCATCTTAAGTCCTGCATCGCCCAATTTTTCCACTTTTGTTGTTGTCGTCGTCTTGGTCTGCTCACCTCCACCTTCCTCCTTCCCCACCGACGGCTCTTCTTCTTTCAATTTTTTCGTTTCATCTGGCTGCAACACAAACACAGAACATCCCATCAATTCTAAAATGATTCAATCGAAACTCCGTCTCTCAGTACAATAAAAGGCTGCTCTCAGCGATCGTACGAACAACGTTTGCTTCGATCATTGCTTCAGTCAGCACAGACCGCGTTTCTATCATCATCGAGCTCAATGCAATCTCCCAAATACCATAACCCACCCGTCAACGAACCATCAACGCTTTACTTGTTCACATAACACACTACCACTGCACCGTTTCACACCATCATATCCCGATGCATTTCTAATCAAATGATCGTCGTTCCGATAAATAAAATTTAAACACACCTGCGATGATAGCAGAGGGGGTTGGACTGGCTGTAGTCCAATAGGCGTATCCGCAAGAACCATGAAATGCGATGTGCACGGCGGGGCTACGGGAGCCGGCCTAGCGTCCGCATCAACTTGATAATTTATCAAGCCCCATTGCTCCAAGAATGAATGCACTCTGGAAAGAAACCTTATTGGAATGAACGAACAAAAATACACCAACTGTTGCAAATTGGTCCTATGAATCCGACTTGTATAGCCGACTTTTTAAAGGCTCTTCCAGGTAGTTCGCAATATCAATAATTGTTATTTTCACAAGGCTGAGCTTGAGACTTATCACCAACTTCGGCTAAGGCTTACTCCAGACTTATATTAGGCTGAGGTTTATGCTCGCCTTAAGCTTAAACTCATTCTGAGCGACGCTTTCTCCGGACTGAAACCGAAGTTTTCTCAAGAAACATGAAATGAAATTTTCTTTCAATGAACTCTGAATAAACTTTGAAACTGTTTGAATAGCCCTCAAAACGTCGGCCTTCGAACCCGATTCGTACGGCCGAGCTTTTAAAGAGTACTACTGCTGAACGACATTCGTGCTCCTGGAATGGCAAAGTGAATCTGCGAAAGATGAAGCCAACGCAAAACCTCAAAATGGCGCAAACGTCTCCTCCAAGATTTCTACGACATGCCGTTGATGAAAGATATTCGAAAGGATTCAATCGGTACGTATCGATCATAAAGTTACGATAGGCCAAATACCTGAAAGAGATGATACATGTCACACAGATGAACAACAACAAAAATGAACCCAATGAAATTTCTTGCAATGGATCGAAACACTAACACTTCAGGTGTTTTGCTTTTATTGCGTCCGTTAAAGAATTCTGGCAGTCCTCTCTTCTCGATCTGATGTATCGCATTGTAGTCGAACCATGATGAATAGGACGGAATTATGATGTAATGCGTTTGCTCGATTACATTCCCTTCCTGAAATGTTACGTTGCAAATAACGACAGGTCAATATGGAGCATTGTTATGGACTTGTGTAGTTGCACGCAATCGTAAACAACAATCCAATATTCGCATCGATATTATTTAACGGTTCAAATGATACTGATATGTACCTCAGAAGCTGGAACTTCCTTAGGCGCTTCCTCATCCAGATCGGTTAATTTCTGCGATTTTGGTGCTGTATATTCGGCATCTTTCTCTTTTCCTGCAACAGTTTAATTGAAATTTCACAGAATAGAAAAGTAAGAAGAAAAAGTGGTAAAAATTAAATAACCTTTTGGAATCGAGACCATTGTGAGGCCACTGCGGCTGTCTTCTTCATCATGTATCGATGTCGAATCATCTTCTTCTCTCCTGCGCTTGGTTGCGCTGAAATGAATTATTGAAAAATTCTAAACGAAATCGAACAAGAAAATTAAATCTGAAACTATTACCGCCATTGTTACCACAATTCCTCGCACTATCATCTTCATTACTCGTATTACAATTCTTATTGTTATTACTTTTACTTCTACAATCGATATTATTGCTCAGTATTGACGCATAGTCAAATAACAAAAGTCAAATCAAAGAGACCAAAAAAACCTTTTGCGCACTCCAGATTTTGAGGACGAAATTTTGACGGGAATTGTGCTCGAACGTCAAAGCGACGAGCTTTACTCTAGCGATAAATAAATCTAAAAAACGACAGAATAATTTTTGATATTGCGTGGGGCTAACACGAATTTTTAACGAAAACGTTATAAGAAAATTAGAAATCGGAAATAACTGCAATGGATTTTCAAAACGTTAAACGCAAATTTACATTCGTTTAAAGGCAAAGAAAATCGATTGCGAACAGAGATATAGGTGCATCGTCATTAGCATGGTTTAACGCTAGCTAAAGTTGATCAGCGCATATCTGATCCACTTGAGACTACTCTTAGTTCTCCTTTCATGTCAAAAAATCATCCATGTCAAATTCACACTTTTCCAAAATGAGTGCAAAATCAGCCATGAGTATAAACCTGCCCGCACAACTGAATACGAAAAACAGCGTTCATACGCGTTTTTGTGGCGAAGAGCGATGACGCCCTTCTACCCGCCTCAGATGAAAATTCGGTACGTCGGCCTTATGCCACCGAAGACGGGAGCACGACAATTGACCAAGCGACAACTGTCAGCACGATGTTTCGCCACAAATAGTTGGTCACACAAACTTCGTCTGGGTTCGCAGTGCGAACCCTTAGGCTCACGCTGATGCTACGCTTACGTTGAACCTAGACGAAGTTTGTGTGACCGACTATTTGTGGCGAAACATCGTGCTGACAGTTGTCGCTTGGTCAATTGTCTTATAGTTAGACCCCCGAAGACACTAGCCTGCTTGCGCTCCGAACTCACATATGCGCCGCATAACATGGAGAATAACACAGCACTTGGAAGTCGACAGTAATGACTGGCCAATATGGAATTGTACGGGGAACTATAACGAAATCATTCGGAACCGATAGAGAATTTAATTTTCTTCAAAACGTAGAGAATTAAAATTGCGTTTTTCTCCATATGTCAACAACGTGCGTGCATTTGTTATACGATTATCTCATTAGCTACGAGCGATCTCAATGTTTTCATCTCGGCTTCCTTCAAATCTTTAATTGATGCCTGAATCTCAGTTTCTTGCGTTATCAGCGTCAACACTTCCTTTCTAATTTCAAATTCACCTTCCAAGAACTCATCGCTATATCAGAGTAATTCCCAATCCTCACAGTCAAAAGTTACTGTAGAATTTGATGGATAATGCAACAACACAACGGTATAAAGAATCTTTTGAGTATAAGGTTGCTGAAACAAAAATACCGACAATCAATTGTAGTCGAATCCAGAAGAATTGCATTTACCGATGTTTTTTCAAAAAATATTACGAGCTCATTATTGTCAAACTGAGCAGTTGTCAAAATAAAATTATATTGTCACCGAAGAGGATTGCAAACGACCATATTACTTAAGGAACAAAATTTGTTTGTAGGATTATGAAAAGGACAAACTTAAAGCCAAAAAGGATCCAGTTTAATTGAAGACAAAGAGTTTGTGGAATGCTGAGTTCAGGCTTCTGCTCTGAGTCAGCACCGAGAACGAGCACGACGATGGGGTCCTCAACATACGACCCATTCACGCATTTAAACGTTGCACAAAAGTATTCGAATACTCCTTGTTTTTATCATTATCTTTTACGTATAGGATTTTCAGTTTTCTTTTCAACCTGTTGACAGCCCGATCAATTTATAATTCACCAATTATTATCCTCATTTCGAGAAAAATTACACTGATTTTTATAAAAACTTCAAATGAATTTCCACACTAATAAGAGAGTGAGCGCAGATCCACAAAAACAAATCAATCATTCATGAATTATGAACACAACAAACACTCGATCAATGTGACATATGAGGATTTTGTTTAAAGAATGAGGAATATCAATGATAAGATGTTGAGTTGATGAAAGCGGTACGGCTGCTGATTACCAGATGCCATCCTTTCATTAACTCCACAAAACCTTGCCCCTTGCTCCCTTCTCAGTGAAGTCGTACGTTGAAGGGGGACATTCTGCACGAAATGTGACGCTGTACTGCAAATATAAATATGGGTACATGTAATGACATTTAAAGTCACGAATCAATGAATAAAATAAATTACATAATTCAGATGGAACTTAGCAATGTGCAATATAGTGCAGCAATATGCAATATGATAGTGCAATGGAGACTAAAAAGTTCCATAAAATAAACAACGGAAGTAGAGGATTTCCGATCGGCAAAAACAACTCAACAACAAATATAATTAAAAACGATCGCACAGAATTGCTTGCAAATCAACAAATTACTATCCAATAGTATTAACTAAAAGCAACCATCGAAACGCCGCCTTCATAATCACTATTTAGCCGTAATGTTGGAACGATACAATTTAGACTGATTAGAAGATAAAAGTCATAAAGAACAAGACATTTGGCCTTTCATTTTAGAGTGATAAAGAGAGCTGGAAGTGTGAAGAGCGAATGCCTATTATCCGAATAAAATGGTAAGATAAACATCACAAAAACCATAAGTATGAAGATCATCAAATGCCCGCTGTTCAAAGAATAAGGCAATAAAACAGTGAGGTGAGCATAAAAGCGAAGGTATGCATATATCCATCGTTCTCACACTGAATCAGTACATAGATCGATGAAGCAAATCAGATGCAACAGCACAATTAATAAGTAAGTAACAAAAGAGCAATACTACAGCAACAAGAACGTACATCTCGCATTAATGATATTAATAATCAAAGTGAATCAATCTCACAGAATAACTTTCCAAAGAATCAACAATTCGAAATAGGCAGTAGTTATAACGTTCACATGTACACATAAATTTTAAAAACAAACGTTGAATGAAAATAAAAGAGATATTTTTATAGCAAATAAAAATAAATCGACGAACACACAAATGGAATGAGTGAGCGTTCATAAACAACCGATTTCGATGGCAAGATTATTTGGTAATGAAATGATTAGGCATCAATAATGAATTGATTTCAATGATGGTTATGATCATAAAACTCGTACTTATTACTGTCGCTGCCAAAGGCAAATTCATTTTCACCAGATGTATAATCATTCTTGTCTCTATTAGCGTTCAGTTTATAAGGATTTGTCAAATACACATAAACTGAAATGCTTCTATATTGATATCATCAAAGCATACTCATTTACCGACATACTCACATCCATAGACTCTATTCATACTCAGTCTCAGTCTGTCCGTCATCCCAAATCAATATTCCGTTATCGTCTGAATTCACGTCATCTTCAAGATGATCCATATCCATATGATCCACTTCATCTGGTAAATCAACGCCATCTCCATCGAAATCATCGACAAAATCTTGGCCAATATCCTCATAATCTTCAGACCACATATCCATCTCGTCCAGACCATCACCAGTATTATCACCCAAATCAAAACCCAAATCCTCGTCTCCTTGTTCCAGTGTCCATGGCTCATCCTCAAACCACTCATCATCATCCACTAATTCGTCATCCCAAACATCTGCTGCCATTGCATCTTGATTCCCCAGCTCAGCTATTAGCCTTCGTGCTTGAGCTGGATCATCAATATCCTGAAGAAGCGCTTCCAAATCGGCGCCAAGTCCACCGTGCTCATTTTGTAAATGTGCATATACGGCTCCGCTTTCCTCATGCTGAAATTGATTCCATGTTAATACTCACCATAATCAGCAGCACCGCAATCGAACGCGAAACCGAAAAAAACTATTTATAAAGATGTATCTGAATGTAACGTTTCTCCAACTGCTTTTTTCAACTTAACTGCTATGATAATAATATTGATTATCATCAACGTTCTACAGCTGCCATTGTTATTTTCGCCCTTTAATAAAAAATGTTTGCTTAAACTAGCCTGGAAATGCTGCTGATAAACGTGATAATGAGAAAAAAAGAATTGAATAGAAAAAAATGGATAAATCACCGAGAATGGGCATAGCCAACAGAAGTGAATTTTACATTTCTCACACTGCATATGATTACAGCCGGCTTCTTTCTCAATCACGGTGCCGCACTTCGGACATCTGCGACGATGATCCGGATCTTTTCTGAACAATGAAATCATCATCGTTAATCGGTAATAATCATTACTCATTATTAATATCAGACTCATAATGACAGTAGATTAATTATTTAGTCCACCACTCTCAGATTTATAACATACTCAGGCTCTGGTGGATTATTAAACTCAAGCCGATGAAATAAGAAAAGGTCCAATAAATAATTTGAGCGCTGCTTACTCCATCCACTGAACAATTGACTCATCTGCACTACTTCGTATTCTTCCATATTCTTCGCAACTCAATTTTCCATGACTTTCGTTCCCACAATGTGAGCACAACTCACGTCTACATAACGTACACGCATGCAAATTCGGCTCAGGCGTCACCTTAAAAGAACGCTCGAAGTCAATTATTCTATCGCATTTTGCATCGAATTTTTTCGATCCAAACGAATATGACGACAAAAGTTTTTTGATGGCGCTACGTTCGAAGAAAAATTAATTTTATTGTGAATCAATCGAGAAGAAATAACGGAAAATTCGCGGTGACCGGAACGAAATGAACCTGATGAATTCCACGACAATTCGGTGTTATACAAGGACGATATTTATCGATGTTACGATTCATATAGAATGTCAGCGAACTATCAATCAAACCTCTAATATTCATCAAATTCCTTTTTCGTCCGTCCATCATCAATTGCTGAAAACATTGAATCAAAAAAAAAGATCGCCGTAAACTTCATATCGCCGTAAAAACTTCAGAGGAAGTGGAAATTCACCATGAAATCGTTGATAACATAAGGCTGACCACACTCCATACAACAAATTGGAAAATCGAGGTTCGTGATCGCCGAATTGATCTACAAAACAAAACGTATTGGAAGTCAATATTTGAAAACAACAAAGTTAATAAGAATTTAAAAGTAACTCTAAGATGGAATAATAACATCTCAATAACAGTAAACAAAGTGAATGACACATATCACCTGATTGTTGAGACATTCAATACATGCGTAATGTCCACACGCTTCAAAGCAATAAAATGATTCCGAATTCGGTGCACACGTACAGATTGCACACGTTAAGGGTTCAACATCACTCAATTCATCGGTAGGTGGAAGGCGTTTTGAGAAGTCACGTAACCATTCCTGAACAAATTCATTGAGATTAACTTAAGCACATAAATCGATCGCTCAATCAGTGCAACACAGTTGCTTGGAGAAAGACGATATAAGCGGCGAGAGGGAAAAGTCGACGGATGAGGCATTTTGCAACGGTTCAGTTGAGGATTTCTTCACTCACTTTTAGTTTTCTCGTCAAAAAGTTCTTCGATATGCAGCTTTTTCAGGGCATCGGATAACTGATTGAAGTTAAAATGGAACCGAGTAATTACCCACCAAAAGTTTGTCGTATTCAGCTTCAATACCATAAAAGTAAAGTTGTTGCATTGGCATCCGTAAACGAAGTTGTACGTTTGAACCGATCTCTACAGCCAAACGTTGCAAATTTTCATCACCGAATTCCTTGAGAAGTGCCATCGTTATTCCATAGCGATAGCACGGTGGATTTAGGCGGATTCTCACTTCCTTTATTCTCGACAACCTGCAAACGTGTAAAGACGCCTGCTAACCAAACCTAATGGCAGCAGCCAACACAAGCTTTCATTACATAAAAAACGCTCCCAAATCCAGAAAAACGAACACGATTCAGTTGCTTGAAATTTGAATGAACACGGGCTTATGTCAAAGGTCAAATGAAATGTCAAAACAGAGTCGAAGTTCAGAACCATAAAATTTTCCGACTTTTAATGCGAAAGATAAGATGAAGAAAAACGAAAAAACCTGTCTTCGAGAAAGTCGTCGATAATTTGTTTTGTTTCTTTAATTAATTCCCTCGATCCTTGCAAACGAATTAGCTTCTCTAACTGCACAAATGTCACAATGACTTCTTCAGATATGTTCTTCCGGATTTGGTTAAACATCCGTGCTCCACTAAAATTGCAATCAGAACAATACAAACAGCAACAGTAATGACAATAACTGATTAAATGAAATAACGAACTCGCTCAACAGTTTATAATAAGGTTGTTCCACAAGCGATTGCTCGCCAGCTCTCCGTCTTTCGTTTGCATCTCTACAGTCGAGCGTTATTCCTTCAACTAATGCTCTCAATTGCTGATGCGCTTCACACACCCTTCTGCAAAATGGCTTGTTCTATTTGTTATCACCATTACATCAGCAAAGTGGTCTGTTGCATGTTGGCAAAAAATCTGCTGCAACAGGAGAGGCTTACGTTCATGGTCGTGGCAATGCACGCTAACGATATAAGCCGCGGTATTATTGGTGTGAACTGACTCATGCCAATAATAATATCTTAATTCAGTTACCACAATAAGGAAAACTAAAAAAAAAGAAGAGAAGCATTTGCACGCACTCATAATCACTGCCAATTACTGCAACAGCGAATCGATTTTGTTGAGATGGGAATCTCTTCAAAGAGACCGGCAAACCTGAGCGTTGTATTCGTTGTTCTAAGTCAGCGAGATCATCGTAGAGTGACGTGAGCAATCTTTTCGACATCTCAAAACCAATTTCATAGCACTCTCTCATTTTAACCTGAAAGGCATAACATCAAACCTCAAGCACATCACCACATTCGCTTACAGTTGCGTCAACTAACCGTTTCTGTAACATAGAGTAAGCGTACTTGAGCCGAGTGAAAATCAAGTGCGAAATGAACGAAAACCAACCGAGTCAACAACTACGTCACCCATCGAAAGCGGTACTCCCGTGCTCTCGACATTCCTCTCCACTGCACTCATAAATCTACGACCAATGTCCACATTAAGGAAACGTACTCGTGCAGTTATCTCCAGATCTGATGCTCTTTTTACCGGATCAATTTCAATGTCGAATGGTAATTCACGATTATTCACATCTGCGATCATTTCACCATTTATCTTTAGTGCCACTCTAAGTTAAGCTTAGACAATGAAGGAGAAATATTCAAAAAACTTACGATCAATCTCGCTTTGCATAGAAGTTGACGGTGCTGCTTCAATAGATTCTGGTATAATTTTTGATTCCATCCCTAATCTTTCCAAATATGAACTTATTCGTTCCTTATACTCTCGTAATTTTCTAGAATGTGTTCTTATCCATTAATGCTAATGATACAATACCTTATGATGCTCTGTTTTTGTTATAAAACTTCAACGTTTTCAACCGATGAAAAAACTACAACCCCCCATAAAACACTGTAAAAACTTCAATCCTTATCAAACGAAATAATAGCAACAATAATAATTTCTTACTCTCCACTTTCAGGTGGATAACTTTTATCGTATATCACAAAAACACAATCAGCTTTCAAATCAATATTTAATGCGCGACAATGTGGTTCAATTCTTTCATGTAATTCTTCGGATGTCATTTCTTCATCCATTTCACGAAAAAAAATCTGAAAATGGAAGCGATTGCATTTCTGCATTACAAGCATACGAAATGGTAGAATGCATAAATCTGTTGTGTACCAATACATTTGACAACCCGTGAGTTTCTATCATAGGGGTTGGCAAATGAAGAGAGAATTTCTTCCACAGAGGGACTTGCGGTTCATTTCTGTTCTTTGAAGGAGACTTTCAGCACGTTTGTTTGAGTGAAGTGAAGCACAGAAAAGAAGTAAGAAGTATTTCCTCACCTCTGGAGGTGCTTGATCCCATCGTAACGAATCCGTCTGCTCGTCAAATAGTGACTGATGATGACCGTAGTGTGTTTCTACTTGTGAAGGGAAATGCTCACGTGCTAACCTTTCGCCCAATCGTTGCAACTGTTCGAATGATATGTTTGGTAACTTGAATAAACCACTCATTACTTAATCAAATTTGGATCAGTCGAATTCAACAATGGTAATTACAAACGACGCAAATTTAAGCTAACGAAAATACCAGCGCTTTTCCGCATCGATGACTTTTTCGTCTACGCCAACGCACATCGATGAAGAACCGTTGAAAGTCGTACACTTGTGATATATTCACCTTTTTGACACTCTCGGGTTCGACCTGAATATCGACCGAATGAATCATGATGAAACATACACCCAAAATGGTTCGAACACTCCATTGTACTGACACAAGATACTGCACCCTTATGCGCTTATAGGCGAGCATATAAGCTGCTTAGCGGAATGGATATAAGAGATATCAGTCGCAATTCATCAGAACGTTAGTATTATAGCTCGGTGAATTTCATAACATACACAAACAAATATACAAATAATTCCGTCAAAAAACAAACTTCTGAAATTTAACAAACAATTTAACAGGTCACATATATTAGAAAGACATATACCGAAACACCCCAATCTGAATCGTCCACATGCGCCTCAACGACACGCCTCGCGATTTCTTTATTATCGAAACGGATCTTACAAGCGCAACCAGTACGCTCATGCAAGAACTCACGGAAACATACCACAGATGTGATCTTACCATACTAAAAGTAATTCATTTGCACGAATTCAACATTCGACTCAATACCATTATGATTATCACCATCACCATAAAATCGTTGATGGAAATAATAAGAGAGAATGAACCTTTTCGAAATGCGGATATAATTCATCGTGTAGAAATTTGGTATTGATTCGCCAATCGAAGTATTTGTGACCTCTGCCCGCGAATATTGTACAATATTCACCTCTCAAAAGGATTTCTTTCGCGATAGCGCCCGCTCCAATATGTATCTTCAAGAAGCGAACGATGTCAATCACTCGCCAGCACTCAAAAAGAACCTGATTTGTCAACGAAACTCACTTTGTAATCAGTATTGATTACCGGGAATTCGCATGTTTCCTCTTTAAGGCGATCAACTTCTGGTCGGATGTGTCTTTCAATGAACTTTTGCAGCTGTAAAGGAGATCAATCAAAAAATCCCATAAGCAAGTAAGAATTGTAAATTTTGCAAAAAACTATAATTGTACTAATGTTAGACATTCTTCGCTCCGAAACCCCGGAATAATTCTCTGCACGTCAACGGAAAATGTTATGTCGTTGAAGACTGATGATGAGCGACCCGAGACGACGAAACAAGCCTTTACTTAGGATCAAACCAAGACAATCAAGACAATGCAATCTCGCCCTTATATAGAGCTTTTTGTATGTAAATTTCTAAGAACAGACGACAACTCATAGACAAATCAGTAGATCACGTATGCTAATTTGATCACTACACAACAGAAAAAAATTTTAAAATTGCAAACAGAAAACAAAATCTTACAGCATTCAGATTTTTCCTTTGAACGTAAATTTGCAGGCGATCATAACAATCCCCGAAGCGATTCCTAGTGATATGGCACTCTGGATCGACCTGAATGCAGTCAATATTTAAAACAACTTAATTAAGCACTTAACTATGCCCTAAAAGCGTCATAATTATGCATTAAAAACACCAAGCTGTTCAAAGTGAGAAACGATGTGAACAATCCCGACTGAATATAATGCAATAATCATCTGACCTCTTCCTTGATCTGTTCTACCATATTCTGGAGGCAACATTTCGCCGTTGGACCCATCCTCACAGTATAGGTTGTAAATTTCAGCTGAAATATGAATAACTGAATATTTGACAGTTACCAATAGAACAGGTCCATCTATCAATTGAATGAATACAACCGACCTCTTCGATACGCTTCAAAACGTGATCGCTAACAACACTCTTCACCCAATCCGCATCAGCTTGCATTACATCATTTGCGAACAATCGACTTGTGCAATGCGCATACTCATATACGATATATTCTGGCGTTACACCTAACTGTCTCAATGATGAAGCTGGATGAATCTGAATTCGACAAAATTATTACTACTCAAATCATAAAACCGAACTAATCAAAAAAAAAAACAAACTGCAATATCGCAACGGTATGCGGTGCTGCCCACTTATAGGCATGCGTAACAGACGCTTAGCCGCACGGAAATAGTAAGATAATAAACTTGAGAGCACTAGGAGAAGCGTAATCTGCAGTGCACGTAACTCACCCAAACTCTTTCCTCGGTCGCCATATTAATATAGCCGCCCTGTAGTGATCCACTATAAACAGCGACGTTTCGTTTAAAAACTTCACAAAACAGTCGACGAACGACTTGTGCAGCACCATCTATTCCGAATTCATATCGCTCACAGTTGAATGCATAATACTGTTCCTGGAAAAACACATAACAATTTAAAATATTTTCAACAAATTCATTACCTCATATTCCAAATCGCATCGCTCTACTCTACCAGCAGTCATGAAAACGCTTCTTTGAAATGCCGTTCAATAACAGTACTAGCAATATCAACGAGCATTGAATAAATATATCAATGACACCATAACAAAATCAAAAATCACCGAATCTCTCGAAGTAAGACGAACAATTTGCTTCACTAGCTGCAAAACTTGCTCCATAGCCTTCTCGGATACATCGTTCGTTCTACACCAGCTCTGACAGCTTTTCCTTTTTGATTTAATATACTCAGAAAACACCTTAATTATTACATCAGTTTATGATGAAAAACAACAAACAATAATATTATGGGTAAGAAATATTCACTATCGCTTTTGCAACCAATACTGCAACTCTTGCAAACGAGTGTCGCTCGATCGCATAAATTCTGTCTCGCGATTGTGTTTTTTAAAATCATCCAGGTTATTTTTAAAGGGCAAATACGGATCTTCTTTGGCATCAGTTTTGATGGAGATTTGAGATCAGATCAGGGGAAAATCAGTTCAGAAGAGCGTTACATGTCGGTGAGGGAATGAAAAGACGCAGAAAATCAGTGTGCAAATGGAACGAATCACTTTTTGAATGAATTCTGGAACTGTCAGCTCCTTGAACCGACAACACTTATTCAACTCTTTTGTTATCAGTCTCCAGCAATTGCAAATAAAACAGTGGTTCTCAACTTTTTTACTCGCTCCCCCAAGAAAATTTTGAAATGTCCTCACACTCCTCACAACAACGATTTATTAAAGAATAGCAGTAAACGCGACCTAAAGAATTTTTTACAATTGATTTTTAATAACATGAAAAATGATCATTTGAAAAATGAAAAATATTACAAAAAATAATACTTGCAAATACTTATAATAAATTTTCATCCACGTAAGAAATCTTGTCAACCATATATACGTTAAAATCCATCCTCGCTCCCTTTAAACACATGCATGCATTGAAATCCGTGAAAGAAATGTTACCTCGTACCACTAGAATACTATCTCGTGTCCTAAAGAAAACAGGCACTCCTAGTCGAGAAAGCCTAGTCCAAAAATATTCAAAGGCGTCCAAAGTTTGATCAACAAATGCATCTTCATATTCATTTTCAACAGTTTTGATTTAATCTATGCTCCTTACCCACGCTTATCAAATTTTGTACTTCGCTTTATACAATTTCAGGTAGTCGTCAGATGGTAACTGAAAATTTCACTATAAACGCTTTCACTTGTTTAGTTCCACTGTCAGGTGATTTACGTGGCATCGATGAGGTATTTTCATGATAGTTACAAACGCTCATTTCACATTAAAAATCGAGTGACACTAATGATTAAAACAGAAGAATGCGAGAACGACTTATTGGCTGTAAATATTGATTGCAAGAGCAACAGTGATCATCATGAAACTCTATATTAACTATAATAAAAAGTAATTATAATAAAAACTATAACTATAATAAAAAGCAATATGAGAGAAACCCTGAGATATGTCAACGGATCACCAAATTCATCATTCAAACGTAATCGCACAGAATCGGCTCGGTATTTGCCCTAAAAATTTCACGTTTCTTCAGGAAATCAGAATCTACAAAACTATTTCTCTATGATAATAACCATAACGGCAGCAACAATGAAGTAATAATCAAATCATTCACTGTACTAAATTTTAAAGAATACTCTCATTTAAACTGAATGCTTCCCTAACTCCGAGAGATGTAAAATATAACAGAACATGAAAAAAGAATTCTAACCTCTTGACTGCGACGATAAGAGAAAATTGATCTGATATTAATGCATGCACAAATCACAGCCATTTCCGGCACAATACTGTACTTTTTTGATTCCAATATCATGTAGGATAATGTAGGAGGTATTGGAAAAGCGGTCATTTGACGACCGATCTGCGTCAACGACAATATTCCTCCGCTGGATTCGACCGCTTGCAGTGATCTAAAAAGGAATCAGAATGACGAATATCCAGTTACCAGCCGACGGGTCCTCTTACACTCCTCTCACAGTGGTCATCATGGAACGTAATATCCAAACACCCTCAATTTGACACTTACACTACTAAATATACAACTTACGTTAGAGTTGTATACGACTGTTGAAAACGTTCTTTCCCAATAGATTCTCCAATAAAGTCAAAAGTTTCCGGCTTTTCAACGCCAACTGATAGCAAATACAAGAGGACTGAATCTAAATTCTTCCTCATTATCTCCGGTATTGGTACCTTCTCCATTGTTTCGTAATCCTCCTCCGAATAAAGTCGATAGCAAATTCCTGAAAGGAAGAATGATTAAGTACATTGGATGATGCATCAGCTAAATGAATCAACCACAATCGGTAACTCGCCTGGAGCAGTTCTGCCGGCACGTCCAGTCCGTTGTTGCGCTTCACTCTTTGAGATACGGCCCAATTGTATAATACTCGTTTCACGAATTGCATCGTAACGTTCCCTCTGCGATTAGTTCAACAGATTCAAATTAAATAGCTCATGAACAAGCAGAGGTTGATTAATATCTATATCAAACTACAATACAATCGATATCCGTTATCCTCAGTACGCACATCCTAACTTGTATGAACTGAGTCAAGTTTAAATAAAAATACAACCTTCGCAAGACCACAGTCGATAACATATCGAACATTGGGCATTGTAAGTGATGCTTCAGCCACATTGGTCGCAAAAAGAACCTGCAATTTCATAATGACATAATAAGGCGTCTGAAACGCTTCGAACGTTGAAAAAAATTGCCATCCACGTTTCGCGCAACGAAAAAAAGGTATATTTAATCGATCAGTTAGTTATCCTTTTGCAGGCACTCACATTTCTTTTCAAAAAGATGGCAGTTGATGCGGTATTGCTTTAGCAAACGAATCATAAAATATGCACACGGACCCTGAACAAACAATCGCCATGACACGGAGCGCATGCGCGTGATTGTTCACGTCGGTTCATTCTGCCATGCAGAGATAAAATTTCCACGTGTGCTGGATACTGAATACCCGTCAAGATTTTCTGCAAACGTATCTCTGCATCTTGCACCTCTGATGGACTGAAATTCGTGACTTTCTTCAAAACTCAGGTTCATTACCATTATACTATAATTATAATGAAACAACATAATATTTGAACAACAACATAATATTTCATATAAAGAATAATATAGTTCGGTCACTAATTAAATAAAAAATTCCCAGCGTAAATCGCTAAAGTCAATTAAAGCCAAGCCGTAAAGTACGGTGGTAACCTTGTAAGAAATACCAGAATATCCCCAAGCGCTTCCCAATCATTATTTCCTGCCCTCAACACCATATCCTTACATAATTCGACCACCTCATCAAGACAACGCGTTACATGGTCCATATTCTTCTTCGGTCTGTTAAAGATATAATTTTGAAAAAAAGATAGATTATTTGATGATGAAAGCCTGAATGCTATGGATCTACTCGGTTACATTAATCGTTTATTATTGATAACGAAAGATTACTGATTCACTACTGATGGCTGTTCCAAACAACTACTCTGAACGATCGTTGGACAAGTGTTCAATCGATCAATCGGAATGTATTTTCGGGCTCTTTCTGAGTCCCTCTCCCTAGAAATAAATGGGCATATGGGAGAGTAGCCCAAAACCTCTGTACTTGCCAAATCAATAATTCAAGTTCGGATTTTATGAAGACAGATGATTCCAAACGCTATTATCGTTAGCTGCGCGGAAAGAAGAATGCCAAGGAAGGAAGAATGTGATATTAGTGATACTGGTAATAACAGAGAGGCATAAACTCGTAATGAGTTTGATTTGCTGATTAAATAAATAAGTAAATAAATAGAAAGCCTGAATAAACTAATCACCACTAACAATGCGTATTTGATTTCTACTGGGTACTGGCGATTTGTAATCGAAAGAGTCGCCACACCGAACTCATCAAAATACTTCTTGAATACACCTTCATCCATGGACGCCGACGTGATCACCTTCAAGTGAGAATAGCACTATCATTTCATTCAGCAAAAACTCCATATTGAAATCATACATTGAAAACAGCAATAACTTGACACGGATCAGTAAAGATGCAGGGCCACAAGGTAACGATTACGTACAAGTTTAAGATCCTCTCGACTTCTCATTATCCGCTTGATCACACTCAAACACAAGTCACCATCGATCGATCTTTCATGTGCCTCATCGATCATCACACATCCATATTCTTTCAGCATCTCATTCTCACGCAATTCTTTCAATAAATGCCACGGCGTTATGAAGACAATCCTCCAAAGGAGAGCACGTTTAGCACAAATTATCTTCATTTCAATTTTCATTCACTACATATGAACATCCACTCTTCTTTGAGCTGCTTATCAACTAGTCTAGAGGGCGATTTATTAATTAATACTGTAACTGCTACCAACATTACTGTTATTACTGATATGATGACTGAAATCATTGATATTATCTCCATTATAACACATTAAAGTAGACGATATTGTTTAAAAACAAACTTCGCCTGGGCACACGTTAAAAAACCTTCTATTTTGGCAGATGCGAAGTACTTAGTGTCTTGAAGTTCTCGCGAAACATAATGTGCTACAGATCTGGCCGCAAGCTGAAATAGATGATCAGTTTAAAATCTCATCCGAATATTAGCAATGAAATATTTCAATCTTTCTACACGAATTACAACCCACTCTATTACCAATTCATCTTGCTCAGCATTCTCAATCGAATCGTATGTACTGTAATATTTTGCATTTTTTGGATATGTAGATGAAAGTGCTGCAGATGAGCGATCAAAATGAAAATCAATAGGTCATCAATGAAGAAAAATAAATGAGAGTATCGATCACCTTTCTTGGCGCTGTACATAAAACACGCATGTCATCAGCAATAATACCATCAAGTGCCAAATAGAGAGGAATCTGAGTACTCTTCCCCGAACCTGTCTCTGCCGTGACAATGACAACGCGAATGGGCTGAAACTATTGTTTGTTTCATTATTTAACACATATCTGCACAACAGTAATTGTTGTACTTCAATCAATTGCTGTATTTCGAATGAACCTGAAATGTGAGCAAATAAGTTGTTGAGGCATGTGACAAGTAATTTTATCATCAATGGAATATCAAATGAATTTTTGAAAAATTCTTAACAATTCACCCGATTTTTCGATGCATCCTCGAACGTTTTTTTCAACTTTAAGCGTATATTATAAATAGGAAGAGTATCGTGGAAACGATCGATCTCTTTGCTAACAGTCCTGAAAATGCGAGGCGTTAAGATTAAATCCAATCGAACAATAAACATTTCTAATGATCAATTTCGTTGTAAAACTGAAAAGTTATCCATCAACAACCAACGTATCGCTGTAGTCGTGTTTCGTCTTCAACCAACTGATCACATTCTTGAACGTTTCCACTCGAGTCTTTCTTTCTTCAATCTACAAATGAAAACTTTCAAGAGAACGATAATAACAATGAAACTTCCAATTCTGTATCAAAGAACAACGGGATGTAAAGAAAACAAAATAGAAGTGAGACCTCGCTTCTCAATTTTTCTATATCCCTGTTCCGATGCTGTTCATTTTCGGCCATAAGTTGTTTACATATCTTCACTTTTTGATCTGTCACGTCTTCGAATTGTCTGACATTTTGTTCACAAACGGCATCTAACTCCGATTCGTTTTTGGATTCCAATTTTCTCTGCAATCCCAATTTTTCGGAATGTGCACAAGAAATTCGAAACTGAATTTCAACTGTCACAGAATTCAGCTCGCAGATGATGGAAGCTAAGATTATGTGCGAATCGCTTTGTGTTCATGAAAAAGTAGAAACGTTAACCCCACGAGATCACCAAAGGGGAAATGAATATCGAAGAATGAATAAATGACTCATTCAAAAAGAAAATTTTAAAAAACCACCACACTTACGTTGTACACCATGCATTTAGCTTAAACGAAAAAAAATTCTCCATATCCTTACCGGGCTTTCTTGAGCCGTCTGTTGCACATCCAACACATCCTTAATAAACATTTTTCCGCCACTAACTAAGATCGGATCATCCAATTTACTCCTCGTTGTTTTGTGATTAATTTGTTTTTCGATTCCATCCGCCCTCTTTTCATTCAACTTCTCTTTAATTTTCTCATTTTGTTTCTTCTCCTCCTGAGAACTTTTCTGTTTCAAGTTCTCATCAATTTGTTCCGTTTCTGAGCTTTCTGGCGGCACTGAAATATTTATTGCGAGTGGCTGCTGACTCTGACTTTATAATATGACGTACAGAAAGAATATTTTATGAACATTTAAGTGCTACGAGCTTTCATTGCAACACTATTGCATGCACACAAATATGTGATGTTAGGCAGGACATGCCATATCTTTATACCGCTCCACTGCTACTGAAACAAAGCCCGAGCATAGCACATCAGACATCTAAAAGCCAATTACTGTTCGCTGCACGAATTTAGGAGAGAAGTTGCTAATTAGAGAGTTTTAAGTGACAGGAACTGCGGATAAGTTTGATAAAAAGCAGCAGCTCCAAGAAGGGCTCATGATTACATAACATAGCAATTACAGGTTTGGTTTACACGATGAAAGCTGTTAGTTGAATCCATTTTGAGCACCTGAGGAAAATGTATGGAGGACTGGAAACGGCTGAAGAGTGGTGTGTTAAGAATTACGCAAAGCAATTACGATACAAAAGGATGGATGAAGAGTGACGACTACGTTTCAAAAAATTCAATGTAACTGATGAACAAATTATCACTCCATGACATTTTCAGGATAAATCTACGTGCCTGATCCAAAATTTCTGGTTGGAAGTGACGAAGGGGAGATAGGATAGACCCACTTACATAATGATGACAATATCATTGAAGGGGGCGAGAAGGGAGGGAGAAGCGAATCATTTTTGCTCCTTACCAAATGATTCACTTTGGAGAGTCAGTCTCTGAAGTCAATCTCCTTCGATTATTCTCCACAAAAATCTCATAAAGAATTTAGCGAAAATCGCTAAAATTCGAATATAAAGAAGTTGAAGCGAACCTTTAGCCAAGAAGTGAATAATGGCCAACTGTACGAAGAATCAATACAAAATCAACGGTAGTCGAGCGATAAGAATCCAACAGATAGGATGCATGATAATCGATGAGAATTGTATGTCAGATGCTAATCTGAGAATAATTTAAACAAGCGAAATTAAGCCTAGTGGCCACAATACTCATAAATTGTCCACATAATTCTCATCAGAGGATTTCAGGCGCAGCTGATCGGAGGAACAGTTCCTAACATATCGAAATTCCAGAAATCACCAACATATCTATCAAAGAAGATGATTTTGGCGAGAATTTCATGCCAATTTCTGTTAAAATCCAAATGTTCATCCCAAATTGACCAAATTTGCATATCCCCACTCGAAAGAAAACCATTTTTCATCCCCTACCGAAAAACCGGAAAATATCATACTCTGTCGCCATAGGGGGATCGGACTGCTCGTAAGTGAAACAACCCTTCGAGTCACTCGCTCCGCATGTGAAAGCATATTAAATATAGAACGCGCTCGACAATGCAGATGAAAAAGCAATTCCGAATGAAGCTAAGCGATATGCTACGAGCAAAACGGAAGAGAGTTGAACTTGAGTGTATGAATAATAATAAGACGAATGGACACAGAAAATTATCCGTGCGCATTAACAACTACGAATGAATTAAAAAGCAAAGAGCCAATAAAATCAAAACCTTGTTTTATTTCAAGAAGTATTGACCCATCGACGTGTTGCTGCTGATATTTCGATGAATACACTGTAAGGCTCCATTGACGCGGTCGTACAGTTTGGGGACCATTGATACTGTCACAATATTCATCATTTTCCATGATATTTAGGGGATTGATATTCTCGCGATCATTCTGTGCCGTTCTACAGCCGATTTGATTCGCAGTTTTACGGTTATTAATGTGTAGCACTAAGTAATTATCCCATTGCGATGTAATGTTGGGGGCGTTTTCATCAAAATCTTCTCCAGACTTAATCATATTCATACGTTTACTATCGGTATCCTTTGTGCAATCATTTCCTCCGTTGTTTGTGTCCGCACGATTTGACGAGACATTTGTGTGCGTTTTGCCATCATTTCTGTCATCAACGATCTCGGGCATGTTTTTATGAAGTGAAAAATTCTCTTTTAAATCTAATTCCGTTTTCTCCGGCTTACGAGTTTCATTTTCAGTTTCCTTTTCATCATTTGCTGTTACTTTCTGAAATGTTGTGCTGTTCGTTCCATTCGTATTCGCATCCAAATCAACATTTTCAACAATCATTTCATTTACGCTCCTATTCTCGTTATCATCAGCTTTTTGACTCTCTTTCCGATTTAACATTCGTCGGCAGTTTGTTGTTCTCTGCATTGTATACGAATTGTGGGAATCGTTTATACGATTTATTGGTACTGTGGGAGGTGGTATGTTGGAAATAAAAGGCAATGGTGTTATGAGGGCATTTTGCTGATTTGTTGAATGCATTCGCTGACTTCGTGTTTTGTTTCCGGAAATCACGCGTTCATCTGCGAAATGTTGCTGTTGTTTCTGGTCTCGACGGAAAAATGACATAGGCCGAATCTTATTTGATGCTATATCAATAGGAAGAGGAGGAGGTGGTACTTTGGGATCGAACGGCAAAGGGCATGGGTGAAAGGGGAACTGAGGGTGTGGACTCGTGACAGGGCATTCGCTCGAAGCAGGAACGGATGGTGGGAATGAGCAGTTAAAATGACTGGGATTCTGATTGAGATTTCGGTTATAAAGAAGACAATGCGGAGGATTCGAATGATGCGTAGACGGAAGGCTGTTGAAATTTAAAGCGAATGGCAGTGGGAATGGTAATGGATCAAAAGGGACATGTGATGACGGATAATCAGTGACGTGGGACGGTGCGAATGCCAGATGATCATTCGAAGATGGCTGCACAACCGGATTACAACGTGCGATTTGTTGTTGCTGAGGGTAGTAGTGCTGATGTTTACGAGGTAATTTTGATGAGCGCATGGGCGGTGATTCAGACGGATACCGTTGCTGGTGAACGCAATGGCATTCATCAGATCTTATATTATCTTCGAGTTGCTGCACTTGTCGATGCTGCTCTGAAGGCTTGTACAATAATTGTCATGCACATACGCGGTGACGGAAGTGTATTTGGATCTCAACGAAAATGAACGCGCATATAGGACACACATTAATGGTATTCAAATGGTACTTATCTTCGTTAGTCAGTGAACTGCACCACAATCAAACACTCTCATGCCCACACGCTCAAATCATGCCTTTGATTGAAATCATCAAAAATCAATCATTATTTTCTTTTGCTCGAATGTATTTCAAAATTGCATTCAAATCCATTGAAATCGTTCTAATACCAGCGGATTAACTGGTACAAAATCAATGAAAAAAGAGAACAATCGACGTAACGAATAGATGTGAAATAAAGGAGCGGAAGCACAGTGTAACAGTTACGACAGACTGCGGAGACAATTTTCGTTTTTGCTCAAGGAATGCATTTTGCATTGACAAACGCTGACTGAATAGAGGTGTTTGGGGAAATTTATAATATTCGGACCATAAGTATAATTACTTATGGTTCGGCGAAGAAATGCCTGACTTTGACGAAATCCGATTTTCAACCTCTTCTCGGCTAAAGACACCTTGCTCGTCATAAGCCAGTTCTTCTTCCTCATATTTATTCAGCAATAATGTGAATGCCAAAGCAATAAGCTAGTGATGGAAATGATACAATTTACAAGCAGTAACAATATATCAATGATAGCGATTAAAATGAAATTAAAATGAAAATGGAGCATTCAATATCGCTAAAATGAATCTTCGCAAAAACATCAAGAAATACCGTAATTCAGTCCCTCAGGGTTTTGGCTAAAAGCAAATTTACTGTACGAGGCTAAGTCGGGTGGTTTCCCGTAGCATGGCTCAGACTCCGATCCAGCACGAGGTGGATTTTCACTCTTGTCAATTTTACTCCACAAGATGGTCGAAGAGTACCCGGAGTCTGCAAACCAATATGGCTCACGTTTTGATCCTGTATAAAATCCACTGATTTCAATCAGGTCAACTCGAATGCTTAATGCAGTGAATAGAGAAATGTTGAATTCAGCACAAGTTTTTCGGTAATAGACGAATATCGCGTGAACATTAATACGATTTGAGATGCACCAAAACTTTAACCGAACGATTCTCAATGTTGAAACATTGAAAGCAACAGAAAATTTCTTATCGTAAAAAATTTGCATTTGAAATTGGAAATAAAACAATGATGAGAAGAATTTCTTTAAAAAAGCCATTAGACATCAGTGTTGGTATCAGTGCATTTCAGTATTTGACGAATCAATGAATGGTTCATCGTTTGGGAAAAATTATTGCGATACCATTCGAATGCTTTGATAGTCGAGATGAAAGACGAATAAAGAACACATCGAAACTTATAATACACTTCATGATATTTATTCAATACAGTAAAGGCGCTGATGTGTTAATAAACGTCAAAAATTAAAAGATTTTTCCTCAAATTACTTATTATACGTTCAATATCACACTGTCGAGTTACAGGATTGTCTTCTTCAAATGACATTCAAACACCCATTCGGTTTTAAGCAAAACCTTTTCCCTGAACTCAAGCCCTTAGCAGAGCATCCGATTAGAAATTGGTACGTCATGGGTTCCAGTCCCACTGGCAGAGGGAAAGCATTGATCGAAACCAAACGGTATACCACTGTCATCATTGATACTATCAGTCCTGAGCCAGGATGTGATTTGGCTTTGCATTAGTTTTTTATTCGCTGCTTCTTTTTTTTTTGCCCGACAATATCAAAATTATAACAGCAGTGGAAAAGACAGAGAACTGGTTGTATAACGGATAAAAGTTACGTATTCCTTGAATGGAATGTTTGATGGTGACGTGCGACGTTTGTGGACTGATAAACAATGGAATAATATGGATATTATTCATTCAGCAAAACAGCAGTAACTGTCATCGATAAATGATTTACTGAACAGAGAAATGAATGAAAACGATGCAATAAAGGCATGTTTATTGAGTTTTCATTCGAATATTTCAATATGCTCAAATGTGCTTTGCGATTACAAATATGAACTAGTTGCAAAAGTTAAACGTGTCAAAAACCATCAAAATGGGATAACATCGTTTTGAAAATTTATACTTGCAATTCAAAAACTTTTAGCGCATGCTTGAAACTGCATAATATGTATTAAACAACGGTTTGGTTAACTTGACATCAACGAACTCTGCAAAAAACCTGTCACCACAACGAAATCATCCTTTTTCCACTCAAAATCTTAAAATTTTTTCGTCCGAAATCAAATTCGCCTTTACAAGTCGCTTCTTCAATTTATTCTTTCGTCACGCTATCATCATTAGTGGATTTCCGAGTATATTCATTAATGGAAACTGACAGATCATGATATGAAAAGCTCAAATTCAAGAATCAATTGGCAGAGACATATGCACATTCACTATAAGAGTATCAATAGACTGAATACGAGCGATTGATAAGTGCAAAATGAAATCATGCAGAACGGAATAAATATGAAAACTCTTCGGTGAAAGATTCCGTGAAAAACTGAAACAAACCTCGAGAGCGATGATTGAAGTTATTATTACGATTTATTGATGGGCTATGGAAGCCTTTGGTGCCAGTTCGGCTCCGTGGTGCACCACTACAATTGTCCATTAGACTGTTCGTTATTTGCGTTATTGAAATCTGAAAATTCAATGTTTATAATATAATTTACTCACTGACATTGCAGTAAATTCACTTGTCAGCACACTCATCACGTCAAGTTTTAGCCTAAAAATAGGTTTTCTCCAAAAAAAGAAACAATAAACAAACCCTGCGAATGTTGTTCTGGTGAGATCTGCGCCTATTGATGAGACAGCTCGCGTAATATTCTACCTCCTTAAGATACTGGAATTGAAGATCACTTAAGTGAACAAATTTGTTCATAGTTAATACGATGGTGATCAAAAAATCGCGTCGTATACACGCATACACAATTGTTATAAATGTGCCTTTCAGACGACATTTTGAACATCCGAACCAATTTCCAGCTCAATACCAAATTCTCACGAGAGGAGACAATCGTATCATTCATAAACATTCACTACTATCCAATGAATGAATTTTCAGTTCGGTCAAAATCAGACCGAATCGACTTTTCAACGTTCCGACATTCGAAATTCTGATTAAACTTCAAAATTCTTCGAGAACTAATTGAATAAAAATAATAAGTACTTTACACCAGAGTCATTGCAGTTCTTTACATGACTACTTCTATCACAGCTATCAAATATGAACATCATCTAGACCTCCACTAAACTTTCCCCTATTTGATGTTCTCTAGCGAGTGCTTCTTTGAAAGTTTTGTGCAACGAAATTCAAGAATTCTAAAACTAAAAACTTATTAAGGTATTACGATACCACAATATGAAATATTATCATAACAACGAAAATCTGTCTCCAATTTTAGTGTTTTTCGATGGTAATTTTCAACGGAACAATGAGCATTGCATAAAAAAGAAAGTATTGCGCTGATATTGAACAATTTCAAACGAAATGTCATAACGCAATAATTCTCAACCTTTTATCTCGCAGTGTAATATATAGAAAGCTGAAGATTATAAATGATATCAATAATATCAAAATTGCGATCAAAGTGATCAAAAACTTCAAAGCTAACATCAGCAAATATGACATGATTCATTTACGTAGCGATGAAAGTAAATAAACACTAAAAGCATTACATTAGAGCATGCTTTGCGTTAAGAACGATCAATTAATTCCTTATCACTGGCTAAAGTTAATAACAATTATCACGAGAATAATACATATAATACACGTAACAAAGCAACAATGCACGCACACCCTTCTTCGCACTGTTCAAGCAAACGTTTAAATAAAGCGTACAGTACAACACACCTCAGATAATATTAATACACGACAAAAACTGCCTTATTTCGAAACAACCGCACCCGTAACACTATCGAGGCATGTAACCATTCCCCACAATCAACAAAATACATCCCTCAAAATCGTATGTTTTATTACCGACCAAAGCTCAATCCCAATCATCACCAATCGTGTGCAATTTCCAAAAAACCTTGCTTGATAAGCATTTCACAATCCTGACGTGGTAATGAATGCTGAAATTCATTTGCATACAGTCTTTATACCTTCACACTAAAATTTGATCAATCAAACAAAAAATTTAATAATTCATTATATTTCAACTCAGAATTTTCAATGAACTCAAGAACGACCATCTTTCTAACCATAAATGAGCAATCTAAAATAAATATAAAAATAACTTTCCTTCAATTGAATACTCTCGCGGAAAGCAATATCAACGCAAGCATTTAAACTCATCAAATGGGAAATGATTCCTTATCAAAAAAGAAAAAACTGCATTCGTCAAAATGTCGAAACGAAATCTCAAACGAAATCGGAAGGCTCCAAATAACTGACCACCGAATTTTTCTTCAACAACACAACGGTGCCGTCAGATGTCTCAAATTCACCGTAATCTTCAATGGCACGAACCTGAAATAATCCAATTCTTCAATATTACTAAAACGTTTCTCGTATCTGTTCTGTAATTTCTCTTTATAATAATAAATACCATTGTTATTTTGATACTCGACGATATGCTTGAAACAACCACTAAAATTACTTCTTTTACCTGCGTGAAAAGTGACTTCGGTGGTTTCATATTCGTCATTAAGTTTACGCCGTTCTCCCCTATGCTACCTTGATATTCGGCCAACATAGTCGTATACTGATTAAACCAATCCATTTCTGCCTGACAAAGATTCGCCTGAAAATAACCGACAATCTCTTAGTTTCCTCGGAAGGGATGAACGGTTTCCGTGAATGAGAAATGATTCACAATGAATGATCCAAGAACTAAGCGAGGAAACGCGCATAACCCTACCAGCAATATCCGTCTTATTCAAATGTCCATCTTACATAAACTGTCAAATTTAAAAAATTTCAGAAGACCAATTTGAAATTCAGGATTGATTGAGACTCCGTGGCTACGAGTTGCTCGTACAACCGTCATAAGAAAAGTAACTCCCGTGTCACGCTTATTACTAACGCAATGACTATTTTCACTGTTCCAGTGAATTCGAGGATTGAACGATTCATAAAGCAGTGAAGTGAATTAAGCAAATCCATATAATGTACCTTGATATCAGACGGTAACACTTCACCGAATTTCCATCTAAAAGTTTGCAATCGCTGTTTGCGTTCATTCAAATACGCTAAACAGCATCGTTTCATGAACTCGATACAGCCTTGTTTCACACCAATTCGTTCTTCACATTGCAATCGATCCTCACACGTTCCATCTTTCATCGTCTGTCTTCAATTCAATTATATCACTGCTTAGAAATAATGAAGTGTAATGAAAATGTCATTCGCTCAAAAGTGTGCTAATCAAAAAATCACCGACAAATTCTATAATTCATTCGCATAAATTTAATCCACTCTCATTGTCAACGTAGTCAATCGCATCGATCAAAACCGCCTGACACAAGCGGAAGAGACTAAACTACATTGGGATACTCTTGACGACGAGCCTCACTTGTTCAAATCATTTTTGAATAATTCAACAAATCTAAATGATGCGATTTTCCTCTTTGTTTAAACACATACAGATGCATTAAATTCAAATGAAGAATCAGGTAAAGAAATATTAAAAACTTACAAATCTGAGTAATTTTCTGCATACAACTGATTCGTCTTTTCAATACAACTTCGCATCGCATTCTCCTGCAACAACACACACATTAAACTCGCACCCAAAATTTTGCTCACTACCAATGAACAAATGTTTCCGCTGAAACTTTCGGAGTCTCAAATTTATCGAGTAACCCTTTTGCTGAGATTTTTTGAATCGCTTCGTCAACTGACTTTCTGTACACGAAACAACAGTCTTGTGTCTTTCACTGCTAATGCAAATAAATACACAACCTCAGAAAAGCAGCACTCACATTATATTTTGGAATGATGTCAGGATTGCGTTGCAGTTGACCGATAAGCTCAATTCCATCCTCACAAACATTTTTCGTTGACGATGGTGCTGATGACATTTCCTTTCACATTCAATTTAATTGTCACGAGAACGATATGAATCTGAGACAGTGACTAGGATATTTTTAAACCGATTCAATCCTGAGAATCAATCGAATGGGGATAAGAAAGATGTTACAAATACGTATATCTTTGCACATGCTACCCAGTTCTACTCCTGTCAAAATGCATCGCTCAAATAGATTTGAGTTTTACGAGAATTAGCCGGATAGTGCACTTATTCTTTCACAGCTAATATCCTTCTAGAATATGATCAACAGCAAAGGCTGGTTAGTCTTCTACGTACATGCGTTAAAAATGTAACGTCATGGCCAAGGATTCAGACAACAAAAATAATTTTTACCAACACCTATCTCTCAGAGTACCTCATTAGAACTAAGCATAATAATGGTGATCAACATCCATATCAAATCATACTGACCAGCGCCGTCAAGCGATACAATCACAATTCAACAACTCACCTCAATAACCAAACTTATTAAATTGATATTCTCACCTAATTCACATCACTTGCATTACTCTAATAACTCAGCTTTATCAACCACTGCCAACAGCAGCAATGCTAACAATAATCCAAACGCCACCTTCATCACAAAATCGCGCAGATACATCAAATAACGAATAAAAAATCATCGCTATGAATTGAGTCAATCATAATAATGAATCGATTTCGATATTCAGCAATCTCTAATTACAACAATGAAGAAACTTTATTCAACGCATTAATCATCGCCATTATCAACATTATTATCCCTATTCAATTCAGTCAAATATGCAAACGAATCAAATCCATAATGATAAACGAACAAAACTGATCATAACGACAGTAATAATAACAGCCACAATAATAATAATAATGACGGTAATAATAATAATCATAACGATAATTAATAAAAAGCACAATACTGATGAAAACAACAAAAATGAATAATAATAATAACAATAATGATAACCGCGAGCAATCAACCAATACACTTACAAAGTTATCATTATTTCACTAATTTAATCACTTCCCGTTCTAACTTTCGTGATGATCTTCCTTAATAAAGAACTTGTAATAACGGCGATGTCAAAATATAAGATAACGGCAAAAATTTCGCTCGTTCAATCTGATGATATAATCCCACTAAGTAAAGTCTTCAAGGCATCCACCGCAATCATCGACCAATTGTCAACCGATCGTCATAACGACGACAATAATATGGCGGCAATCGGTATACGATTTGAGGCATGCTCACATACGTGGTGAAAGATCAATTCCAATCGCAGAAACATCAACAATAAAACACTAAAATAACAGCAACGTTGTCATAAGATGAATCGTTACTCACGCAGTCCAGCGAGTGCATCCGTGCTTACAGGCCCCATTCAATGGCACGATACAAGTAGCAGTTACACGCAATTAATTTGTTAATGGGATTGATTACAATAGGAAAGCCAGTTTTAGCAAAGGCTATCGAAATATGTTGTTATACGTCTTTAGGGGGAACCCTTTAAAATGCCCACGATTCAAAAAACCCAAACCAACAATCAAGGATTTTAATTTCACCAATTCATCTCAAGACCTAGACTCTGAACCAATTCAACTTTCATCCTTTTTCCTTTCAATGGAAACTCTCGTCCACCTTTCAAATTTTCATACTGATAGCCCACATGATGAATGGATGAATTGTAACTTTTAGCAAGAGACGATTGTAAGCAATGATAAAACAACCGAAATAACGACACTACAACAACAAAAAATGGAAATCGACGAAAATATGCGATCTTGTGCTGAGATGGAACAAAGGTTACATAAATGATGACAATACGCAAAATTGACCATAAAAACGAGGATCACGACAGCACAGAGATGAAAAGCAAAATATTGTTGTAAGAATTGCCGGAAGAAGTGCAATTTGTAGTGATTAAGAAAAAAGAGCAAAATGTGCACATTCCCAAAAGAATAATCGAAACAAAACGATGGAAGCAGGCAAAGAAACGACACAAGTTCAGTGAAAGAAACGTTGTGGAACAGTGCAAACAAAATTCTCGGTAAATGACCATAACTGAAGACGGTGATAAAGAACTGATTATTAAACGGATGTAACAATACTAATAGCAACACAATGATTATATTCATAATAATGAAACAAAATGTAAACCTCCAGAAACCAGCCGATGAGGTTATCATCAAACAATAACAACATGTATTTATAAATAAACAACCAACCATTAAGATAAGTTATTAACGAGATGAATGCAGACACGGAATTATGTTAAGTACTCAGCATTCGAATGAAGGATCGATGGCTAGAAGCTGATCTGATCTAGTCCATTTTCACTTTTGACCTTGCGGTGACGGACTCAATCGCTTCGGTGGTGCTGAGACACGCTTTCCTCCTTTGCCACTGCCCGTAGCCTTTGCTGTTTGTGGTGAGGGTGTTGTTATAGTGGATGCAGCTACTGTCGTTATTGGTGTTGTTCTTGCAGTTGTCTCCGATGTGTCCGTTACGGATTTCTGCTGGAAACAACCAAAGAATACATGTTAATATTTCAAAACAATTCAAAAGCATGAAATTTGATGCATCAATATGAATTTCTCTTCGGTGTTCAAATTTCATGTATCAGTGTGAAAATCTTACATTAAGAACACACACAGAATGAAACAAGACAACGAAATAGCCCTTACAAATGAAATGAAAACGCCCACATTATTTATGCAAAGACTAAGGATTATTCGTCGAACAATAATAATCGCTCATCACCTTTAAGACACCAAACGATTTGTCGCAAATTTGTGTTGTATATACCATGTAGGACAAAATGTGCGAATGATTCACACAAAATTTTGTTGTCAACCATAAAATTCTGAATAATCAATGAACAAAACCATGCAACTAACCTTGACTGCACTACCGCTACCACTATTTCTGGTCGTTCTTGCAGGTTTCGATGGCGGCACTGTCTCCTGGACAATTCTCGAAACTGCTGCAGCAGACGAACGTGTCACCTGAACAGAATCACTCAATTGTGAAATGCCATCGAGCAACAATACGAATTGGTGTGATAACTTCAATTTCAACAATTCCATTTTTTTAAAACTCGAAATAAACAGCAATCCAGAAACGAATAAAGTTAACAATAACGAACTAACTCGTGTTGTTGGTGTACGGGCGGTAACATTGGACGGCGTTGTACGTCGTGAGGCACCTGCAGAGCCGTTATTCTGCGGGGTTTGCATGAAACGTATCGCTCCGCTGGATGGTTGACTGAAGTAGCGCATGCGATTCGATGGAGTTGGTGTTGATTGGAATACACGAAGTTGAGATCGAGGAGGCATCGACTTCACTTTTACAACTGCTCATTATTATTATTATTATTATTACTATTATTATTATTACGAACGCTTGAAATTCTCTTTGAAATATACTACTCAATATAATTTCGTTCAAAAAGACAGACTGTCTGAAGTTAATTCTCAAAAAATTGAAATAATTTTCATCTGTTCAAGTATTTATAATAACAATGACCTCCTCTAAACAGCAACAATTCAACCTACTTTTCTTCTGTGGGCATTTTTCATATGGAATGAGTCTTGCAACACCATACTGAAATGAAGAAAACGATTGGAAAATGCAAAATAACAATCAATGTACGATTATGAAACTGATGATTCTTTTTGTCGTTCTCAAGTAGACTGTGCACTTTATATAAACGATACGTTAAGTCGTTTTCGATTATTCGTCGTTTTTCAACAAATACAAATTTAGATTACTTTTTTCCGTATTATACTGAGAAAATAAAATTAATTTGTTTGTAAATATAAAATAGATTCTTACCAAACATTCATCATTAAAAATACATTAATAAATAAAATAAATGAATGCTTATTTGTGGTTTAGTCTTAAGTCGCCTCTCCTGGAAGCAATTAACGACATATATCCGTATTTTGAATGAAGGTGGGATATTCCCATTATTAAACTTACCTCAGTAATTGGTCCTAAATCGAGATCACCGAAATCGTCCTGAAACGGAAATATTTCCAGATTAGATACTGATTAGTTCTCGATTTCTCAGCTGGTGTGATACAAATAAAGGAATGTTTTGAAAATACTTATGCACTTTTCGTGACAAATTGAGACACCAGAGGTAATCAGAGGTAATCATGTCATTAACATGTCTACTGAGACATAACTAGTTGACGCTCATCGCGAGTCTATCTCTTAACTTGTTTCACAATCAAGACTGGGTCGCAGGAATGATGCTCATCCAAAGGTATGCTTTGATGGCTTACAGCAGCTCCCTCCTTTCAAAAGCACGCTAATTACTGAACTGTCTATTTGACGTAAGTAATTCATCACAAACAACAAATAAATAACTAATAACCCACTGATGAGTCGTCACTATCATCCGCCATGCCAACTGCCTGAAATCAATGGTCAACTGAATCCGAACGAAACACACCATTACAAAATAATTTAATAAAGCAACAACAACAAAAAAGTAATGATATAAATAACAAATCCATATATTACAACAAAACATCCCTTTGCCAACAAACGTATTTCACTATAGGGCCTGAAGCACGTTACGATTTGGCTTGTATCTAATGATCGTATTACGAATGCAAAATCGAATACGTGAAAAACAATAAATAAACGAATTTCAATCTCAAATTCACACTGACATCTTCGAGACGAGCTCTTTTTGCGCTCGGTGGTAGGTTGCGATTGATGGATCGCGGTGTACCGTGACTGGTCGACAGCAGTGGAGCACGTCCAGTGCCACTTCTCAACAACGCGGCTGCAGATAACGGTTGTTGAGGTGGTGGTAGGCCGATCCGTGCCTCTACAAATGAAGTTCCTTCTGGAATCTCTATCAGACGTCCATCTGAAAACAAACAACATTTTATTTGAATATCGAATGAAAATGGCGCAACTTTCAACATACTATTAACTTTAATTGTTTCCTGCTTCAGGTTGACGCCTTACTTTATCTGTTTTACATCGAATTTTGAAGCAATAAATCAATTCAATTAGAATAAACCAATTGCTCTCTATTGTTCCGCCTGACTAAGTACATCAAAAGAAACCGAAGCAAAATAAAAAAAATCGATAACTGAGTGAATATTCGATTTATCTTTCCGGAAGAACAAATCACAGAACAAGCTTATGTGCTTTCTGTATCTCCGAAAACTGCAGAATGGAATTTGGCAAGACAATCATAAAATTAACGAGCAACTAAAGTGCTAAACGCATGAACGGTAGCGATATAGGAGTGATCATTTTGATTTTAGTCATATGTGATATTTACAATTGTAAAGAGAATTGAAATAATCTCCAGCGTGAGAGCATTGATCTCAAAAATTTAACTGAATGAATTTTAAAAATCAATTTGTGTGCTTCTTATCACTATTTTATTACACACAATAGTGCGTAATTGACCAAAATGCTTGAACCAATTCCTGACAAAAAAAGAACACCATCAAACTACCTTGATACAGCCATTTCGAGTCTTTACTACCGCTCGCCAATTTCGCCAAATCTTCAGCGCTAATCGTCGCCGGCAACAACGGTTTCCTTCAAAATTCGGAGTCAATTTTCACCAATATTCCAGAATTTTCAACTGGAACAACGTTGACGAGAAGCAATAAAACGCATTTATTCCGATTCGTTGCCATCTATTACCGAAAGATTCATTGATATGAATCAAATTATGAGCTACCAACGAAAAATGATTGCACTCAATCAACTCTTAATTCACAAGCATTTATAACAATCCCTTCTTCACTAAAATATACATCAAATGAACATTGTCAACGTTTTTCAAACCTGAAGCAAGAAAAAATATTTTAATCTTCGCAAAAAATACCTCTTGATTTCAGGCATTTTCGGTGGTGGCGGCGGTTCAACTTGCTGAAGCAGAAAGAAAATAAAAATGCACCGTTATTCATTCAATACTACAAGAAGAAATAGAAACGGAATAAACATAGAACCAAATCAATTACTCTATTCGATAGTGATTAACACGATCGCATTTGCGGTTATCAGAAGAAAATGAAACGAACCCTCTTATGATACGGACAATCCATTTTGCGTCGATTGCAACAAGCTTGTGACATTTTGAATGGACACTTCTCACTATACACCAGCTCGCAAAAATCATATCCACATTTGCATTGATATTCCATTTCACGTTTCTTCACTACAAATCACAACAAGTTGCGCTTACCTTTCAACTGACGTGTTCACGAAATAGAGTCACGCTCCTCAGCTTAGGACTCCCCTCTGTTTGCCGTAGCTGAGACTGACTACGGGCCGGGCCCTAACCTGAGGCTCAACCTAGGTTTACACTGAACGGCTTATCTACATAGACCTGCAGCACTGTCTGCTTTCATGAACACTTTCACTAGATATAGCATTACCCAAATTGTGTTCAAGTAAAATCTATTCGGTGTTTCATTCAATGAAAGCAGAACACCAGCCCTGCTCGTCGCAATGATCAAATTACTCAAATGATTATTCTACTCAAATCACCGCCATTTTCTCGATGATAAAACACGAATCGACCTAACAACTTGAATAACAATCTGAACATAACTTCTCATAATGATCTAACTGAGTTATAATATTTCAAATTCAGACCTATTATTATTTCTACTGATTACAGTCACGTTAATTCAGATGCTCGCATCAACGGAGTAACGAGGATAAACGACTTCAACAACACAATTATTATTTCACAACGCACAAAACAACTTCAATGATTCAGCACATACCAATATTACGACGCCTACCAAGATCCGGTGTACTTGCAGTCACATCGAATGGACTCACCCAGGCACAGAGACACTCTGAAGCAAATATCTTGAATCGAAAACAAATTATACACTTAAAGTGTATCTCCCAGTTTACTCGATAAGACATGCATAAAATCATTCAAAAATCGAGGACGTACCTTCGTTTTGATCAGGCCAGTGATCTTCAGGAAGTGAATCGAGGTTTGGGATATCATCCCAAAAGAGAACGCGATACATGAAATCTGGATTCTCGTGATCGATTTCGATTATTGTTGCACGGAAATAACGTGGTATGTTGGAGCGTTTACGTGACTTGTGGAAGAAATCACGATGAATTACATTACGCATCTGAACAACAAACAAAATAAATGAACAAAAATTCTGTTCTTACAACTGCAATCTCAACTCTTCATATACGTCACACCCATGTGAAACAATTTCACCACTATATTTGGTCATATAAGGAAAAAGAAACCGCAATGAAAAGTAAACATATGGACAAAGCACTTTCAGAGTTTCTGAAAGGAACATGGATGGTGAAAAACGAAGTATTGACGAGTGTCGAAGCAGTGAAGATAATGATTCACTGATGAGAATAACAATGAACCTGTCACTTACATAAACATGATCGCCAATTTCATATATATATCCAGTGCCTGGATCAGTGATTCGCCCATTTTCATCATATTTCGGTGGATATTTGCCCATTACGAACGATATCTTACCGCGATTCTCAGCCATCTCACCCAAATAAATATTCGCTAGCGTTGCACCCGGATCTGGTTTGGGCACCTTTTTGAACTGTTGTTGCTGTGTTAACGTACTCTTATCCACCCCTTCACCACCGAGTTCCTGAACACAACCACACAAAATAGAATCAAGTCAAACTTGACGAGCGACCACAGTTTTGTGAGGAATTCAAGTGAAATACGACTTTACTTATCCTCAACTGAAAATACTCATATGCACTGGAATATGATGATCCGTACTCGTTAAAAAAAGCCATCGTCATTTCCAAAAGCACAACAACTCACCGAGTGTCCACCAATACTCTCGATCGCACGTTTGCGTTCCGTATTGACTGAAACGAAAAATCAATAATCAATCGCACATACTTTTTTGAACATTAACCAAAATAATGAAGATGAACAAACATTCGTCCTCGTCATCAGATCCTTTCCCATATTCGGTATTGCTGATCCACGGTGGAACTGTCTGATCTTTCCACGGTCGTCGACCAAACATTATCTGATCAGAATGAAATAAATGATTAGGTGGATTTCACCGAAAAAAGAATTAACCAAAAATATAAGAAAACTTTTTATGAGAATGAAAATTTTTTAACCAGAAAATTGAAAATGTTTACCTCGAATGGTGAAATTCTGACATCTCCAAAACCTCGCAACGGTTTCTGATTGTATTCGATGACAGCAAATGGTAATGCCTCCACCCATCGTTCACGACTTCCCAACTCCTCTTCAGCTCTTTTGTACATACTCGTACGTAGATTGAAGTAATTCATCACCTTAAACATATTCACTGATGTCGAATCAACCAATCGCACACGAATATGGCACGGCACATACCCCCTGTCCAACATTCTTGATCTGGATCTTGAACAACTTCTCAATATCGCTCATTACGTGTTCAATCACAAGATGGTTCGTGTACGAGCGAAATGCCTCTGAAATTTGAATATTTTTCATTACGTTCACTTCTCAGTGGGACATTAAATGAAAAGCAAGTGACCGGGCGGAGCGAAAGCACCGAAGATGTCCATTAAGTGCCTGACGAGTAGCGATGGGTCTAATGAATCCGATAACGCTCTACCGAATACGTACTGCGAATAAAGATCTGTCACCAACAGTGCCATGTTGTAGCACCGATCTCCGTATTCCGAACTATCCATCTCGATCATATCGATCTGAAAGTTCATCAATTATAACGTTAACAGTAACACCGATGACGATATTAATACATAAAAATAGAATGGCACCAACCTGAACGTACTGCATCGGCTTGCTGCCAAGACACTTCGGTTTGGATGGGAACTGCACACGACTGCCTTTGAGGATCTGATCCTTATTGATCACTCGCAAACGCGACTTCGTTGCAACGCCCGCATATCGCTCTTCCAAATAAGCCAATATTTGCTTCTGATTATATGTCTCGCCCAATTTCTCGTAACAACGACGCCAGATCTAGAAAGAACTATCGTTACAATCAAGATACGAACGAATTACAATGAAGGTGCACATGAACGTTCATATATAATTGTCGACTGAAGTTTGCACAGCAAACATAGAAACAATACTGATAGTGGCCGAATTAATTCATCGATCAGTATAACAACGAACCTCTTCGACTTCACCTTTACGTGGCAAAATCTTCATCGAATCTCGCATACGAATGCGCCAACCGGCTGGCAAAAATTCACCTGGTTCATTCCAATACTCCGCAGTTAACTCGCCATTCAAACGTGCCTGAAATACCAGATTCTACCATCTCAAGAAACCAAAAATCGAGGCAATTTCCAAACTCAATCGGTTAAAACCAGAAAGTGAAGCAAAAAAGTTACTTTGATCGCTTCTCTAAGCATCCAATCTTTCACCTCCTCAATGTTCATTTTACCAGCCAGAATCTGTGCCAGCGTATCGTACTGATTATCTGGTATCGGTAAGTCTGAGGTTACCATTGGCACCGCTGAAAGCACTTCTTTGCCTGAATCTGAATCTTGTTTGTGCTTGCCGCAATTGCATTCACTTCCAACAACACTAATTCCCAACTGAAGTTTTGCCCTCTCCTCAACACACAGATAACTCAACCCACAACTTTCACTCATTCATCGTTCTCAAATTCCCCATCGGAGAATAAAACTGAATTGAAACGAACATTTCACTGGTTTCACCACATTCGATCTGCGTTGTTTGATGTCGTCACTGCTGCCAGCACTCATCATTGCAGCTTGCTGCGTATTATTCATATTCGTATACGCTTCATTAGCACCCACCAACTCTTTGGCGACCATCTCATTGCTGTGACCCATACTCCCAGCTGGCGACGATCTACTGATATTACCCTCAAATGACGGTGAGCCACCTCCCAAGCGTTCCAAACAATTCAAAAGTATATTGCGCAACTGAAATTCATTCGTAGTTTGTTTGCATTCAATTTATAAGCCATTATAAAACAACAGTGAAAGGCAAAGTCATGAAATAATTTGCGTTATCAAAACGAAAGTTTTATACTTATCCTATTACTTCACATTTGAATAGTTACATATCAACTGAGCTTATTGAACGAACAGCATTAATTCTATTACCACCACTATTGTCCTACTATCGTTATAACCGTCTGACTGCTATCAACAACATCCCTGCTTAAATGAACGAACCCTTATGATGGGCGGGAATCCGAGATAGTTCTTCTGGATGTACTGAAGGGAAGCACCAATGGGGTGCTGCTCATTCCTGAAACGTTCCACACACGCTTCGATAACACGATCGCGTTGTTCCGGCAATAGCACGAAACGTTTCGATGGCTGATGCATCATCACGTAATCCAAATGACCCAATATCTCATCGTTCATATCGCACGCCACCTCAATTTTGCATTAGTATATGACACCAGAATGCCTTCACCTCATACTCATTTGTTTTACCATGCATATCGCTTGCTTAACCTATGATACTCTCTAATAATAACAATTCGTTTCATTATTATCAAATTAAGTTCAATCACGCATTAAATCTTTCAGTTTCAATCTTTTTCGGCTGTTCATTAACTACCAAACACTGATCAGATTCCGAAATGAATCCTCCTGAAGATGTCACATTTTTGTGTTCAACAAGCACTAAAACAAAGCTTTAAAGATCAGTTCGCAAACTACCGAAAACTCGTTGCCATCCAACAACGCGTCCAGCACTTCGCGATATTCCGGATCGGTTGTATGCACCTGACCACCTGTCATTTCGGTCACAAAATCCATATACAACTGTGGTGTGATCTTCTCGACCTTTTAATTTCAATGCAATCACAATAACAATGCATTTTCAATAAAAAGGCAAGGTAATAAATCGCTTCAAACAAATAAAAACTAGCAGACAAGCATAGGAATAATACATGTAAGGCGATGATTAGTTGGTGAGATTTTTAAAAATATTTTTTGAATGAAAATAATCGTAAAATTACCAAATTACTTACTGGAATGCGTCGCACGTACGTTGTTCCCTGCGTTTCATACTCTCCTGAAACGTGGAATCAGAAACATTCAAAATGGACAATGACATTCTATTACTAAAATTTGAAACGAAAAGCTGCAAACGTGATCGGAAAAAAAGAATCGACGGTACCGAACAAAATATTTCGAATTCAAAAAAAACGAATTTCAAATATTTCAAAAAGATGTTTTATTGAGATAATTGTATGATATTTACAGAATGTTTGAAAAAAAAAACAAGAAATTCATGCCCAGAAAACAAAACAGCTGTAAATTAGCCACACTCAAATTATTGAATCATTCACAATTTCTGAATTTACTTACTGACGTTAGATCTCAGCTAATTTCACTACTGAACATATTCAATTCGCCGATTGCTCAATAATCTACAGTGGAAATTCTACTGAATTGAAATGAAATAAGGGCAGACTCAAAGAGTCTAGAGTTGCTCGAAGCAACTCACTCGGTTTAGGTTGAATGCGTCCCATCGAGGCAACAACCATGCCAGACTTATGTGCAGCAGTACCATTCCTCAGTTCCTGTTCATCAAGTAGCATTCCTTGTGGCACCGTAATTATTGTTTCTTGCTGTTGATGTGGATGTTGTAAGTGCTGAATGTTCGAGAGATGTTCCTCGATCGAGTCCTCGATTGAATCGGCCTCCTCGTCGTCGTCATCTTCTAGTGTCTCCTCACCACCATTCTCATCGACTTGCATCCGCGCTCCACCACCAGAATGATTTCCGATCGCCGATTCATCCATCATTTGATCAGGGTCTTGATCCTGTTCGATCACCACACTTGCACCAACGATCGGTACACTGCTATCGTCCAACACATCGTCATCTCCACCCAGCGAGATCGATGCTGGATTCAATAACGACATCCCTTTATCAATAAACCATTCACCGCATACAACGAACAATGCTCCTGAATTATGATATTTGCATGAAGCACTCACTTAATCACATCTTTATATCCTCTTCGATAGCAATAAGTTACTGAATACGATTACTTACCTGATGATACGTACTCTACATACCAGCATTCATAACAATTCAATTTTCACATTTCAAAAACAACAACTGTTTATCATAAAAGATGAATATTCGAAACAACGGAAAAGAAATGCTTTTCGAAGCATCGGTTCATTTCAAAACCAAATGAACAATTGCATATCAGTGATGACACAATATAGTTTATTCTCATTCTTCCACGACCAACAAAAACATCTGTTCAACAACTTGTCCATAAGTACAGCAACAATGAACAAACAATAAAACGGGTGTCAATAATATCTGAAATCGATACCAGTAATCGTAAGATACTAAATGAAAATATGCAATATCAATAACACAAAATTTCTACAATGAGTTTGAAAAACGCATCAACAATAATACCAAATCATCACCTAACCGGCAGATCACGTCATCGTTCTCATAACTCTAGCCACTGTTTGTGAATGTTATTCTCAAATTGATGCTATGCAAAGAGGAAGGATCAATGGAAAGATAAATGATGATTCAGTCCAAATGCGAATCACTTTGCAGCCGCGATCTCTCAATCTCTTCTTCCATGAATACAGTTTCAACGTTTTGTCTTCTACTTCACTGATTTATTAAAATATTTTTGTTTATCTCTTTATGGCAACTGATCTGCCTGAAAATAAACAAAAGCAAAAACTCAGACTGAATAAACTGCGCGATAGGATGTAGATCCGGGTATTCCAAAAAGGGATGTTCAAGATGTCGACTGGTGAGAGCGAAAGGTACTTGAGGATGGGGCTCTGTGAAATTAAGATGTGATTTCTTTTCGAGGCATATCTCGTGATCAGAAATTATTTTACGTGAAACGATTCACAAAACATTACTTTTATTAATTCGATATTTCATAAACTCACAAATTCACGATGAATATTGCTGTTACCTATCATCATTTCTGTTAAATTCACGGCTGAAACGCACCCATTCATCACCACCAACTTTACCGTTATTCATTCAAAACGAACCCAAATCAAAACCCAAACAAACCTCAGTAAAGAGGAGCGGAGGTCCATCTTCAACATGTGGCGACAACGATGGTGCTATTTCATCTTCTGCACCTATCGTCGCCCCACCATTCATATCCGTGCCATTGATTGACTCTGTGAACAAGTTTCATTCAAATAAACCTTTTGCAGTTCTCCCAAAAACTTTCTCTCAAATTCAAATCAATTCTTTTTCAGTTTGCATTAACAGAGCCAGCCAACTATAATGGAATACAGTAATCCATCATCTTAAAACCACTAAAATGATGAATATAACAGTCTCTTCGCTGAGGCAGAAGTGAACTCAAAACAATTGAACAAAAATAATCATAAGGTACTCAGCCTGAACAAAACAGCGAAAAATACACGGAAATACCTACATATACACCAAGAACATGACTACACTAACCTTGTCTTTCCGTACGCGACTGAACAATATTCCATTCCGAAGTTAACTCGTCACACCCAGACGTTGCATCTGCCTCGTCCTTCTCATCATCATCCGCCGAGACATCCCCTCCACTGCTATTTTCACTCTTCTCTTGCTCATTTGTTGAATCATTCGTGCAGTACTGATTAGACGAATGCTGCTCAATGCCGTCTCCCTCTTCATCACTCGAATCTCGCAAAATTATTATGTCTTCCAGTTTATCGACTGATGATTCTCCGCTCACACCACCACTCCAATCAGCAGTAATACTGTCATCGAAAGTCGCACCAACTCGTCCTGTTGCACTGTTCGGCGATAAACTCCTTCCAGCACTTGACTGAGAATGTACACTTAAAATAAACACTCCTGAATATTCCACCTTCCCATCCAACAACATTCCACCATTCTGTTTTCGTCGTCAACAACAACGAACAAAAACAAAGAATTGTTGATTTATTTACATGATCAATGAAACTTAAAATAACATGTTCTACACTTAAGGTAAAGAACATTAAACAGTTAAAATCGACTCATCAAACCTTTCCGAAGTCTTCAAAACGTCCCCTTCATTGTTCATTGTCACTATTTGTTTCTCCAGATGGCTCATACCCTCAAAACGTACCTCACCATCGTCGTTGCTGACTTCGTCATTTCGTTCATCTATTTCTACTGACTTCTGCAATAACGACGAACCTTGATCACGTCCATTACTTACCTGAACATTCACTCATCCCGTTTGATGAGTATCATGCCTCTTTGTTACAAGCAATATCTTTGTGCTGCTAACTTTCCTTCGTGATCAATAATAACCGTATAAAGCGCTCACTTCAGCGGCCTGTGATTTGTTATCAGTGGTCACATTCGCTGTGATAGCAATCAACCCTTCGAGTGCTTTTTCCAACTGGAGTGCTTCTGATGCATTCGGCATCAACGAACCCACCACCGCATTCCTGCCATAAACACGATCATCTTCCAATGCATCGAATTCTGCTGGAAACACTGGCTGAAACACATACATGTACGCATGCACAACCATTCATCACCGATACCAATATTACCGTTTACTTTATTCTAATCATATAGCAGCAATCATTTGACATAAACACACCTCAACTCCATAAACACCGCACAATCGAACAACCAAGTCATGGAGACGATCGATTTTGCATGATAAACGAGCGATGATCTTGTGGATTTCGGGTACCTGAAGTCATACAATGACTTTTGAAAATGGGTTAATGAGCACACTGAAATCTAAACAGTCATCAACTAATGAATAAATGAATGCAAAATAGGGATACACAAATGAACACTGCTACTTCAATGACCTCACGACAACACCATCTTGTGAACAAGGCTCTCATTTCGCGTTTCAGCTGCTGATCGCTGTGATTGTTCATACACCTCGAGATTGCTTTCATTCGTAGCGCCGTTGTTTGAGACGGAGGCACTTAAACAGATTTTAGATTCATTTCAATCAGTCTGGTGGCAATAAAATAACAACTAATAATAATATTAATGAATAACATTTAGCGTCCAACTGAATATTCCGAGCACTTTGTGGTGTTAAATTCACAGTTGGTATCACAGAGAAAGGCACTTTTCGAGATGTGCTCGCATTCAACCTACAATTATTAAATTGATCAACGAATTCCTGCGATCGATTCAAAAATCTGACCGAAATCGAATCAAAATTAATAATTAACCTACTTCCCAACACAGAAATGTCGTTCACAAACTGCATATTTACCGCATCCAATCAATGGCGGTGGAAACTCGAAAGCAGAATCAGACAAATACAATGCATCCAACCAATGCGCTCGAACTGTTGGGATACCTTGAAATTATTTATTGACTACTCGAAAGAATTGTCATTTATGACATATGCAACAAATATGAATAATTAAGTTTCATATTAACAAAACATGATCAAGTTTTTTTAAGAACGAATATAATGTGATGAAAATTTGGAGGACAAACTATCCAAAAAAACATACAAATGATCAAATTTGCTTTTCCAGAAACAACTTCTCGATGACATAAAACCATCTGAATGTATACTTACGTGGTAATTCAAAGAAGGTGTAAGGTCGAAGTTGATCCGGTTTAACCAAATGATTCGTGATTGGACAACACCGCACCAAACACTTGAACATTGGTCTCCGTTCCAACACAATTGTCATCAGGGATCGATACTTCTGAATCAGTCGATACCGCTTTACTGATCAAATTTATTCAATTCGAACAGCTTTTTCAGCATAAAAATGACAAGAGTTAAGAGATGATGCTCTCATAACACATTGATCAGCAAACACTTTCCGATTTCAAATATCCACGAAGTTTGCATTTGAATACACCATTCATTGACTGGGTTCTATATTCCATTATTGCTGATTTTAACACACTCAGCAGAATATTTGGTTGGTTAATTAATAATTGAGAACAAAACGCTGAGAAAGTCAAAATTTCTTGTGGAACTTCGAATTTCTTCGCCGAAAAAACCTTCGGCAACATTTCAAAGCTCCGTTAAGACATGTTACCAATTCAAATTTGTGAGTATTCGACTAGAAAATTTGCTGATTAAAAATTACTGACAAGTCCCCACAGTATCCATCCGCTTTAAAAAAAACAACGATAAGTTGGCCAAGAAATGATTGAAAAAACATGAAAAATCGAATCAGAATAAAGTTAAGGCCACTATCAATGCAATCATACCTCTTTCTGCTCAGCCGTTAAAGTTGTCTCCTCTGGGATTATTTCTTCATCCGAATCCGAGTCGGATGTTTCTAAAAGATGGTGACGGAATGAAATTATAAAATGAAGTATCTTCGACCGTTACAGAAGAAAAAACGAATCAATGAAAAATGAAAAAGAAATTCATCGATTACTATTAGAGACTGAATTTCTAAAATCTTCTTCTGGGAAAATAAAAACTAAAATGTTCCACCAAAATGATGCAGCAAACCAACCAGTGTTTGATGAAGAGTTTTCATTATCATTTGGCATTAAACGTTTTACGGGTATGTCGAACTGAAAGAGAACTAAACGCGTATAGATTAAAACACAAAAATAATCGTTGAAGTTTTTAATCAAACAATCGAAATCCCAAAATTTTAAACTTTCGGCTGCTCGTTAGCAGCCCTGTTTAATAAAGTTGGTATAATATTGATTCTACATCGATTCATCAAGAACAACTATTCCCCATCATTGGTTTCTGCACTCGGTTATCGCGCCAAATAGATTTCTTGCCCAAAACTAACAACCCCACTTACAGTGACTAATTGAAAGTTACGAGAATTTGATCAGTTCTCAATGAACAAATGACAACAGAAATAAGCACTGAAATGCAAACAACAATAACAAACCTTCTTAGTTGAAAAATGCCTTTCACAAACGTAAAATTTGTTGCGAGTTGACAATGACGGTACGGAGGGTATCGTGAAATCTGGCCTTCCTTTTCGAATTGCAGCTAACCATTTGCCACGTTCCACGACGTCGTTCGGCAACAAATACAATTCATAATCATTTTCATTTAACGATTTCGCATTTCGCATTCCACTCTTAATGTTGCAACCTCAAATAGCTGTTCATATAAACAAAACAACTTATTGCTGACAGAGACAGTTTCCGTTGCCCAACAATAAGTCAACCTACTTCTGCATTAGAATATCGTTCGCTTTGAGATCATTACCCATTCAAACCAAACTAAATGAAAAAAACATTCACAAAATTATTTGTGTCAATCACCGGAGAACTGATCAATTCTTCAATGGATCTGCTCCAATTTTGGATGCTTTACACTCGCACTTGATCCATCTACAGAAACACAAAAAAACACTTCACAAATGAACAAAACTAACCAGCAATGATACAGTACGGTGATTCAGCATCGGTTTTATTCTCTGGAATACTCATATCGTATTTTAATCATTCATAAGCAATATTAGTAATAACAATGAGTGATAATTCTCTTCGATGTTCAGCCATTGCAAGTGTTATGAAGGCGACGAGATAGCTATCATTCCGATGCTGATGAATGTTAATCCAAACTCGCAACTATTATATTACTTAAGCCACAACATACTTATTGAGCAATACAGGATGCTATGATTAGAGTAAGCTAGCTGCAGCACTATGACTGACTTTGAGCTAACGATGGTATGCGAAGAGTTGGGTTCGGATTCAAAGAAGTCGGGCGGCCATCGACGAAATGTTGCTCACAAACGATGAAATTCACCAGTGATCGGAATGCCCGTTTTTCTGCAACCGATCAAACAATCACTTATCAATGATATTTCACCAAAAACTGATACCCATATTGCTTCAGAAGTCCACAAATGTGCAATTCCAGCATTTTACGACTGTTTGCTTGAAGCAAACTCGCGTCTCTGAGATATTTGGTATAGAGCATATCGTCTCTTTCTCCTATGTAAATAAAAAAAAAGAATAACCGAACAAATAAGTGTACTGATCACAAACTAGCACTATTAAAAACGCATTTGACACGTCTCATCCAGTACTGTCGATAGGACTGCTCACGTTTACAAGCGTATATCCATGCGGTTGCTGCCTCATAGGACGGCGGTAACCCAAAGAATCGCATAGTTCTGCTACACTCTTCCGCTATGTTATCACCCACATGCGCCCTACACCCTGACACCGCACACGGCGTAACCTTCAACAAATTGCTATTCAAACAGAAAGTATTCATTCGGGTGAAAAAGCAGCAAATTCAACGCAAAAACGAAGTGTCAAAAGTAAAATCAAAATGAAATTCAACTGACCGTGCGATCATAATTGTGTTGAGCATTCTTTTCGTTGGCCGTCCTCTTGTGCTTCTTTGATGCTCCCGTCTCGACTGAACGATGCGAATCACCCAGATCCGCACGACCTCTTTTACGTCCTCTTTTCTTCGATCGCACTTTCGAAACTGTTTCATCCTAACGAATTCAACAGGAAATTTACAACACAATGTCATATCTAAATATATCATCATAGTCTGGAAGTTTATCAAGAAAATATTTGGATGTATACATAAACCATGAAGCTTTCGAGGTAGGCATATCATAAAACTTAAATTACCTGACATAAATTTTCTCGCTTTTGTTGTGGCTTATTCTGTTTTGTCAGCTGCGATTTCATCTCTTCAGAATCGCTCATTTCATTTTTATTGCTTTCGGATGTCACCAAATTCTTTCCAACTTGAACCGTCCTGCGTCTGAGATTACGACGACCCAAACGCGGGCCTCGAACACGATGCTGGTGTTCAGCTCGACCTCGAACTTCATCCTCATCAATTAACGAACGACCACCGCCTTTCAACAGCATCACCTCGTCTTTATCAATACCATCACCGGTTTTGCTATCTTCATCACTGTCTGTTTGCCCTGAAATCACATTTACAAATAATAAAATTTCAAAAACAGAAAAAAAACTTCGCAACACAATATAATTTGATCGAATTCAATAATCCGAAAATTTAATACGGTTGAATCTGCTCACAATCGAACAACATTCCCTTATGAACGCACGCATTTCTATCTCCCTACCACGAAGCCAGAGTTTCGAATGATGACGATGAGAATTCATTTCAGTCACATTCGTTGGCTAGTTGTTTAATAAAAAATGAACTTAATGTTAACATTAAACGATGAATTTTTAATGAGCACATCATTATTATTAACCTTTCACTTCAGTTTCATTCGACTGGCGTTGTCCGCGAGATGACCTGAAGAATGAATAAATATGCAATGTAATCAACTAATATTCAAATGAACGAGGATCGAATAAGAAGACAACAAACCATTCGTAGTATCTTTTTATACTTTCATTTGAATCATCCCATTCGTTGCTAATATTATCAGGTGTACTGCTGCAGCTAACTGTGGATGGTATATTTCGCGTTAACGAAAAACACGGTATTAACCGCTGACATTCCAACGAGATCTCATCGAAATTTGCTGGTAACTGATCTTCGACGCCGTGTCTTCGAGAGATCTCACGAATCTGTGCGTGTGTTTTACCGATACCAAGTACTGGAAATGCCATTGGATTGCCTAGCTGTGATACGTGAAAATGATCCGAGCATATACGCCAGTGATATGCTGGCAAACATGCGCTATCGTTAATCTGCAAGTTTTTTATTGACTGAACATAAGACGAATTTCCCATAAGCAAATTCAATAGAATCTAGAAAAACTTATTTTACAAATGAAATAAACTCTACATAAAATGACCCGTAATCCAACAACAAAAACCTTTTTGTAAGCAGTTTTTGAAAGGAGCAACTCAGCGAAAAGCATTGTAAGTTGATGATTTGACCGATTCACATAGTGCAAGCGGTACGGTTGTGTGATACGGCATTTTTTACAGATTGCTTGCCTTTTGCCATGCTCACACAATTCCTCTCGCCAGTTCAGCATATCCGTTGCCCTATGAAAGGAACATGTTTCAGCTCATATCAGTTACGTTCGATAACAAATGATCGGAATGATAGACATGCTCCTTTAAGTGTCCAGAAAAATATCGCTCACTGACTGATAAAAGACTGTTATAGTTGATAATGAAGGGACTTCATCACTAGATTGACTGATCGCATGTTTTAGAAAATGAAATATTTCCGAGAGAGTAAGTTGTCCGAAAATTATTTTTGTCAATAGCAAAAAATCAAACCAACCTATTCGTGCACCCTTTCGCAATGCATCTCGTTCCATTACGCCACTGTAACAGTAACTTACATGAAATGATATATTCATCAACGCACAGCATTTCTTCAACGAACATTTCCATATAGGAATCTATGCGTGCACAAAGTATGTTTTTGCCAGCTTGAGTACCGATTTATTATTAACCATCACCATGTTATATTTCACAACATCACCATGTTATATTCATAAAACTTTTCACTTTAAATTTTCATTATTTTTCTTACAATCTGCGCTACCAACAACAAAAGTATTATTCGTTAGTGAGTGGAAAATGTAATTTGGTGTAAAACTGGAAAAATACATAAAGTCTAAAATGAAAAACGAAGTGCATAAATTTCAAGCTGCGACAATTTCTCACTCACTTTAGCTGTTGAATACGATGTTGATACCTTATTGGATGCATCCTGAACATCCTCACTGATATTATCATCACCATCCTCCGAATTGTCATGTTTTGGTGGACGTGAAGATACGCTCGTTCCTACTACAACTACCTCCATTGTTTCTGGTTCACGTCTCGCAACTAAAATCCATTATATTTAAGACTCTAAGTTTGCAATAGCTGAACACTGCCAGTTCACGAATTCCTCTGTAGAACAGAAACATTCGAAAGCTCTGCAGAAGAGTTTTATACATCTCATGATCAACATTTCTATCTATCTTTATGCCCTCAGGAATGACAGAAACAATGAAAGGAGTGAGTTAGTCACTAATGCCTGAGTACATTCTTCTTTTGGATACAAATACTCTTTGAACGGTTTAATCAATCGCTCTCTTTAATACGACTCCCATTTTCATTTATAATCCTCAAAAAGCAAACAGAGGTCGAAACAAGTAATGATTGTGAAACAGAGTCAATATCTACTCACATAACTGCAAAACAGCTGCATCAGCTGATTCAGTGTCTATTTCCAAATCCATAATGACCCCTTGTCATCCCTCGAACCAGCGACAATTCGTCTGAGACTCTCACCAACCAAGTTTCACCCCTTACAAATCCGATGAAAGCACAAAACAAAATCCTGAAATTTCAACCCTTTATTAACTTCCAACTATATCAAAATAACGACTATTAATTATTTATAGTCAACAAAACTACTACCGATTAATCACTATTTGCAGAACGCAAAAGGAAGGACGACGTTCATTCTATTCGTTGATCGAATCAATACATATAATCGATTCACAATCGATCCGTTGCATAAATCAACTCTTTCTCCTCCTTCATTGATTCCATAACAAAAATAAACGTATTTCTCGAATTGACTCTTGAACCTAACATCAGTTATATCATACAAATGTATTACATCTCAAAACAATGAAAACGAATAAATAATGCATAGATATTCGCAAAAAGATGCACGATACTTTATATTAGTCTTCAGGAAGAAGACCAACAGAATCAACCGACTAAAAAAGATTTTTTACTCATTGCTCTCAAATGATTATGCCAATAAACATCAATAATTGTAATAGTAACAGTAATAAAACATGCACAACAATTCCCCTGAAATCATATCAGATAAGAATCAAAAGCAATGAAAATACACGAAAAAGCAACAGCAAACAATAAAATCAATATTTTTGAGATTTTTTAAGATAGCGACGAACCAAACAAATGCAAGAAGCAATGGGATCAGCATGAGAAAGTTACCGGCGATTAAACACATTATATCACATTCTATAACAGAATACATACATAGTAACTGAACATATAAATACCACTTAAAGCTTTGTCTTACCTTTCAAAATCTTGATATACTAAAGGTGTATTTTTTCATGACAATAATAATGAGAATAATGATAATGATAATATTAACAACAGCAAAAATAATACTAATAATTAGAAGAAAAAACCAACTAGAACAATAACAACACTCACTGGATACAAGCTAAATCATAGCCAAGATTCGACAACATCAGCGAGACTGGTGTACTATTTAATACCAATTAAGTAAGCATTAAAACAGAGAACAATCAAAACAGTACAAGTGCTTCATAACATATTAACAAATAAAAAAAAACAATTTGAAAGTATTTCTCAGATGAGATCGCAATCTAAAGTTCAGAATGTGACGATGGGCGATTGGCCGGTATTGTGCCTCGTTCGTGTAGTAATTGCATATAGTCCTCGTATGGGTCGATTTCTTCGAATTTATGGAATGATATTGGAGATATTCTTTGAATGTAAACAGGCGAATAGTCGATGGAACGTGCTTGATGAAAGGCTGCTGAATGTATGATTGGGATTTGCAAACGTCTCGCACACATCCCTGCAAAGAGCACCTCTTATTCACCTTTCAGATGTTGCTCGACAAGAATTGTATATGTCAAACATGAGGCCATCGAAAAGCAAAGCGCATTCGACTGAATGATCACAAAATCTCAATCATCAGTACGGAGATTATGCACACCCATACTGTATCAGTTCGTGATCATCTTCCACCGATCCATCTGCTGCATATCGGATTATCAGAGATCTGATTCTCCTAGTATCAATACACCGACTCACGAAGACCTGTTTCCGAGTTTCTAAGCACATCAAATGATAACAAACAAAAATCATTCACCAACCAATTATCATATCGTCCGGAGAGTCTAAACTCGGGCAACGGCATCCACCAATCAAACGTTGTACTGCTGGCCGTGAAAATACCATCCTGAACAGCAATAATTTTACTATTATTTGCCAATTAAAAACCAGATTTGTGTATACATCAATAAAGTGCATTAAAGCAAGCATCCATAAAAATAGCACATTAAAGCGAAATGCAATGCACTCACCCAGCACCTCCAGTCGGATATTCATAGCCATATTTACCGTTTGTGCTGAACCCGTAACCATATCGCTCACCAATAATCATTTCTTTCAGCGGAGAATAGCATGACAAAAGGCGATACAGCCTCGGAACCCTGTAACCTCATGGAACCTGCACAGTCCCCTCTACAAATTTTATCTTAAGAAAACTGGTATTGATGATTATAAGCCTCTAAGTAACAACAAAGATAATTAGATACAAGCCAGATCATAGCCTAGCTCATGCTCGGTAACGTCGGTGGCACTATAAAATCATTCGTTTCGAGCAGAACTTTCTCATCAGATCAGATTTGTCTTATATGCGCTAAAGAACTAATTGCAATCTCAACTCAACAGAATCATTCCGTTTTCGCGATAGCTCTGAGATGAAGCATTCAACTTGCGAGTCTAATTCTAACAAGGTTTGAGTCAGTTAAAATTTTAAAATTTGAAATTACACCTAACAAAACCGCTTAATTTCAGTTCATTCCCTCACACATTTATCCACCGTGATCTGTTTGATCCAGTCATTTGTTCTATGCCAAGGAATGACCAAAGAAAATGAATCACTTCTCCTCCCTGTCTCCCCCAACCAATATTAAGAAACCCGAACTCACCCGATCAGTGTATCGTCATCAACAATAGCTAACCATTGAACACCACTCATCTCATCGTTTCCCAAAAAATATTTCAATATCGATAACGTCTTCTCACAATGTCCTCAAATGCACGCACGACCATCAGTAATAATCAATCAGTTTCAATGGAGTTCATCGATGAATTGGTCGCATTAATTTATCAGAACTGCGATCAACCTTTTTGCGAACACAACTGACAATTTACAATTTCGATTAAAATCTATAATATAAGCTGTCATAAAAGTACTAGTTGCCTTGTACCAACAAATAAATCAAACAATCGAAAAATGAAAAATCATGAATAAATGCAGAAAAAAACTAAAGTAAAAAGTAATAAAAAAGGCAAGCAAATAAATCCTCATTCCAAATCAATCCTCTTTACTAATTTCTTCCTTGCCCAACAACTGAGTGCATAGCAGTCGGCACCGCTGACAGTTGAATCAGATTAATTCAAACAATCAACCAATATTGTAAGATTTCAACATTGATTCAATTCCATAAAAAAAGCCAAAGCAATCCTTTTCCAATCAAGATTATAAAATCGTACAATCAATCCTCACCCCGTTCAGTGTTATTCACTCCCAAATCAATTGTTGGCACATATTGATCAGTCATATCGCTGAAATATTCCACGAATTTTGCCATCTTTGCCCACGTTCGTTTCACGATAACGATTCGTTTCTTATGATTAGCATGATATGTTTTTACGGCAAACAAGACATCTTCGTTAGTTACTGCTTTCACCGTGTTTGACGCATCATTTAGCACACAATTCTGCAACTCCTTTAGTGAAACACTGCCACACAGCAAGACTACTTTTAGAACTGAAACCTTTGAAACAAAAAAATATTTACTGGTAACATGAAAAGTATTCGTATACCATTCGATTACAAACAAAATTTTTTCATCCCCCTCCGCCAACAGAAATTTAAGCCGTAACAATAATGAATCAATACTCAACTTCTAACTCCTCTCTCATAACTGCTAAATTCTTCTCACTACTTGGAGAAACTTGTTTGGGAAGACGATACTCAAAGGAAATGTCAAGTTTCTTCATCAATTAAAAGTTTCATGACAATCAGATAAATGTTACCTAAACTACAATCAGACTCAGGCGAAATACTGAAGTTACTCACGTCAATATCTTACTCACATCTGTCTTTTTAATCATTCGTTCACAAACTGAACATGTCTGTGCGATTTTATTTGATCATTTGCAGCATTCGGAAAACGTCTACTACAATACGAACAAGCTACAGCTTACCTCATAACTCGGTTCGATGTACCTGGTTATGCAGTCATTCGCCTCATTATGCAGCAAACAAAAGCGATGCGTATCTGTCAACGTTATCCCATCAGCAGTTTCGAAAACCATTCGTGCAAACTGAAACCGTGACGTTCAATAATAATTATATTGTTTTTACAGCAATACGACTGACATTTCATGCATTACTCCATCTCGAGCGAAACTTCCACGTTCGGCAAAATTTGAACTCGCGACGTACCAAACATTTATGAAAAGCTACTGGCTTTATGTTGAATCCATACAAATACAATTTTTTGTAATACCTCATGTTTAGGATCAATCGAGAAATCAGTCGCTCGTTGATGGTCTGAAGATTTGCGATGAAGTTGTTGAAACAATGCTGAAGAGATCGCTAAACCACCCGCAAAATCCGGATATAAAAATGGTGCTTCTCGATTCGACACTTGATCGTAACCGTAGAAGTGATGAATAATGGTTGGACTGAAAATATAAGAAAACAATAACAAAAATCAGGACGGTTCATTTTAGAACGAACGTCATCAAGAAATAAATCCTTATGAAAATCGCGCCACTCTTTGCGTACCTATTATCGAAGAGCGCCCTTCCAATGAAATGACGTTCAGATGCGTTAAATGCCAACAAAAAATGGCCGAGTAGTGATAGATCAATTTGCGTGAATATTTCGCAAAAGAATATCCAGTTCCACTCCTCATTTGATGAGCTATTTAATCGATTTTGCAGACTGAAATTTGCATATATATATATATATATATATATATATATATATATATATATATATATATATATATATATATATATATATATATATATATATATAAGGAAAAAAACGTTCCTCTCTAAATTATAATTGCTATCAAATTATATTAGGCGACCAATTTCTGAATGCAATTTGTGTCAAAACGAAAACAACCTTGAGAACAACGGGGAAATAGTCCATGCTCCAACAACATCTCCAAAGTCCAAATGACTTATGAATACATCAATTTTCTGCAATACTAAAATATCACTAACTATCATTCACTCGAATTTCGGTCGGAAGTGCCCGATCGATTTTCGGAAGCCATCGAAATTCGGGACCCTGAAAATCGGTGGTCCACGACCGCAATTAGAAGGGACTGTTCGACAGGTGACAAACGAGGAAAATTTTTGGTGCCACCACAAAAAATCTTGCGGTCTTCAACATAAGTATCAACTGAGCATAGATCCAAAGTACGAGATGTATCATATAAATAATTTTATAATCCAATAAACTAACCAAATCGGTCTTATTGATCGCCTGTTGCAAGAGCGACCGTTTCAAGCTTGAGGCTAGTTGATTGTCATATGCGGCTGGTTGTGAGAGAATAACGAATGCCAGAGATAACGATTTATTACCTGCTAAGAGCAAATACTCAGCTCTCAAATGTTTTAGCTAATGGAATTCTTCAAAATTTTCAGTATTATCATTCTATGTATCCTTCGATCATATTAGCTATGATCACGCACATCTGTTACATGTACAATATATGAACGAAAGTTTTAAATTTTTGTCCTGCGAAACACTATCAAAAAATTGTAAAAAGTACAATAAAGGACCTCCCTCGAAAAAGTTACCTTGTGCATAAGAGCTAATCAAAGAGACAGTTGAACATATCACGATAATGAACCAGCTACGTATCACACACCACCAGTTCATAACTCTTAAGCATAGCCCAGTAATGATAATAATCGCAGTCAATAATAATAATAATGACAATCGCACTAATAAAAATAACAATAATAATAATTTTTATAATAAAAACTAATCACTCGATCAGATACGTAGGAGCAACGTCGTACGAGAACGTTTTACAAAGTATCAATGAAAATGCACACAGGAATGAATTTTATTTGCACAATAAACAATGATTATAACACTTCTACACTCAACCGAATCCATATGCAAAACAATGAATAAATAAATGAATAAGATAACAAAACCTGAAATTGATAACAATTAACAAAACCTTTCAAATGGACAATCAAAGTTTACATTAAGAATCAGTGAACAACACAACAAAATGACATAACTACACATGCGAATTGCATCTGTATTATAAGAAAGACTTCGCGCACTCACAAAATTGGACAACCTTTGATATAACTTATGCTTCTAATCTCCAACTCCTTACACTGAACATATCGGTCATCAGGAAGATCTTTCTCTTCAAATTCATATCAAACTTACTGAAAGACTGGCAAGTTGTTGAAGAACTGATCTTATCTGCTTGATTCAGAAAGTAGCATCTGCCAATGACCTGTCCGTACATGAGTCAGAACATCTTATTCATCAGTTCAAATCCTTGGAAATTTGAAACATTCCCGAAACTCAAACCCATTTTCATTTTTAAAATGAGAGTTCGCTCATGCTGATTTGAGTTATCCCATGAAGATCATCCATGGCAAATGAAGAGAACAAAAATCACCATGAGCATAAAAATGCTGAACGCTTCAAAAGCTCGATAATCTCACACAAATGCTCAATCTCAAAATCTCATGAAAATGCTTCCACACGTCCTCATAACAATGCAAAAGTATGCTTAAAACTCACTAATTCTATACCAAAATCAACGCAATCATCTCCAACAAACAAAAAATTAATGAAGATATAATCAAATTCTCTAAATGAAATGTATAAATTAACCGAATTAATAATATAAAATAACAAAAAGACTGGATCTGAGAAAGCAATTTGAGTAATGATAACAATAAGGAAAGGTTCAATGAAATGGGACTCAGTTGAAATGCAGTGCCGAATAAACGCCAATCCACGCTACCATAAACGTAGCAAATGCAGCACCGAAACCTTCTTTTGCCAACTCCCAGAATCCTCCTAATGCATCCTCATCCACCTGCACACAGGCAAATAATCAAAACAAGCTCATCAATAACGTCAATTGAAGCAAAGCGTCATTAGACAATGTATTAATTTATGACATTTATCAAAATGATATTTCAACCGACTGATTTGGATTACTAATCCAATTGCAAATTCCCAGTTTGAACATCTTTCGCGAAAATAAACTAAGATAATCGCCTTTCAATAACAGTTCCTAGGACTCAATTAGCCTTTATAATCAATGGCTTGACAAAATTTTTGTCCGATGCTTCACTCACATATAGGTCGAAGTCGAATAAAAGAATGAAACAAAACCTTTTGAAAGTTGGTCACATAAAGCTGCGCGATAATTGTCGATAAGAAGATATAGAAGAGAATGGCCAATAGCCCATGAAGTGGGATTATACCCCAAACAATACCAACCAATAATGCGAGCAACTGCTTACCCCAATATAAAACATCTAATAATTCATCTTTTTCTGGCCAATCGCTACCACTCACGAATGCCTTTGACAACTGAATTCGTTACCATTCATAAGAATAATGACTAATAGAGCAGTAACAACAACAATGGATATTCGCTTCGGATTTCTCTGTTATAACTAGTGTTCATCGGGGAACAGACTCCCCGTCGGGGAACGCGGGGAGCGCTTCCCCCGCGCAATTTTTTCCCCGACTTTTTCGCGGGACCCCCTCCCCGAGCGATCTGCTCCCCGACCTTTTTTCGGGGAGCACCCCCCGTCCAGTTTCGCTTCCCGACGGAGAGGACGGGGAACGCGAAACTTGGCGAATATCGCAAACAATCAACTGAAAATGATAAAAGACTGCTGCAACACTTTCAATATTGTCTTGTTGTTTGTTTTGAAATGTGAGTATAAGGTGCATTTGAACGGAAACTACTTAAAAAAAAGAAAAATCTTTAAGAAATTGAAATTTTGTTAAAAAATTGAGCTGAAATGCTCCCCATCCTCCCCGTCAGGGAACACGGGGAGCAGTCATTCCCCGACGGGGTCCCCCTCGCGCAATTTGCTCCCCGGTCTTTTTTGCGGGGACTTCCCCCGTCCAATTTACTCCTTGCGGGGACCCCCCCGCACAATTTGCTCCCCGACTTTTTCGTGGAGACACCCCCCTCCATTTTTCTGCCCGCGGAGTCCCCACAGTGCGAAAAAGTACTCCCCGACGAACACTAGTTATAACCGGCGATTTTCATCAGTCTAGTGAACAGATGATGGATCGATGATAATAATCTTATAATCACTGATAATGAAAGTTATGAGCACTGATAACAATACTACTACTATACTACTACTACTACTATTACTATTATTAATAATAATAATAATAATAAAGCCGCAAACTCAAATGAAATCACATAGAACATCTGTAACTTATTGGATACGTTCCTATATGCGATAGAAATCGTCTGTTGATACAATGGTGAAATCCATAAATACCATTCCGTTGAGCGAGCTTTAGTTTTCCTCATTGGAAGGTTTTCCTGATTTTCCCAATGAACAATTCAAAAGCATTGGAATATCGAATAAGAACGTATGGATCCCACACAGCACGTATTTCAAGTGGATTTTAAGTGGATCCCACATACATATACATTTAATTAATTGCAAGAATAAATCAATTTTTGACATTAATATCAAAGTTTACGGAAGAAGAAAACATACCGTTTTCTTCCAAAATACCGTATCCGCATCACTTTGTGCGGCGGCCCCAGTCCTCCGTTGGGACATGCTTTTCGGGAAGAAACTGAAATAGCAATTAGGACTGTCAGATGAAGGTTGAATCAGAAGGTGGTTACTCTGTGCAAAAAACGAACTGATCGGATAATCGATATTATCTTAATGCTGCTATCAAGAGGAAATATCTCGTGCGGTTCACAGTTTAGATGCTGGCTCAGACTCAGGATCAGTAATGGACATACGTACCGTACCACCTAACTAGTAAGGTTCGACAATGAGCCTTGAATAAGCTTATTGTTAGATGAAAGCCATAACTCAATTCTCAGTCTGAATAATAGTTTATACCTCGTAGATTAAATAACTTGTTTATGAGATTGTGTTTGTTCGTTCACATGATACAGAGTAACTTGACTACACCCGAAAATGCAAAGGGACGCTCGGGAAGACAAGCGTCTATAAGTAAAGGGGAGAGGTTCCTCGAAAGAGAAAAGGGGTTCCACGCAAGGGAAGCAGGCTCTCCCTGAAGATGTATCCCAGAAGGAATCAGGTTATCCCGATGAATGGCTGGAAACCTCAAGAAGGTGCTCCACATCATAAGCAGCACAGCACCTGTCCTTTGTCGCGAATTGTCTTATTCGAATCATTCTCAAACACTTTTTCGACGACCCCAAAAAACTTGTTAATGTTCATGGGGCTCGATTGCGCCCCTACCTCATCGTCGGCGCCTCCCTCCCCCTCCGAACACATTTGAGGTTTCCAGGGCCTTCTACTTAACCCCCACCTCTAGGGACTCGAGGATTCGTCTTTATCCTCCAACCTAATCCAGATCATATTCCAATATCCCCTTAACGAAACGCAAGGGCGCTACTTCAGGTCCCGAGTGAAGATAGAATGAGCACCCTCAAATTTGCCTTCGTTGTTAGCTCGAACCTGGGCACCCTCAATCGAAAGTTAACACCTTTCTCAAGGTGTTAGCTTTCGATAGAGGGTGCCCGGGCTCTCGCCTGAGGGCAGAAGTGCCCCTCATATAAGGGCACAAAACAAATATCATGGCGAGATTGCGAAGTACCAGACTCCGCACCTGCCGTGCAGATGCACACTGAAATATGCGTAGAATGAATTTGCTTATATACGATTCACTTCGCGCCATAATTAATAATCAACAGATCAGAATTCATATCGATGCATCTACAAATGATCAATCAACAAATGCATATAATAACGTATGATCATCCCATCTCAATTGCTCCCCAGAACGCTGCCATCTACGGCGATTAATCAGTGTTATCTGCATTGCGTTTTTGCATCGTTGTTTCTCCATTCAGTGATTTAGTGATACTTCACTGAACGGCTGCTTTCTATTGACCGACTGCCTTCCTATCCTAATTGAATCTTAGTGACTGATTCAGTTTTCTTCTCACAGTTAAATCGAAAATTGTATTCAGATTCGTGTTCTGATTTAACCATATTCCAGAAATAATCCTGATCTTGAACGAAGCCTAAGCGTGATCTGGAACCTGAGGAGAAATCTACTTTATCGACAGCGTGCTTTCTCTCACAGCCACATCAACAAAACGATTATTGCTTATTATTATAGATGCAACGTTTCAAAAAAACGTCATAAACAAGTGCTCTTATAAAGTGAAAACAACGAATATATTCAACAGCGGCTGTGTGATCAAAAAGCACCAGGTACGTCGACCGTTTGTGTAATTTCACACTTCTACGAATAAATCCTCAATTATTGCGGGTATTTCCTCATAAGCAACGATGGATTTACTCATCAGGATACAGTTTTCGACGAACACAAAACCATAAGAACTCAATTCCCGCCCATGTCACATCTGATATATTGGAAATTAATGTTAGCTCATTCGCCATTGGTCGCTTTCCAAAATTATCAGCGCAGCTGAGAAATAAAATCAACGGAATACTTGTGTTTTCTTTTACCTAACAAGATAAGTCAAGTATCCAGTCAACAAGAGCAACGATATCTGAAAGTTTTGTGCATGCTTCATGCTCAATTCAGAATATAGCCCGTGAATCAAATCTGAATTGACATATTATAATTTAGGCTGGACTCAGGCTGTTTTTTTTTTGAATAAAGCACGTTCATTTCAACCCTGATTTACAACGTTCATTATTTTGAATATATTCGATCATTTTGTAAGCTGTTGTGCTCAAGATGAAATTAATATGTATGGAAAATTCCGGAACATCAGCAATTACTTATGATCAGAACACCTACCATCAAAAACATCTTTACAAGATCAAATTTTGGTGCAGAACTGTCATGAATTCATCAAATTGCAATGCGCTTATCACTGCTGATCCCGAAACTTGAATTGTTTGTGATGCTTGCTTGGAAATGCAATCCGACTTTAGATGGCTTCTTCGCTTACCATTTGCTACCAATAGGTTCTTTCTATGATAAAACGCCATCACAGCAACTACGCTGCTGTAACACCCAGCAAATATAACTTTGTTCAACATTCAAATACGACATGCACACCAACATCAACCAAGAAACGAGGACGCTTCGCTGCGTAAAAAAATGGCGAATAATAACCATCAAACGAAATGATTTACCGGAAAACGTTACTTACCCGTTTCACCAACGTTTTTGCTGAACAAGTAGCCGGAGGAGTCAAGGACCCGGGTGGGTCGACGACGTGCAAAACGAATTTCGTTCGAGCGCGCGTGCAACAAACAACAACAGCACGAACGCCACACTTACCATAGTAACTCCGCGCTTACTCTTCTCACTTGCACATCATTATGTTTTTATTGCAACCTGAACAAGAATTCTGATTCGGAAATCAGTATATGTTCCTAATCATCGCTCACCAGTTGCTCATTCAATATTCGCGACTCACTCATGCGTTGATCGTGCTCACTTAAGCAGGTCTTTCACACTACCCAACATCAGCAGACCTACAGTTTCTTCCACACCGCTCACTAACAAGAGGGCATTAAGACTGAAATATGGAAATGGTGAATTGAACGTCCCGCAATTCGATTTTATCAAAGTTCAAGCTCCTGTTCAGGTTTAGCAATATGAACATCAGCGAAAACAACAATAACGACTTTAGCAATAAAAATAACCATCGGTCAAGTCATTACATTACAAATGAAAGTAGAAGCTATTCAGACGGATGCAATGCAGATTCGTATAATACAAATCAATTAACAACAATACAAATAAGCGCAAAGCAATAATGATCATGTCAAGATATCATAACTGAACGTCGGAACGACGTTCATTCCTGCATCTGCCGGCAACATTTGGTTTTTGTGGCAAACACTAATATTGGCTAAAACCGAAAAACTTCGCTCAGCCGACGCCGTAGTGGCTGATACGGAAAGTATGTGGAGTGCACATTTTGACAGTGTGGATATTCCTTGAAGATTATGAATGTTTTCAAAAGAATATGAATAAACATTCGGTTCGACGCGGAACGAAAAACAATATATCAAATAACCGTCAAAGAAATTTCCCCCATTACTCTTCGATTATTAAAATTTAACTAATAACTAATCATATCATCAAATGATAATCAAATTATCAATCGAAAAGTTCATTCAGACAAAATTGGTGATCAAAGAGTTTAGGAATATCTCCACAAATCACTTCAAAGGATCACTCATCTGATTTATGAAACAGAAAGATATGACACAATTTTTATCACAAGATTATTACTGTCGTATTAAATTTTATCATTTTAAGCCAAATGATAATTATACGTGTTAACTGATGCAAATTCATAAGTGATATTATACAATCATACTAAAACAACAATGATAAAAAAATAACAATAATAATAAAAGCATGGATAATGATAATAAACAAAACATGGATAACAGTAATAATAACAAGCATCACTGGCAATGATAACAAAAGAATTCTAAAGTGTTTGTGATCCGATTCGACCCGAGATCAAATAATACTTGTATTCATCGAACAACGTCAACATCTTATCTGAAACTCACTAAAGTTAAAACAACAAAACGCAATAGACCGAAACAAACCCAAACAAACTCACAAGATTGAAGTCATTTGTTGTGATGATACACCTAATACCACGATCAATTTTCTTTTGTTGATGTGCCGATAGGGTTGGTATATAATCTTTCAACGCTTTCATTAATCGTTGACTCTCATCACCTGCCTCTTGCATGAAACTTAGGAAATCATCTTGCGACAGGGCTGTTAATAAGGCCTGAAAGTTAAACTTATCAAGTCGATTTCTGAACAGCGAGGCAAAGCTCGCCACCTTATTATCTAATAATAAATGAGAATGCGGCAACCAAGTGATGATATCTTGTACCGCTACCTTCATTCGTCCTTAGATAAAAATGATTGCTGGCGCACTCATCAAATGATAAAATATATTATTTTAAACAAAACGAACAATATAGGAGTGTGGTGCTGTGGCAATAGCACACTGTACGAACTGTGGCCATACTGATGAATCATTGCCCCACGGTCTTTTCTGAATGATCTTGAGAATGACATTCGCGATGAAGGCGTTCAGTGCGGGATATGCCTCGTGAGCACGTGAGATTGTGTGCAGTATATTTGTTGGAAACATCTCATCGTCCAACAGAACGTCGATCGCTGATGCTATCGAGTCTTTGGCTGCCATCAGCTGAGACAGCAATGAATCAATATCTAAAGTTATTCACTCCTATTGTTATGCAGTGGAAAAGAACAAGTGAACAAATGGACATAGATAAATAATCAAATAAAAGAACACACTTTGCATGAGCAGAACAGATTCCTCAGGTGTCTGCGCGTTGATTCGATGTACTGCTATCAACAATTCACTCGCGCTCATCGGGTGCTGACATGTTTTGATACCTCAAAATCATAACTAGAACTGACACTACTACGTCGGAATGATAAAATGAAAACAACTTACTTTTACTGAGCAATATTTTAGCGTATAACGTTTGAACGGATTTTTGATTGATCGAATTGAGTACAAATTTCGGTAATATTCGTAGAATGTAGTCCTGTAAGGTAAAAACAAAATAAACTCAAAAAATAATGAATTCATAAAGTCGACTAAATTAACACAAGCAAAACATAAACTTATACAATATAAAAGTTGGATTGTTGCAGCAACTTTACACCCACTCAAAAGAATCTTTGCAAACAGCTTAAAATAAGTTGACTAATTCGTTGATGTTGATGAGATGAACGTTGATGAGATAATCAAAAAAAAGCTGGTAGAACGGACCCACCTTATCCAACCCATTCAAAACGGGTATTAATAAACGAACATCTGCTCGTCCTTGCTCATAGAGTGCACATACGCGAGCCACAAGTTCTTGAGTTGGAGGATCTAAAATAATTCCGAATTTAATACATCTGCCTGCACAATTAAATAACAATAACTTAGTATTCAGGTTGAAATTTAATAAGTTTTGCGTATTTAAAATCTAATTTAAGTGAATAATGGCTCTGAAAGTGACTTCGTTCAGTGAGCAGATGAACAATCCTAGCGACAAGTGTACCAGCACCATCAGGACATTCTTCGATCATCTTCAGCAAATGCTCACTCGAACTACCCATTCCCTTTATTGCACTCTCGATCGCACGTAGTGTTACCTATACAATAATATACACCTAGTAGCACATCATTTGCAGCATTCTTATGGTCTTCAAAGAAATGAAATCATCAAAGTTACCCGCTTGATATCATTTGATGACTTCGCGTAAACTGCCGCTAGAGTATGTATGAGCGAATGATCGATTGGCAGAATGGAAAGAAACAGATGCAGGGCTGATCGAATTGTTGTATCGTCCCACCGCGGTTGAACGCCTTCTTCGAGATTTGCACAGATTTGCGGAGGGGGTGAAGCACGAAGAAGATACTCTATCGTGCACAGCAAATATTCACGAACATCATTCCTGAAAGTAAAATTCAAATTCAAATTCAGTAAATTATCAGATTCAAATTTCAAATTATCAGTTTCAAAGTAAATTTATTATCAGTTTTTCTTGGGCCAAGTTCAATAGAACGTATAAAATCGTCTAAACTAAAAAAGAACGCATGCATTCGCAAAAATCTGCTTCACGATCAATTATCACTGTTGCATCAGATCGGGGTAAAATCGCCTATACATTTACATGAATGAGCACTTTCACATAGTACTTATAAACAAGTGCTTAACCTAGATACCTATACAATTCAAATAAACTTGGTCAAGTGCTCAGATGGACAGTGACTGATTTTTAAAAGCACTTCTACAGTTATGCGATAGCTATAGAAACCAGCTCCTGTCCATCTGAGTGCTTCACCAAATTTGTCTGACATCTAAAAACAGTCACACAAATGATGAAAGAGAACGTAAATTTTCACACAAAAAATAAACATCTTCCTAGGAGCAATTTATCATCCCAGAACTTCAATAAATCTAATGAAAGGAAATTTTCTTCATAAAATCGCAGCAATTCTCAAAACAATCAAGGAAACGAACAACTAAAACACTCACTTCACGTATGGAATTTGATAGAGTTCTTTCGCAGTTTCAACGCTTTGCGTTCGAACATCATTCCGTTCACTATAAGAGAATTCGAGCAGAAGACACAACAATTCGTTGCGTTGTCGTGCACGAGTTAGAATCAGCTCACGCAGAGTGGTCATTCCAAATGCACCAAATACCTTCAATTCAATTTTTTTGTTCATTTCAAAGGAGTTAAATTTAAAATATTCGAACAAATTGAGGGATCGCTTGTTAAACGATAAAAATAAGATATTGAGAAAAGATTACGAAACTCAAAAAACTCGGAACAAAATAATCCTCCAATGAACATCAGACCAAATTTGCAGTAGCAATGAAACCTACAACAAAAGTATCAGGATCGCTCACATAAAAAGTTCAGTTAATAAACAAGCACAAATCGATACCGTATCAAGACATGCGGCCTGTAGCCATCTCAACGACTGCGTTGTCAGAAGGGGTGCTTCCAGAAGGATTTTGTGGAATAAACTAAAAATAAATTCAGAACGTCACAATCAAATATAAATTTATTCCATGGTTTTAGCTTGAGCTAAGAAGATGAAATCAAACGAGTGCGATTTTGAATAGAGAACATCGGGAACACAGCTAGATCAACTTCGTATGGTAAGCAATAAAGCACGATGCTGCCTGCATCTAATAGAAAGCAAACAGCTGACAACAACTCAATTCATAAAAACGTACGTCTCTTTATGCTCTCCTCTTTCAAACAGTGTTTTGAGGAGAGTACATAAAACCGAATCGTACCGTTCATATCGTCGCGTTTCCGACGCACTTATGTTCGTAATTTCTGATCGATGACACAGTGAATACCTAAAACATTCCGCAATTCAACTCATAACTGCAAACCGATCTAATCAAATAATCCACTGCACTTTATCATGCTTTACCATATTCGTTGTCAGTTCCGCCTTCACTTATCATGATTACCATGATCAACTGTTACTCGAGTAGTTTAGTTGACTATAAGAGAGAATCTCATCAGATGCTTTCTTACAGCTATAACACAGCTCAAAATTAGACTTCGGCTTTTGCCAAATTGGCCCCTCTCTGGATAAGCTCGACCCAGTGCAAAGACTGTTACGCTCTCAGAAGCAGTGGCAGTTTAAGCTATTTTTGCAGAAAACACGTTAAACGAAACATTCTCTGCTATTGTCATTACGATTTCCATAACCAACATAATTCATCGGAACAGTTCTCCAAACTCTCAAACTTTTCACTAACCCTTGAAATTGCGCATACAGCTCCGCGATCCACATCAACGCCAACTCAGTACGTGACTTCTGCTCGGCAACGATAAAAGCCATCAACATTTCATTGAACTCATCCTCTGAATCATGCTCGAAACGCGTCACTAATCTCACCAACAATTTCTGCTGTGCAACACCAGCACCTCCTTGGATTGCGCGTTCTGAACAAATAATCATTTGCAACGATTCTCTTCATTAATGAAGCACAATAATTCAATTCAACAAGCTGACATCAAAAAATGAGAGTAACGTCAAAAATTAACGAAATTTGAGGAACGGATCAACTCAAGGACAAACTTTCATTGGAGAGAACACGCTGGAATGCGAGTAGAATAAGTTTTTGAGCCTCTCCACGGCTCAACTCTTTTGTAACCGATAACAAACCAAATTGCACTTTTGATTTTTGCTTCGTTGACGGTATCTGCAAATGATTTATATCGAACTGAATCGCACTTCATTGAATTTAATATCAAATAAAATGAACAACATACCATCAACAGATAAATTTCACACTCACATACCTATCTATCCTCATCATGAAATTAAGATTTCTTTGCTGCAAAACATTCAACGAATGAAAGCGAAAATCACTGGACATATAAGTCATACCACTGGTTGTGCAAACTGTGAAGATGATGGTTCGGTTCGATGAACTTGTTTTGCTGCAACACCGAGTTCATGCAGTGGAGTTGGCGGTATTATTGCGCCTTCCATTCGCGCTGTTTGACGAGCTGAATAACAAAAACAATTCGCACAGTGTTAATTACACTCACAATGAGAATAATAATAGCAATAGTCCCTATGAGAAGTTTCGTAACAACTGATAAAAATGAGAACAATCTCTCCTCATCTCTTTACGACCTTTTCTATCACTCAACGTAAGGCTAACAAATATCAAAAATAATCACTACTAAACACAAAACTAATAAATTCCGTAACGAGCTCTGAACTAACCAATGAATTGTTTTCTCTTTTCATTCCTCATCATCTCCACTCCCGGCCCCAACTCGAGACTCGTCAATTGTGTTGCGATCATTCTCGACAGATGTCGAATTTGACTTTCAGTTCCTGCTGCCGCAATTGGCGTATAAGATGCCTGAAAGGCGGCCGGCATCTCATCCGGTAGCGTTACCTCAAATAAGCAAGATATGCAGCGCAACCAATAAAAGGTACAACTAAGCAATTTATAACATAGTAATTAAAATAACAGTTGACAAAAATTCGTTATTATAATTTTATATTGTGTTCCTGTGAGTGTAACAATAAAAAATTCCTACTACCAATTATACAGTGCGACTTACATACGAGGAATCATTCCAGCAGTTATAAAAATTATAATAATAACCATAACATAACAAATAAAGTACCGATGTTACTAATAAATCAAAATGATAAAAACACTAACGCTGATGATAATAAACCCAAAAAACAATAACAAATCACAAAACCAAAAATGTACCAACGAAATGAGCACAAGATTGGTAACAACGCGAGGTGTCAGTCTTTCAAATACGAATTTCTCGGTGATGTCAATCGCAGACTGTGAAGTTATTATGCCGTGATCAGACGTTGAGCTGGACGATGCCTTCTGATTCTCATCGCCGTATTCTTCGTCCTCTTCTCGATCGATCATTCGCGATGAACCACTCGTTGTTCCTGCTGCTGCTGCATTCTGTATCGACGACACTTCATCAACATCATCAATCTCAAAAATTTTCTCCTTTATTCATCCAATTCCGGAAACTATTTTATTTTTCGAATGAATATCAATTGTTTGAATAATCATTTCGAAAATTTAAACAACTTAGCGAATACAATCGGCACATGAAAGGTTTCATTTAGAAAGGACGATCTATTCAAATCACTCAAATTTTCCCACATCAAAAAGACCCTCATTTGATTTAATGTATTTCCTAGCAGTTGCGTGTTCAAAAGCTCCAACCAGCCGTCGTCTAATAATTGGGAAAATTAAAAAAAAAACAAAATAATTTCTGAAAAATATTCGAAAAATGAAAAGAAAGTACGAGTGAAATAGATGAGAACAAACCTTCGTTCGTTTTCTGTCCCGTTCCTCAGCGCCGTTATCATCACCTCGTTGTGATCGTTTACGAATGTCGCTTGTGGCTGGTAGTGCGCGTAGCACTTCCTTTAAACACAAAGTGTAATCATCAACTTGGTTGCAACAAAAATATTTTTAAAATGGTCAAAAAGTGAATCCCTGTGGTAAATCAACCGTTTAATAAGCGATTTCATCATCACAAAATAGTTTTTTAACAATTCAGATTAAAGCTATAATTTATTCGAATCTCTTAGAAGCTCACTGACTCTGGGGTTTGCGAACAAATGTTTGGAAAGAACCGTGTTAGTGAATCGAGCTTTCACAGTTAAAAAAAATATTATTTTTAAACAAGTAAAGCTTTGACATAGAATCAAGGACGGTTTACAACTGTAACCAAACTTCAGACCAAATTAGAACTCTCAGTCTTAGTTGCCATCATAAGTCAGCGATTACCTGTACGCGATAATCAACGCATACGCTCAACTTAGGAGAAACGTACCGCATGATAGAAAATAAATAAATATTAGTGAACGTATGTGCAAATGGTAAGTGAAATATTCATATAAACAAACACAACATTGAAAAACCGAACCGACTGCCCCGCTCCAAGATCCGTGAGCAACGTTGTAATTCGTTGATGAAACGGTGCACTGCTCAGATTTTTTAGTAATCGCAGCAAATGCATTTTCAGTTCTTTGCGAACACTTTTTACTTGACTCATGGCTAGTGTTGGTGGTAGATTGACATGCAGAGACTCGAGAGCACCTTTAAAAAGAACATGTCAAATACTTTAACTTCATAAGTGTTATAACGAATGAGTACTGTAAAACCAATTGGTTCAAGCAAAACGTTTCTCTGCTGAACAGAATGATACGCTACTGCTATCGAACAAGCTGTCATCTGATTGATTATGAACAAACAGCAAACGTACCAACAACACGACTCATGAATTGCGGTCGGTGCTGAGCAATATTACAAATGCACGACAGACAGGTGAGTAGATTCAGTGAGGAGATGTGTGCTGATGAGAGTTGATCCAGTAGCGAACTGAAGTTCAGATTGGATTCGTTCTCCATTTTGCGATACGAGATGAAACGATGGTCACGCGAGATGTCATTCAAGCACATCAGGTCCACGCGACTTCGCTCACTCTCCTTAACATTTTTATAATACCGATACAGGCAAGGTCTGCATCGTATATCAATGCCGTCGATATGATCGGGCCTAAGCCAGGCTGCATTTGGATTATGCTTCTAACTAATACCAATAATGATAATAATTCGCAGTAACGATAAGCAAAGTAACAACAATAATAGTTGCATATCATAAAAATATGATATGCAAACAACAAAAGCAAAGAATTTCGCTCACTTCGTTTCGTAAAGTTTGTGCTAATATAACTGCTTCAAGAAACTTTAGCGTCTGTGTGCGTACTCTGAAAATTAAAATTCATTCAATAAAATGTGTTGATCGCTTCTGGTAATGATAAGAATGACAGCAGATTTCGAAAGCTCACAAAAAATTGAGATAAAATGAATGCACCCTTCATTGTCAGAGTCGATTTGCTGCATAATTCGACCTTTCAGCACACAGAACGCTTCCCAACACCGTTCCACTTCCACGCTTCTCGATGCTGCAGCCCATTTCAGTACGTACGCATACACTTGTGTACAAACGGCTATCACCTTTAACAAACAACTGCACATTTTTTTGTTCAATGTTTTCATATGCATCAACCGACTGATTCGTACGAAAATTCTGGCAAAATGAACATCAAATTCAATGAAAGAATGAACTTTTTTTGTGACTTTCACACATCCCGCCACACCAAGTTCCATCATATACGATAGTGATACGACAGCCTTTTTCATCACTTCAGCATCCTTCTTGCTGCAAAAATAAGCACAAATAAACTCCCCACCGAATGCAACTCAATAAAACTTTGATCCTCTTAAAGTAAAAACTGAGTTTAAGTTTAAGGTAAATTAAAGACGAATAAAGTTGGAATCCGGGTAAACTGAAGTCAAGTTGACATTAGATTCTTAATAAGGAACGACTTGTAATGAGAAATCTCCCTTACGCAGCCTGGAACACATGATCCCTTCCAACGTTTCGGCTTTTAACGCCATCATCGAGGAAAGAATAAGGGAATAAGGAAATGCCTCTGACTGCGCAAAGTTGATTTTTCCTCATCACTCGTTATTATCAAAAATGATCTTCACCTTGTGCATAATAAGAGATAGAACTATTGGAAAATTAACGTCAGAATTAAAACAATTGAAAATTAGCAAAGGGACAGCAAATTCTAGAGACCAATGCGATATCCTATCCTTGTGACAAGGAAAGGAATTAGAATGAAACTCAATCTTAACAATTTAATATTTCACCAAATTGAAGGACTTGTTAAATAACAAATCTATCTGACAACAACTAGATAAAGTTCATTAGCATCTGTTCAGAAGACACGAATGCTTATCTAATATTCATGAGATTTCACTAATATGCCGATCAGAAGAACAGGAAAATATCAATAACGGCTGAAGACATTTAAAAAAAAAAAACAATAAATACGCTCATACCAAGCTTTCTCGATGAAAGAACCAACGAAGCATCGCATTTTTGCGTCATTCTCAACAACAAATTCCAGCATTTCATCCAAAAAATTGTCGAGAAGTGATCCACTTCTATCGTGATTCAACAGTAGTTCTTGAGCCTACGAAAGAATCCCTTTCAGTTAGATAATTTCTTCAGAAGACATGATGTAAGATGCCTTTATGACATAAATTTGTCATTAATGCAATACAAATTTAACCTTGAGGCAAATGATGAAAACGCTCTCTGATGTATGAAGCTGAGATGCTACAAACAATGAAAATTTAAAATTCCAGATGTTCAAATAGGTACCTTCTGTAAGTGTGTAATACGTTGATCGACTGTCTTCCCGGACATTTGCAATGCTTCATGGATTTCATTACCGATCTGAAAGTGATTCTCATAAGAGCATCGAGTTATTATGAAGTGATGAGTATAAAAATAATATATCGAACTTTGAGATGGTAATGCAATAAGCAAATACATATTGTTGTTCAAAAAACGATCAACTACTCGGCCAAAATCAAAATTTTGGCCAAAACTGAAATCTGTAAAACTTCACAGCCTTTTGCTAGTTTTCGATTAACATCGAGCCTCAGCTCCAGCGAGTTTTAAAGCATCTGCATAATTTAATCAAAAATTATTAATTGTAAGAAGGAATAAGTGTAGAGAAATGAAAAAAAAATGAGAAATACCTCTTCACTGAGATCCTCACTGCTGTGCTCAACCATAGCGGATGATGATGGCGATCAAGCAACGGATGTCAACTTTGCAAACTCTGTTCGAAAGCACCGATCTGAAACGATTACCGAAAACATACTCAAATACATACGGAGATTATCAAATGAAATATTGCACAATTCACAAAAACTCATATTCGACTGATACAGTCCCTACGAACTTCATTTATCAACCAATGTCACTACGGAACAATGCAGATTCTCATGCAATCAAGAGAATTCTCGATGAATTATTTCTTTTTTCTGGATTATCTGCGTAAAAATTGGATAACCACAATTCAAATATACAAATCAAATTTGTCGCGTTTTGCCAAATAATTTAGCACACATCAATTTAGCACGCTTACAAATAATGCGTCCGACAAATATAATATGTCCGTGACAAGTCTAAAATGCGATAAAAATCGCTAATAATGAATGAGTGACCCTTCCGCAAATGACAGGTGGAACTCACATTTTACTTGATAGATGTTCAGGAATGTGAATTACTTACCCGTTGAAGGAGAATAAATCCGGACAATTTAAACACCGCTGTGTAGCGCAGATTTACGAGAATAAACATGAGTGGACAGCAATAAAAGTTTACTCGAGATTTTGTGTTTGGGTTGAAATACAAAAGTTCAAGAAATGGGTGAAACTTTTACCCACCCGGCAGAGAAAATTTATAAACAAGAAATATAGCATCATTTAGCCAAGATTGAGTAACCTAAAAATATGTGTTGAATTTTGACCAGAAATGTTAAATTGTGCGAGTTATGCCACTTGCATGATCAGTGGTGGTATTCAATAGTAGCAATTGGAGTGATTGAAATTCTCCTATCCTCAGTGAAAAAGTTGGTAAGAAAAGTGTATATCATCTTGAAGCCAATATTCAGAGGTTTTCAAAAATGGAACTCAACTTAACGCCAGTTTTCAGTTTGTAGAATCCATTTTTAGCTAGCAAGTTATGAGAAACTTTTCAAAGAAGTGGTGCCAGCGACAAAGCAATGGCAATTGTTTATGGTATTCATTACTTCTGTTCTTATCATATTTATGAGATCATCATGTTACCATATCTCTTTGCATTAATGCTCCAAATTGATGCATTTGGTAGCCTTGAAGCTTTTTGGTAACCTTCGCTACCTCTATTAATTTATGGTCGATTATATTTTCATTACTACTTACGTTAGAAGTCGGAATTTGGACTCAGTAATACCCTGCTTCATAACAATGAATCTTTTGAACATTGCTTACGGCTGACAGTGTCGCAGTTTGAGGTATCTGAAGAAGGTGAATAGGCTGACTCAGAATTTGGTGTTTGATCGCAAATGCCATTTGATGAATGCTATCATGCACTAATTGAATAGAAATTATGTTTAATTGCAGGTCACTAACTCGTCGATGACATCAAAAGAATTACACTTCATTGTGATCATGCAACCATTCTAAAAATGTTATTGAACGATTATGGAAGAATTATTTTTTTAAATCAACAAAAATTTAATTACCAATCTCATCTATTTCCTCATTGCACTACCAAATCCTCCAACAAGGATGGAATTTTACGATTCTTCAGAGAAATAACTGACTTTCTGAAGTTGTCTCAGTTCCTCGGCAGTGCCCTTTCGAAACAACAGTGTATCTCAATTGACCAATACATTCATTAGCGTGGCAGTATGAGGGTTACCAATTAGCACAATCATTCTTCTCAGGTTTGCACAGTAACATGTTGGTTTCTTCACACCACTAGACGGGAAAAATCGGGAACGGGGGGATTTTCGAAAATGTCCGCGACTGAAAAAACGTCGAGGACGGGGACCCCGAAATTCCCCGCACCACACTATTCTGCATATCTTCATAATCTATCTATTGTCTCATACATATTCCATATAGCTGCACACTCAACCTGAACAACGCTCATCTTACTGTAAGATTTCACTTTACTTATCATCCTGCAAAAAAATTGAAGTGTATTTTGTTGTGCACATTCTTCCTTTGATGATGGCGTAATCTGCCGAAACCTTCGAGGAACGATTGAGTGTGAATGCGCGCAAAGTTGCTTTCAAAGAAATCGTTATTGCTGTCAGGATATCAGCTGTGAAACTGCAGTGAACTCTTAATTTGAACACATTTAAATACTGACATACGATTGATTTTTCACAATAACAGTTCAACGAAATTGAAAAGATGCAAAGCGTTTGCAGTGTAACTTTTTTGACTCATCAAAATTTCTGATCTCGTCTGTTCGGTGGTTTCTCAAGAACGATTAATCACTTGAAATGATTGTGAAGTATTTTTTCGTGAAATATTCAAATGATAGTTGGTTTTTTTTACGTTTCTTCACGTGTGAAAAGAGGATGGAAGAGGTGAATGATGCAGGTTATTCGCCGAATACGATGAATGATAACCGATAATCGAAACCTGTCTTTTTGCTGATCACTTCAATGAACAAAAAACTCCTATTTATTTCATTCTCTTTCGCAACACCAAACAAATTAGTGATTGGCACTATCCCTCAGTCTCGAACGTTCAGTGTTTCTTTCAATCAACATCATGAACAGTGCTTTTTTGGTGTTGATTGTCGTTGTCAACGTTGCTTTCGTCGTTTTGATTACTTTTGATATCCATTTCACCTCTAGATATCACCTTTGATTCACACAAAACTACGCTGAATGTTTCACAAAAGGCATGTTGAAAAAGGTTACTTCTTTTATACGGTGTTTCGATGAACGCAATTCACTTGTCGCAGAAATTCTTTCGGACACATCTTTATTCATTAACCGCAAACAATCGCTTACTCTGTGCAATGTTCGCCCTCGTTTTCCGCACCAATTCCTCAGCGTTTCAATTCCACCAACACCTTGATAATGTTGTCGTCAGTGAAGCGACGAGAAACATCTGAGATCATCTTTGATTGAAATATCATTTTCATGTTTTCCATGTCAGATTATTGTGTATGTATTCTCAGTTTATCGCGATTATATATTATATCTTAAATTGCGACCTGTCTCATGCCTACTGATGAATATTCACTAGTAACGTGAATGAAAACGAGATTTTAAATTACATGGAAGTGGTAAAGTTTTGCAGTCTTTTTCGAAGTGATGCGCAGTAGTGTGGTTGTTCTGCTGGTGTTTTTGCTGCTAATCAGCACTTCAATTGAAGCTCGGACAAGAGTGGTGTATGATCATGACAGGTATGATTCAGTCGTATCCTTCAGGCAGACGAGAGAGCTTTTTCCCAGAAAAGTTAGATGGTGCATTCTCAGAGGTGCATCTTCAGTTCGCGAGGGTGGTGAAGGAGTATTTTAGATTGTGGAAGACAAATATGTGGACAGTGATGTCCTCAGTTCATTATATAGTCACGTTTGAGATAAGCATTCTCGTGAAATGAATGTTCTTCATTACATTTGTTTGACTAACATGATCAAGTGAAACATCAACTGCACCTGAAATCTTGATGAAGGTCTATTTCCCAACAATTTGCTCCCTAGATTTCGGATCGAGGTCCTCTTTACTGCACAAACGAAGACTACCTATAAAACAGAGGAATACTGAAAGGAATGAAAGAGCAGCTAGCTGAAATTTATCTAATTAGATAAGAAATTGAACCAGCTTCAATTTCTTATCTAATTGGTCTTGAAAATACTATCGACTGTACGCTCAGTCGATGTGAATCGTTGTTCAAGATATATAAACAGAGTCATGTTCTGAAGAGACATATAAACAAGGAATATATTTAGAATTCGTTCGAATGACCCCATGTATCGCGCCAAACGATTCGTCATTGACACAGTCAAACCGATCACTCGAACGGTAATTTTCCAGCTCGATCTTACCAAGCAATCGAACAATTCCTTCGTTCGTTCAAAATTGTCTCCCACGTCTGATTGGATCGAAAATTGCTCGCTAATTTTCATCATTTACAGCAACCGTTGGGTCGTTTCAGTCGTCTAATTCACCGTGTATAATCAGGCGGTGCATCAAATTGAGTGCCGGCACGAAGAGAGTGCGATGCGGAACTTTTGAAATTGAATATTCGAGAAGGAACGAAGTTGAGAGGAACATTTTTAGCTTTATTGAATGATTTGATTCGTTCGAATTTGATCATATTCCACTGTAATAGTTTACCTAATTTTTTATAATTGTCGGGTGAATTTAATTGTACACTGACTCATACATCTGTATATTCGGTAAGATGAGTCGCTGAGCGAAACCTGTTTGATGGTGTACAAGAAAAGTAGACTTTTATTTTTACAGAAATGAATTCAAAATTTGTTATTGCATGAGAAAATGCATGAGTCGAGATACGATTATATTCAATCACCGAGTCTGAATGATGTTTTCATTCATAAATCAACAAATAAAGACACCTTACGCCTTCTTGAGCAAAGTTTTTGTATCTATTCATTGTTCATTTTCAGCTCGAAGGCTACTGTTTTTGACGATGAAACTGTTGTTATCACATAAAAATTTGTACACTGATATGCCGTTGTATTCCACATTTTTGGTATCTCTTTTCGTTCATTATCAAATGCTCATTAACACATGCGTAACATTTTGAGCTTTCCATAGTATTTTTATCCATATATATATATATATATATATATATATATATATATATATATTTTAATATCATAAGTATCAGTAAAAATTAAGTAAGGAATGTGGGCTTGGGTGGTGTAGCATTTCGAACAATACACTTACAGTTATGTACAAACACATTACCAAAATCATGACACTGCGTGCACCAGTTAACATTGAATATATCTTTGCAGCTGTTCGTTATAAAATCCCAACTACACCCTAACGTGTCATCTGTTGGAGATGGTGTTGCCATTGTTGAATTTACTGTTCGTAGATTGTTTGTGAATGGAATGTTGTTGATGGATGACTGCTGTGCTGAGAATGAAGGAGAAGCGGGAATGTTGTTTTTAGCTGCGAATGAGGCTTTTTGAGAGGGATAAACGATGAGACCTATTTGTTGTGCTGCTGTCGTATTCACCAAAACCGGTAACGCTATCCATGGACTCATTTCTGATGGTACGGCTCCGTACGGTACAACGGCGGTTGAACGTAACGCAGATAATGGTCGACGAATGGTTGAGTTGGACGATGGCTTTGGTGGTGTTGTCTCGAAAGAGGGTGATTTATTAAGATGTGTTGGCTTAGCAATAGAATGAGGTGTTTGAGGCAGTGAAGATGCAATCTGATTGGGCATACGAAACATAGATGAAGCTGAAGCTGCAAATTTTGATGATTCAGAGACTGATGGGATGTGGAATCGTGTTGAAATAAGATGTGGTAAGAGTGGTGCTTGAGTCGATGAAGGAAAGTCGTTAGGAGTGATTCTTGGCAATATAGTCGCTAAAACCCGGGATGATAAAGCTCTGGGTGGAGGTTTTGAAGTGAGGGTGTTCGATGGTGGAATGGTGACAGCATCATTGTTATTATTTTGATCTTCATCGTTAATATTGTTGTTATTATCACCAGTATAATATTTATTGACAGTACTGTTACTGATAATGTTGTCGTTGTCATTTGAAGTAGTATTTGATGGTGCAGTTGATATTTTTGTAACATTATGCTGGTGAGCGTTAGGGATGGGAGTTGTAGTTGAATATTTATGGACTCGCAATGTGGTGCGTTGAACCTGTTTACGAACAAACAGTTCATCTTGAATCGAATTCGAATTGAGATACGCATCGTTATCAATCAGTCGGGAATCTGTACGATGGTCGAGTGGCTCATCAAGAGAATCTGCAAAATTTCGTTGTTGTGCACTTTTTACAATCAAACAATTCGTTTATAGTGAACGTAACTGAAATGTTAATTCTGAATTGAGTTTTGAATGGACAGTTGTTTTTCGCTCTATCAAATTTCATACCTAAATCAGTTTCCGACGAAAATTTTCTCTGGGTTCATCTTTTAATGCCTGATTTGCTTTTGGTGATTTCGATTCGATCTATCGACAAAAGAAGCGTTTGGAGCCTATTCCTTTAAATGCGAAGAAAGTCGACTGAAATAATGCGATGAATTTTCCGTAGAGGGAGCAAAGATTGTATTCGTCAAAGTATCAGTTAGCCATAAATGTGATCGAGTGTAAAATATTAATTTCGACAATTCAATAGTAACTGTTATGCACTTCTTAAAAGCCACATCAGAGCGAGAATTTTCACATTTGAAACAATCTTCGCCTCTTTTAAAAATGAACGAATATGAATTAGAAATGCTAACAAACCAAAAATGGCTTCAGGTAAAATAAAATTTTTGCTTTGCGTAACACCAGATGCTTTCACACGTATGATTCCATCCGAGTGCCCATCAACTCTCAGTGAAGCAAGAGATTGATCGTGAGGTGTAGCGATCGCGTGTATCACAGCATCCGAGTCCATTTTTGGAGCAGACACTGCTCCTGATAATTATTCCAGCAATTATAAAATATGCTTCGCATTTATTTAACTGGATGGCTCTAGGTACTGGTGATACCTTTCTAAAAGAGATTTAGCATGTCGAGAAAGGTGATTGTGAATGTAATCAATCCGAGCCAATCGTTTTCTGATTATGAATGATTTATAAATGTGTATCTATCATATGTCTCGCAGAATATAAGGATTTGAGAGGCTTTGCTATGAAGGATTTATGTAGAGATGCAGTATGGATATTTTGAGCGGTTATCAACTCTGAATGAGACAATGGTAATTGAAGGGAAGAAACTGAAAAATCAACCAAGTTCCAAACGACTGTAGCTGGATCAATTGTTATCTTTGAACAGGCTTTCTTTCATGATGATTTCTCAAAGCTGAGCATACGAAAGGATAATCAAATGAAAAGATATTACTTTGAAGTTTAGCATGTCGATTAATGCGATTTTGATGATGTTGAGTGAGTAGTAATTGAGCAGATTTCGATAATGGTGGCATTAAAGTGACGAAACGTGTGTCTGAGGTGGTACCGAGCGCAGCCATATATCGATGTGCTCTTGCGTTCGGTAAATTATGAATTGGTCTGATCGTATTAATACCACAAACGAAAATTGGAAGCGATAAAAATATTATTAAAATATTCATCCTGAAATATATATTCGAGTTACCACTGAGGTTAAGGAAAGCAATAATGTACAAACTAGCAAAATTCATTTTATCGAGTACCTTCATCGTCAGATTGATATCATCAGATTGAAAGATGGAACATTTGGTGATTGTTAGAAAATATAATGCAACAGTCAATGAAAAGGTAAACAGATACAAGCCAATTCATGGTCTGGCTCAGGCTTGATAACATTGATGACATTGCTATATCACTGCTTTTCAAGCGAAACTTCCTTCTTCACTCCAACCCCCATGAAATCAGCTCATGGGGTGAAGTTTTGCTCAAAATCGAATGATGTACCGATGTGACAGAAAATCAGTCGCAACAAGATATTGCGATAAATTTGATTAAATTGCTTGAAAAGCATGTAATGAACACGTCGAAGTAGGGATAAGAATATGAGATCGAAGATATCTGCCTATCACACGAGAGGGGTTTAAAAAATGCCGATGGCAATGGATGCCATTCAATCGATTGATTGATTGATAGATTTAATTGTTGCACCGCCACTGCGCCGTCCCAAATTATCGACAGACTTGCATACAATTGTTCATAGATATAATCTCAACGAATATCTTGACTCATTGTACATCCATCACTAAATTACGCATTCATCTCTCTCACAACGTTTCTTTGCAATATTCGTCACAAATCGATTATCATTCTAAACATGTATTGGGAAAGATTTTGTATTTGTATTAATGACAAAAATTCAAACGCTCTATCGCAGTACTCATCATAATATTCAAGAAGTGATATTAATATGGGTGACATACAATTGCTTGTTTGAAGAAGATGATGAGATCATTATATTAGATGATTCGTATGCATAGGAAACGTTGTGTTCCTAGCTATAGTGACATAGGCAATGAGCCGAAAGAATAGTAGAACGCGTCAGCATATTTATGACTGGCTGGAAAACGTCCATAGTTTACATACTTTCGTCAGGCAACATCACTGATACGATTATTTATCCATATCCTTATCGCAAACTCGACCAAATTCAGTGGCGAAACAGAATGAGCATTTGAAAGCGGAATTTTCATAAGTTTTAACGAGCTAAAGATCAAATCCAGCAGCATTAGAAACTTAACTCTTTATATATGAGTATGATAGGCATATGACAGCCAATGATATGAGAATGATGCACAAGCAGCATTAGATAGATGAATTACATCCTTTTGAAGAAGAAACTCTGAGAAATTTTGATTATATGGATTTCACAAATCATGACAGGGATTGCCTAAAGACAAAGGACACAGATAGATGTAGATGCGTTAATAAAATGTTATTGAAGATTAATTTATGGATGTATGCTTTCATTCAAATTGATTCTCATTCGGTTTGATTCATTCGACATATGTAAAAGGAAACCCTGATGGATAGATAGATAGGAAGTGAGCGATACCTATTACATGCCAGTGGCATGATGCCACTGCATATCTTCCACAAACTCATACGATTGCTGAAATCCATTCAGACCGCCGTTTAATGTGGCGTGATTTGCTTAATGTAACATTTCATTTGCAACTGGAGATAAAATTGATTCAAGTAGGCTGAAAATCACGGTGCCCTTTTTGGATCAAGATCAGTATTCGCTCAAGCATTTGTTCCATCCGATAGTCAGATTCTTGTTAGTTATAGACATTATTGCATCCAGTCGATTTCTCAGAAATCACATTTTATAGTTAGCATTCGAACGAATTCATTCGGTCATTTACCCAGTGGCACAGTCAACTGCAAACGATACAATGATCATGCATTATATAGTGAATGATAAATGAGTATCAAGTGGAAAAGTATTAGGTAGTATTCGTCGAGGGACGAGGTCTCCGTCGTAGTCCTCGACGGAGATCCCGGTGGGGAGCCATCCCTCAACAATTTTGCTCCCAGCTTTTTGGTCGGGGTTCCTTCCCCTTCCTGGACGAATTCCTCCACGCGCCCATCCCCTCCTCGGGCAATTCGCTCTCCGATTTTTGTCGAGTCCTTTACCCGCCAATTTTGCTCCCCGATGGGGTCTCCCCCTGACAAAATGTTACTTCCCGACGAACCGACCGTAACATTAAAATATACTTTCTTTCTTTACTAACCGCAAAGTAGTTTCATCGCACGTAAAAGCTGAACAAATGTTAGACTCTAAGATATTTAAAATTGATTCTTCATGTCATCTTAATTTCTGACTTAACGTGTGTTTGATTTCCTATAGACTTGAGAAACGACTGATGAAAAATGTAACTGGTTGAAAGCCTCATAATATTACAAATTTAAAACTTTGTTACTAACAAATACAACTACAACTCAGTAAGATTCACAAATTCTATGAGGGATTATCAACTATTCTTTGAGGAAAGTCAAGTTTAACAGAAGCTAAAGGAAATGCAACCTCTGAAATGATGCGCGACGCCCACTTAATCGGGATGATCTTCAGGTAGTAACTTCGAAAGCAACACCTTTTGAGAGTCTAGGAGAAACCAGAGAACATTTTAAACTTGTAGAATTTTAGTATGATTATGTATTTCGGCTAATAGCAATCCCCATTTCGAAACGAATAATCAATTTAATTTATTGACGACATTGAATAGATATCAGACATTGATGTCAACAACCAATAACATCAGTTGAAGTGCTTTTTTGTGGTTCGATGGTACTTTGCTGTGTCAGCGTTACGTTAAATTAATGCATTGAAACAGGAAAGAAAACTTTTTTCATTCTTGTTTCGCTTCGTCATAGAGACAAATTTGGAGAAAACCGTGCTTTTTATGATCGAATTTCAGTGAAAACTTGCATTCGATGGAATCTATCCACTTTATTCTAATTGCAGTTCTACTCTAATTGAATGCACATACTAAGAAGTAATTGCCCAATGAAGAATCATCAGCGTTGATGTTCAGGGCACAGAAAGTCACAAGTAATAAGCAAGTCATAACCGTATTAGTACCCATCTAATAACAGCAGATATGTGCCAATTTCATGTGCGTTCAAAAAGTAGTTTCATCGTTCAGCCACGCAAAATTATCGCCATTATATGTAGCTGTTATAATTGACATTGTTGTTGCAAACGATGCAGACACATTTTTTCCATATGCATGTTTGTGGGTTAATATCAATGCATATGAATGAATTTCAATTATTTCACGAGCCGAATACCAAAAAAATGATGGTCTTTCATTTATTGTATCATTACTGACCGTTTCCACTTTGAGCACTCAAATGTGGCTCTTCGGTCTGTTTAACGATCCGTAAAACTTCTAAGAATGAAGTATTCATCCGCTTGATCCCTAAGTTATCATCATTGTATCTGCTTACTGCTTTTTATGAATTCTCTATATGTAGTCATCCAGCAAATGGCCCGTTCGGTATTCTTTTCGGTTCGTAAAAAAGAATGAGTGAAAGATTTATTGCTGAGTAAAAAACATGTACAAGCAGTAATAGAACTTGAAATGTTCGATGATTTTTCTTTGTTTTGCAGTTGTCGATTGCTAGTCGGTTGGAGGAATGTGATTTACGAATGGATTCGATTGCAGTTGCTTAATGCAATCGTTGCTATGGATCGCTGATTACATTAACGAGTGTTCTCATACTGAAGCGAAAGTAACACGTTCACTTATGCAATAAGTGAAGAGGGCTTAGCGAATATGAGAATATAAGTCGATTAGAGATCGTTCAAGTGACCTTTTTTTGAGACGCACAAAAAGCTTGATAGTTGCTTTATTGGTAATGAACAAGAGCATTCATGGAAATTGAGTTGCATTGAAAGGCCACAGTGCTGCGATGCATTGTGAGAAGCAATTTCCGTCGCTTGAATATACCTAACAAACAACCACTATGATGACTGCTCCATTTCATTATTTTCAGCACTGAAATCTTATTTGGTTCGATGCTCGTCACTTACTGATTGATCCTATTTATTATTGATTTCACCTTGTTTTTTATTGATAATCATTCGCAGACAGATCTGCTTCAAGTCAGTTTAGCAGCCTATCTTCTTGAATCAATCCACTCGATGAATATTCAAACAAAACTGTCACATTTCGATACGTAATCAAATACGCATTGTTTTGGACTGCAATTAACCCCAATTGCTCGAGTCACGTCAAAATGTCATATTTTCTTTGAACTGCCCCAGAGCTTAGAGGTAATCGTAAGCATTTGAAGGAATTTGACAATGTTTCATCAAATATGGCTCTAATCTCATACAAGAATCATCAACATGCAAGAAAAACTCTTCCTTGCTGGGGCCAAAAGTGTACATTGGGCATTGCCAGGTTAAATGAACTGATCACATGGGTAAGCTTGTCATCGCAAGCAATTGATGATTACTGAGTGGAATCGTGCGGTGCATCTCGCATAATCTCTCTAATTCGAAGTGAACATGGGGAATGGAATGCCTGAACCGGCTTAAAGAAGTCGAATTAGCACAATCAATCCCTTGAGAAGCATGACGTTACTCAATCAGGCAATCAATGGATCATCAACAATTAACAAAGAAGCAAGAAAGCAGTATATAAAAGCTTAATCGTATGCATTATCCACTCCACTTGGTACTAGTTATTGCTGAGTGGTTTACTGTTGTTATATATGACGTGAGTAAGAATTGTCGATGGTTGTTTGTTCATTCCAATTAATTTGTGTTCAACTGCTAACAACAATAATATTGATGATAATAATGAGAGTAATGAGGATACTGATAGTAATAATACTGACAATAATGGTAGATTAATACTGATAATTGATCAATTAATTTTCACGAACTGATAAAAAAGTGAAGTCGTTCGACGTTGTTGCTATGCTCATGAGAACTATTCTTATCTCGTGATAATGTTTATGTCATTAATTTCACTGGTGCAAATGCTCTTCTGCAAATCAAGTTAGCTCAAGATCAGCAAGTGAATATTCCAAATCCTAAAGAAGTAAATTAGGTTGATGCAAAAGACCATCGCGAATACTAAAATTCTGGGCGAATTGAATTCCAGTTATTGTAAAAACATCTACATGAAAATTTTCCGGCAGTTCAATAACTCGAACTTTTCAGTATGGCAATAAGCCTCCTGCTTGTTGTCCAATTGTTCCGTCTTCCCTTAAAAACTGTTTTTCTGGATCCAAGAATGAAATCGTGAATAATAAGAATAAATAAAAGCAAAATGGATGAACATCCAGTGTGATGAGTAGTTCTGGCCCATGTGGTTAAGTTGCCGCGAAATCGATTATTCCTATGAAAGACTGGATCATTTTTACTTGTTGCAACAGAAATGAAGCGAAAAAATTTCAAAAATCGGACATCAGTAAGATTTTTTGAATTATTTTTCCGCTCAAAAAGAATGGATTCTATAGAAATAAAGAAAAGTTGGAGTGTTTTGTACCATATTCAAATGCACTATTTGTGGATGGAAGTTTGCGTGAATCGAAACGTGAATCCAAATCGGCGAATATTTGCAAAAGTTGGAAACAGAAAATTTCATGCTACTTTTGCATCGCTCTCATTTGCAGTCCAGGGGATTGGTTGTAGCAATTAGTGATAATGATGATCAGCTCAGGATAATTACTTGTGCACACATAAATACACACGTATAAATATATTTTCGCTAAGGAAGCAGTCTTGTTTATGTCATTATTATGTATGTTATATTTGTAAATGCATGTTACGATTACTGCTATTGTTGGAAGCATTTATTGGTCGCAATGCTGTATTGTTATTAAATATGCATTAAGATCTATCCATCAATCACATATATTCCATACACGCAAAATTTTACGCAACAAAAACCCACTATGATATTTTCTTCGGCACGATATTGTCTTCGCCTGTCTGAATTTAATTTGTATCATTCCGCAAGATGCTGTGATAAAGAGAGCTTTGGTGTGATGATAAGTTGTGCTTGGTGCTGGTTACATTGAACTGATCGAACTGCTTGTCTCGTCGTTCCGACCAGTCTGCGATATGATAAACAAATGATGAACGTGCGTTCGCATTGCTCAAACCGGACCGAAACGAACTATACGGGGGAGGGGAAGGGGTATGGGGATTTTAATAACCGGTTACTACGCTGTAAGGGGACTAATTATTGTCAGTAGGGAGTTAAATCTCCGCCGCCTTTCAATGGCCGCAGTGACAGCCTGATCGCAAATCTGAGAATGGTCTCTGAAACCTGTGTACCAGTTACCTTCGCTAATACCTATGCAGATTTGTGCGACTAACTCAATATTAAATGCTGGTTTCTGTTATGAAAGTGAGCTCTGTTCTGTTCTGAAACCTCATTGAGTTATCATGATGCTCAGTCATCTTTTTTATGATCAGTCACTGATTTTGGTAATGAGAGGATAGGAGAAGTGGTTCAGTTAAAAATACGCCTAAAACCTGCTGCAGGCATAGATTAAGATTGGGTTGATCTAGGCTCAAACTAGAGTAATTTAAATCCAAAGCTCGTGAATACAGAGCGGTGAGTTTAAAAGTATTTTTAGTGATCAGCAATTCACAGATAAAGCTATGATATCTGTTCATCGCTAGGACGAAGGATGCGGTTTGAATGCCACAAAATGAATGTCAAGCGCATGGGAAATGTTAACTAGTTAAACTCGAGTTTTCGATGAATATTATTAATGAAATTTAGATGGCATGCAAATGTTGCTGTGGATTAAACATTCAATTTCTTCAACAAACCAATTATTATCCTCATCACAGCTGTTTGTTCAGTAATGAAATTTCATACGGTTCCTACTCTTAATGTTAGCTCAATTCCGCATTAAAATTTTCGTCAGCATCCTCTCATCATTCATCTTATATACTAAGCCGGTTAAGAAGTTCCGAAACTGGCGTAATTGTGAACGTTGGGTCAGCTTCCTTATGAATCCAACTTTTAACTCGGTATTTAACCAGTAAACAATGGCGTATTAACTGCAAACCGCTCTCTGAATTTTTTGCGGGACGTGATATTTCACGATTAACTTGATTACTGTTAAAAAGTGAGATTAGCAAAGTTCCGAAGCTTAAGACGGTTGAAAACAAGTGAGATCTACCAACGACCAGTCTATTGAATGGCTTAGGATGCTTTCAAATAGCCAAATGCGAGAAAACGTCATCCAATGATCGATCACAATGTTACCAATAGAAGATAGTGGAAAGCGAGCGAAAAGTCAGCAACATATAGGTTGTTCTGGTAAGTGCAAACGGCTTGTTGGCATCGATGAGATGGTCGGAGATATAACGATCCCTCAAGACATGGTTACATATTCGCAAATGAATATGGTCACTGCAGATTAACTGTCTCCAATTTCCAAAACGAATGTGTAAAAAATCATTATTTCTGCGCGATCGAGGATTCGGAACTACAAGAGTCAACGAGAACGACAGAGCCTCTTATTACTTATGGCTGATAAGTGCGAAATCAATTCCTTACTGATGATTGAGCTTTTGAAAAAAATGTGAAAATTTAGCGAAACCGGACCGCGCGGCATGAACACGATTCTGGCGAATGTTTACTAGAATTCTATGAAAATGCTCAGCAGCGATCAGTATCATATGAAAGCAATATACCAGTTTGGTTATTTGATGGCTTGTTCACATGGCTGCATTAAAAGAAACGACTCAGAAAGCTGAATGCTGATGGGTGCATTTAATACGATCAAGTTCCTCTCAACATGTCGAAAATTGTCACTTGAGAACACAAGCGCAGAATAATCAATCATTTTTATCATCGTTCAGATCTAACACTCTGATATCAGTGAACCTTTTCAGATTCCTAAATAAATTCATTTATAAGGCTGTTGAAAATTGAGGTGCAATAGGTTGAGGTGAAAACTGACGTGGCACTATCCTATAAACTGCCCTAGGAATTTTCCTGTCCTATCCTATAAAATCATTCAATTCATTCGTCTTATATTCATTCAATTTTGTAATTACACGCTGAACAATTGAGTGGTTATAAAATGGAATCAATGAATATAAAACATTTGCGTGATGATGACTGGACAGTGGCGTACACGACAACTCGATCCAGTTTGATCCCTTTGATTATGTTCTCCTCTTTGCCGTTTATCTTTTCTCTGTTCTTTTCGTTTCGTCTAGCGATTCTCAATTACATGCATCTCAATTACATTCGTTCATTTGATTGCTTATTAGCAATGTATAGGTTGTTTCCAGCTAATTTTGTTTTCAGTTTATGCATATATATATATCACCAATCCACCTTATCATCCAACACACCTTTTTAGCCTTCTTATCCAACAAGCACACCACTTTGCTTAAGAGCATCTCTATCTTCTTCAAGCTACATTCACAAATGCCCTGAAGTGCAAACAAATCGTCCAATCAAAGGATGAGTCTCAACAGATCGCAGTATGGAGGCTGCTCTACTGGATACAACACCTTGACCAGTAATCAAGTCGTCTGCAAGTGATTTTGCGCCCCGACGTTGCACCGTGTAATCCGGCTTTGGCAACCGATCGACCTTTCAGTCGCTCGGCAAGGCCATCTAATGGGGCATTAGCTGTGAGCGAACTCACATAGAAGTGCCTCCCGACACCGGGGAGCAAATTTATCGTTGCCTTGACTAGGCGGGATTCTGACTTAGAGGCGTTCAGTCATAATCCCTCAGATGGTAGCTTCGCACCATTGGCCGATCGGCCAAGCACATGAACCAAATGTCTGAACCTGCGGTTCCTCTCGTACTGAGCAGGATTACTATCGCAACAACCAGTCACAGTAGGGTAAAACTAACCTGTCTCACGACGGTCTAAACCCAGCTCACGTTCCCTATTGGTGGGTGAACAATCCAACGCTTGGCGAATTCTGCTTCGCAATGATAGGAAGAGCCGACATCGAAGGATCAAAAAGCAACGTCGCTATGGACGCTTGGCTGCCACAAGCCAGTTATCCCTGTGGTAACTTTTCTGACACCTCTTGCTAGAGACCTTCTAATTCAAAAGGATCGATAGGCCACGCTTTCGCGGTCTGTATTCGTACTGGAAATCAAGATCAAGCGAGCTTTTGCCCTTTTGCTCTACGAGAGGTTTCCGTCCTCTCTGAGCTAGCCTTAGGACACCTGCGTTACGATTTGACAGATGTACCGCCCCAGTCAAACTCCCCGCCTGACACTGTCTTCTGTGCAGCAATACGTAACTGAACGAAGTGTGCGCAGTTTCGTGCTGGAACGAAGTACAT